>LPNX010371119.1:0-74571 GCA_001517045.1 Pseudotsuga menziesii | reverse complement strand
TGAGGGATTCTCCAAAGTTGCACATGCTATCACTTCTTTGCAAAAGAAGGGGATGAAGTTCGAATGGACATCAAGGTGTGAAGAAAGCTTCCAGCAGTTGAAGAGTCTTCTCACTAGTGCACTAGTATTGAAGGTTGCAGATCCAGAGAAAGATTTTGTGGTATGTACTGATGCATGCGGACAAGGGCTTGGAGGAGTCCTTATGCAAGAAAACCACGTGATATGCTATGAGTCGAGAAAGCTGAAGGAACATGAGAAGAACTACGCCACTCATGATCTAGAGCTTGCAGCCATAGTACATGCTCTCAGGATGTGGAGACATTACTTGATGGGCAGGAGATTTGAGCTCAGAACAGACCATTGTGGTTTGAAGTATTTGTTTGATCAGCCTACTCTGAATGCTAGGCAAGCAAGATGGTTGGAATTTTTATGTGAGTTTGATTTTGAAATCAAGCATGTAAAACGAAAAGAAAATAAGGTAGCTGATGCACTCAGTAGGAAAATGCAAGAAATGCATGTGGCATCTCTTAGTATTTGCCAATCAGATTTGAGGCAGCAGATTGTTAGTCATGCTGCTGGAGATGAATTGTATGAGCAGGTAAAAGACAAATTGCAACAGCAAAGTCTTGAGAAGAGATATGAGGGATATAAATTGGAAGAAGATGGACTTCTCACTTATAAAGTTAGAATTTATATTCCAGATGTAGCAGATTTGAGGAGAGTTGTTATGGATGAAATCCATCAAGCTCAATATTCTGGTCACCCAGGATATTAGAAGATAATTGCTACAGCTAGAAAGCAGTACTTCTGGCCAGGAATGAAAAGGGATATGGTTGAGTACATTTCAAGGTGTATGAAATGTCAAAAGGTAAAGGTTGAGCATCAACATCCAACAGGTTTGTTGCAGCTTTTGCCAATTCTAGAATGGAAATGGGAAGTTATTTCCATGGAGTTTATTACTGGATTGCCGATGACTTGGAGACAACATGATTCTATCATGGTTGTGGTAGACAAGTTGACAAACGCAGCACATTTTATACCAGTTAAGTCTACATATGAGGCTGGTGACATTGAAAAGATCTTCATGAAGGATATATTTAAATTGCATGGATTGCCGAGGGCAATAGTATCTGACAGGGATGTCAAGTTCAATTCCAACTTTTGGAAGGGGTTGTTTGCAGATTTGGGTACAAAGCTAAACTTCAGCACTGTATACCATCCTCAGAAATACGGTCAGACCGAGAGAGTTAATCAGGTGCTTGAAGACATGCTTCGTATGTATGTAATGGACAAACCAACCAAGTGGGAAGATTACTTACACTTGGTAGAGTTTGCTTATAACAATGGACATCAGGCATCCTTGGGGATGAGTCCGTATGAAGCTTTGTATGGAAGAAGGTGTAGGACACCAGTGACTTGGGATAATCCAATGAACATGATTGTGCTTGGGCAAGAATTGCTCAAGGAAATGGAGCAAGAGGTTGTAAAGATCGGGCAGAAGCTGAAAGCAGCACAGGACAGGCAGAAGAGCTATGCAGATAAGCATAGGGTGAACAGAAAGTTTAGTGTTGGGGATCATGTTTACCTCAGAGTGAGGGCAAGGAAGAGTTCCTTGAAGCTTGGCAGTTGTGCCAAGTTGTCACCAAGATACTGTGGGCCGTTTGAAGTGCTTGAAAGAATAGGGCTAGTTGCATATAGACTTGCATTTCCTGCTAGCACTAGAGCTCATAATGTTTTTCATGTTTCTTTGCATAAGAGATATGTACATGATCCTAACCATGTGATAAATTGGGATGTGATTCAGGTGGAACCCGAGGGAGAGTTCCGAATCGAGCCAATGCGCATCCTCGACAGGAAGGTCACAATGCTCCGGAACCGAGCCATAGGTCAGGTAAAGGTGCAATGGGAGCACTTTGGACCTGAAGAGGCTACATGGGAGCTGGAGGATGCCATGCAATTGGCACATCCATTTTTTTTCAATTCTGCAGAACACTGAGGCAATGCCAGTGTAGCATTTTGTTCAATTTTGTAAGCATTGAGGACAGTGATATTGAAGGGGGAGGGGAATGTAATGTCCCGGTTTTGACCCCGTTACATTAGATGTATATGATGTATATATTGTAATGATCATGGTATGGAGCTAAAGGCCAAGGCCCCACCATTGATCGGTAATGCTATGTTTTGGATTCAAATTGTCACCGATGGTATATCGGGGCATGCGGCATATATTATGATGGTCATCATGTAAAATATGCATCTACAATTAATTGAAATAAACACAACCAGCTACGGTCGCGGCAACTAAATCGAAAGGGGCATGATTTTCACAAGGATAAGGATATGGGGAAAAGCCAAAATGTCTATAAGAAGACCCATCAAGCTGTCAACTACCTTTCTTATCTTTTTCCCCAATCATTTATTTCTACCAGAAGGTGGTTGAGTTAGTTATTGCATGGAATGGGAAGAGTATGGGAAAAAAATTCAAATTGGGCAGAGAACCATTTTTTGAAAAATGTGTTTTGACTTCCTTGGCAAGGAAAATGCCCAAAAACGTATGTCATTCTGCCATGCATCCACGTTTTCCATTTTTCCTCACCATTCTCCTTCACGTTGGGGCTTTTGGGAGCAGCTGGAGTTTTTTCCTGTTTTTTTCATTCCACGTTTTTGGTGGTTGGCTTCATTTTTCCCATGGATGGGAGGTCGTTTTTGTAGTGTTGGGGATTGGGCTGTTTTCCTCACGTTTTGGGAGCTGCTGGTGCATTTTCCATTCACGTTTTTGTAGCTTCATGTGTTTTTACCATGGCTATGAAGGGCCATTCACGTTTTTTGCTGTCTCACCGACTATTGGTCTCACGCACAGACTATTTGGGGCGTTTTTTCCCTACTGTGAGTTGTGCTCACTGATAAGCTTCAGGACTATGTGTTTTCCCCCATGTTGTGAGTCGTTTTTACTGTTACGTTTCGGGACTGTTGTAGATGGGTTGAAGTCGTTTTTCCCTGGTTTAAGCTTTAATAGCTAAATTAATTGCTGGAGTGCAATGGTTGGTCTTCGGACTGTGAGAGGAGCAGAGATGTTGGCTTAGATTTGCTTGATAAACCTGGTGGCTGGAAACCACACAGACAGAGCTAGAGGGCTGGCCTTCTTCTCCATCACCCCTGAATAGCATTGGAAGGGAATGCAGGGCCTGAGGGACTGTGTAGCAGAGAAGGGACTGATTCCTTGTGTTGGGTGTGGATGGGTGTCTTAGAGGTCAGGCTAGTTCTAGTGTAGGTGTTCTTGGCTCTGTAATGAGCTCACCAGCTTAGCAAATTTCCTTCATCAGCTCCTTAATGGCCTGATAAACCCAACTTTGTTGGCTTGGCTATGTGTTTTGTGTATCCTGGCTATGTGTAAGCCTGCTAGTTCCCTTATTCCTTGGAGAGTCATGCCCAGCTTGGGGGTGGCAGCGCTGCTGAGAGATTAAGGAGCACGCTGGCCTATGGTTGGGTGGAACGTTGCAGCGACGTAGCTGGTTGCAGAAGAAGTTCTTCATAAGATAAGTGCTCTGTCCATTTTACTTCTGCAACTGTAAATTTTGTTAATGAAAATAAAATGAACATGTTGAAAGAATGCTAGTTGGAATGTATGATGTTTCCGCTGTGTCTAATAGATAATTGCATCTGTGCATGATAATTTCTCATATGTGCATAATTAAGTTCAATGCATACGTTTAAGCATTCTGTTCCCAGCAATTTTTAAGCCTATACATGTTCATGGGTGGTTAGCTCGGTCTGATAAAGCTAGTAGTCGCGTCCTCTACGCCGGTCGGAGGCATGGGGACGTGATAGATAGGTTTAGCATCGACTTCGACAAGTACAAACCTCAACACAACCTATAAATCTCTAATGATAAAATAGAATTTTAAAAATTATAAGGGATTTTTTGAACTCTTATAATTTTGAACTATAAGTCTTATAATATGCTTTTCACCTAGAGGTCAATTTATAAAAATTGTATATTTATATCTTCTGGATATCATGTATACATCAACCTTACCCAAACACACTTGTAGCATCTAATGGAACTAAGTTTACTCCATGGTTAAGCTTTGATTCCCCCAACACAAAGTCACCATGTGTCTCTCAATGGATTTTGGAAGGGAATTGCAACTCCCCATGAAATCATAATCGAAACTACAATTGATGAATAATCAATTCTATTGGACTATTGACATCATGTTATAATTAAGGAATCGCTCTCCAATGGTTATGTGGCCTAATGAAACCAAAAGAAAATTTTATTCAATAATTTCAAAAATTATAATTTTTCTCAATAAAGGATAATACAATTTGTCTTTTTGGATTCAAAATTTTAAGACTTTCCATCTATAACTAATGGATAGTATGTGGATATCATCCTTTCCCAAACACACTTCTAGAAGCTATTAACAGTCAATATTTTCTTTTGTTTTTTTCCCCAAAGACAAATTCACCATGTGTCCCTTAATGACTTTCAATAACAAGCTACAACTTCTAATAAAATGATAATCATGACTCACAATAACAAATTGTGAATTCATTTCGACTTATAACATTGGATTAAAGGTGTGTATCTCCCTTTCTCATGAATGTGTAGCCTGTAACATCTTTTATTCGACGATTTTCCATGTGTCCCTTAATGACTTTCAATAACAAGCTGCAACTTCTAATAAAATGATAATCATGACTCACAATAACAAATTGTGAATTCATTTTGACTTATAACATTGGATTAAAGGAGTGTATCTCCCTTTCTCATGAATATGTATCCTATAACATCTTTTATTGGACGATTTTATGAAATAGAGTTTTTCTCAATAAGAGAGAATGGAAATTTTCGCACCTAAGGGTAAACTTTTGAAAACTTGGGATCTATGAAATAAATGAAATTTTGTGAGATGAATAAACAAACTTGGATAATTTCAAATATTATTATTATAGTAATTTTTTTCATTCCTTACTAATACTAATTTATTTCCTTCCTTGGCTTCCTTTCTCCCTCTTTATTTGAGCAAGTTATTAATATACCTACCCTTAGAACGAAAGTGACCAATTATATTTTCACTTACTAATCCATCAATTAAGTTTTTAAAAAACTACTTCATTATAGGTACATTTGAGGACTAAGAAACATAGTCACTCAACCATATGAAGAGGAATAGCGGGATAATTAGACATATGTGGGTGTATACCTCTCATAAAGTATTGGGTACGGAAGAGGGGCCAAATTTTTACCTGGGTCTAAAAATAAGATAATATGTCCAAGAAAAGTTATAATGTATATTTATTTATTATTTGCAAGGGTATTTGTCAAACGGGAAAGGCATCACCAAAGAAAAATTAAGTCCTATTCAAGCTCCTTATCTACACAATTATCCCAATGATAGGTACTATCAGATTGTTCCAATGTGTTTGGATTCTATTATCATGTTAAAGTGTAATTACATCTATAATGACCAAGCACATTATTGAAGTGTTTACCTTCCCATACATTCCCCTTAATTCTCTATTCGTAATGGACTACTAGGATAACTAGTAGTTGGAAAGCACGAAATTCCTTGATTGCTTATTTATCTATGATAAATATCTATAAGAAAGGATAGTGATTGTAGGTACATATTCCTTGATTTCTTCACTTCAGTGAAACTACTACTATAATGTTGAAATAATTAGCTTCACTTAGCTAGTAGACCATGGTTGTAATTTCTATTCTTGTTGTTTTCTTTTCTTTGGTTTCTTACTTCTTATTAGAGGCAATGACTAAATATGCAGTGAGAATTCCCTTAATTCAAGAAATAAGTTGGAATTAGCATTTATGGTTCATATGTGTAATATGATGACACAAATATCTAGTTATGGTGGCTTAGTTGGTAAATAAAGGTAATGGAAATAGTTATCCAATCCTTTAATCAATAATGAATTGATCCATTTTCTATAACATTGCTTAGTCTTTCTTAGAGTATTGATCCGGGTGCATAGGCGCACATTGGAGGACAACAAGTCGATTGAATGAATCGATCGCTATTATGGTGGAAGCATATGAATAATATGCAAATAAAGAAATCCAATACATAGAGAGAAAGTATATGCACAAACAAAATTCAAGAATTTTAAACAATCTCAGTTATTCAATTACTTCTCTATTACCTGCATGTATATTACAATAGTGTACATGATTGTATAGACTGCTGAGACACTTGGTTGACTACCTATTACGTTTAGTTACAAAGAAGTTAGAATAGTCTAGAAGTTCAACCGTTACATACGACTAGAAGACAGAGAGACAATCTTTCGTAGTGGTGTAGAGATGCTAGTGTAGACGATGCATGTCGAGATGCTAAACCTGCTGAAGTTGTGTCGAGGTTGAAACTTGTTGAAGTCAATGTTGAACCTTTCTAAGTTGAAAAACATGCCAACTATTGGGTGGATTATTCCTCCTTCCTTGAGAAACAATGGTCCCGTTTTTTTCTCATTTAGATGAGGAAACTTGTTGGTAAGTTCAGTAGCATAGCACCACTTTCATTATGATGGGACTTGTCCAGCTTTAGCCACTTGAAACAAAGGAATTTTGTTTGTCCTTGTATGGTTTATTTTTCATCCCACAATGGTGTCACAAGGAAGAGGCTCTTGAAAATATGGACGGATGCCATAGGGTTCTATTGTCTGCAAGTCGTCCGGTTCCAACAATTGTGCATGGTATGGTTGAAGTAGATCCACATTAAATAATGGATGGAGACACAAGAATGAAGGAATGTCGAGCTAGAAAGTGTTTTCTTCAATCTTATTAAGGATATTTTATAGACCATATCGCAAAGGATTCAAATTTGTGTATGGACTAGTGAAGCGTTCCTTCTTAGGATGTAACCAGACCTAATCCCCAATTTGGAATGAATGCAAAGTGTGATACTTATCTTGTCAGGACTTAGATTGTGCATTAGCGCGTTGCAATATTTCTTGTTCTTTCATCTAGATGTTGTAGATTTGGTCTCAAAACTTCAATGCTTTTTCAAATTCTCGTTGGTCGGAGTCAGTGTCATTTGGTTGTCTAGATGAACTAATCAAGTCGATGGTGAGTGAGGGTTGAAATACATAACTAATCTCGAATTGACTCTTCCCCATGGAGCTATGTTGAGAACGATTGTAACTGTGTTGTATGTATGTGAGACTTTCATCCCATGTCTGAGGATTCTTTTGGTTGTACATGCGAGCAGTTGTACTACCAAGTGATTTACAACTTTTGTCTGTCTATCAGTATGTGTATGGAAAGCTGTCGAAAAAAAGTCTCATGTGAAAATGATGCCAGATATTCTTCCAAAAGATGTTGAAAATAAGGCATCTATGTCAGAAATGATGGTCATCAGAAGGCTATAGTGTTTCAAAACATGTTTGAAGAAGAGTTGAGTAGCAACTTGTGCTATCCTATTCATCTTTCTTGGAATCAGAATAGCCATCTTATAAAATATGTCGACTACTACAAATATTGCGTCATATTTTTCTTTTGTAGTAGGATATCCTATTAGGTAGTCCATAGAAATAGATCCCATGGTCCACTAGGAAGTGACAAAGACATGTACAATCCTTGTTATTAATTCAATTGTTTAGTGATGGCACAAACCATAGATGATCGAATGTACCTATTGATGTCATATTTAAGTGAAGGCCAATAAAAATTCTTTTGGAGGATACCAAGAGTTTTTTATATTCCGAAGTGACCTACTTTATTTTTGTAGTGCACATACCAAATGAGCTATTGTTGATGATCATCGGCCGGTACACAAAGTTGTTAAAGATTGTGTAGAAAATTATATTTCAGGAAGTAGTCGGTAGTAGATAGTGTGTCAGTCTGAATAGATAATTCGCAATATACTAAATACAATTATGTCCAAGTAGTGGTGTTGTAACCCTACATACTCATTACTGTAGAAAGTAGAGTAATGGGTGGTTGAATGAGAAAATAGGTCGCAAAATTGGATTTATCTTTATGATACTTAATTACCAATTGAAATTGTTGTAGGTAATTAATCCACTTGAGTTGTCAAGTTGTTTGTAACTTTAACTAGGACGGGGAAAATCGTAAGGGCTTGTGGTTAGTAAGGATTATAGTTTCCTTACCCAGGATGTAATGTCTCCATTTCTTAAGGTATTTCACAATCGCATACAATTCCTTCTCATACGTTTAATACTTTCAAAAAATGTCGTTGAAAATTTTGAAATGAAAAACAACTAGGTGACCAAGCTGAGTGATCACTGCACCTAAATCATAGTCTTATGTGTCCTTCTCCATCTCAAAAGGTTGATGCAAATCATGTAACTCAAGTACTAGTGTAGCACAAAGCTTGTGATTGAGCTGCTCAAAATCTCTCTATTGTGTTAATGTCCATTTAAAGGAAGTTATCCCATTTCCCTTAGTCAACTGATTCAAAGTCCAGGCTATGTGACTAAAGCCGAATATGAATTGTCGATCAAAATTTTCCAAACCAAAAAAAAATCTTAGTTCATGAATGTTTTGAGGAATTGACCAATACTTGGGGATTTGTACTTTCTGTGCAACGACGTGAATTCCAGTAGAGTCAATTACATCCCCCTATATTTGATGTTGTTCATCATAAATGAGCATCTTTCCATGTTCATATAGAGTTGATAGTGTTTGAGAGTGTCGAAGATTTGTCAAAGTTGTCTAACATGTTCTTCCCATGATCGACTGAAGATCGAGATATAGTTGAAATAGAAAATGAGAGACTTGTCGATGAAAGGTTGTAAAAGATCATCCATATAGCACATGAAGGTCGCAAGTGTAACGGTTAAGCCTAAAGTCATGAATAACCATTCAAACAATCCTTCCTTGGTTTTGAAATCCATTTTCAATACATCGGTGGACTCGATCAGAATTTGCTGGTACCCCTACTTGAGGTTGAGCTTAGTAAAGAACTTATCACCTTTTAGATAGTCGATGAGTTCGTCTATCCTTTGAATACAGTATCTATCTTTAACAAATTCTTGTTGAGAGCCTGATAGACGTTGATACACATGCACCAAGTCCCGTCTTAAGTTTGGTACGAGGATGAACTGACCTCCAAAAAGAGAGGATATAAGTTGGATGTGACATTTATTTATCAAATATTTAATCTGTCTATGAAACTCTTCATTCTTGATAATGGATATTATGTAAGCATATGTGTTAGGTAAAGAATAACAAGGAACAAGTTCAATGGAGTTTTTTACCTGGAAATGTATAGGTACTCTGTTTGGATATTTAAATATGTTTCGGTATTCGTCAAGAATTTTGTCGATATGTTGTTGTTGTCGAGAGCTGCGTTGGTCGATTTGTCAACTAGTTGTTGCAGTCTTCCAAGAATGTTGATGGTTTATCATGATCAATGCGAATTTATGAGAATGGTTTATAAGCTTATTTATTTGTTTGGAAGATATCATTGAAACCGTTGGTGTAGGTCCTCGCTCTGATATTCCATACCACTGATTATGAATTTTGGCAATCACCTTCTGAGTTCGTGACTGATAACTTCCATGTCGATCCCATAAGTAAGGTTTCCCAAACAGGGTGTTAGCTACAGAAAGCGGTGCCATGTCACAGAGTACTTCATATTCAAAAGTATTAATGAAGTAGGTGAGTCTACATTGTCGAACGATTCTTAGTTCCTTCCTATACTTCATCTAACCTATGTTGTAAGGATGAGGATGTGGAGTGGTGACAAGACCAAGTTTCTTCATGAAATATTTGGAAACAAAGTTCTTCTGACAACCATTATCCACAATCAGATGTAATAGATTGTTTTGAACCCATATTTTTGTATGGAACAAGAGTTCTCATTCCTCCTTATGGACGATAGTCGAGGTTGTCGGAGTGGTCGATGTAGATTTCAAAATGGTCTATGCTCTCGGGTCTCATTCAACCAGGATTTTTCAAACAAGTTGGATGTCAACGATTTTCCAAAAATGTCTTGCAAGCCTTGTATTCAGACATATCATGCCATGATGAATTGTGATAATCAAACCATTTCTCGAGATGGGGTTGCTTGTTATGTCCCCTTTTATCTTTCTAAGAGTGCTTCTTGTGAGAGTGTGACTTTGTTGGAATTGGATTAGAAGGGTGTCTTTCTTGTCAGAGTTGGATGGAAACTTATTATCTAATGTTCAACCTATTGGCTTGTTCATGAAATGATATTTTCCTTTTTCTCTAGCATTAATCTTGTTGGCATAGTGGAATGAATCTGTGAGCATACTGATAGTCAAAAACTCCATTTCTTGTGGAATATATGTGTATAATCCACTAGTGTACTTTAGGACAAGCAATTTCCCTTCTTCTTGAATGCCAAGTCTAGCCATGAGTTGATAGAACATCAAACACATATCTTACAAATTACTAGATGAATCTAATAAGGTTGTCATCTTTCCCACCTATATATATATTGGTACATTATAATTTAACAAGGATGTTAGAATTGATAAGAGAAACAAGTTTGGTGAAAGAAGATAAACTTTAAGTCAATTTAGTTACAAATTTCCTTGTGGCTAATTAAAAGACATGTGGAACATGGCTTAAATATTATTCAACCCAAGTTTGACTTCTCCTTTTTTAATCTATTTTACTAAAATAATGAAAATGGGACATTTAAGGACATATTGTGTGTCCAAGTCATAGGTTTCACGTAATGGTGACATTATTTTATGCTTGTGAGATGGACTAGTTCTCATTTCGATATTTCACTAGGACAATGACAAATTGTTATTGGGTGTATCTATTTAGTCATTTTTCTAGTAAATTTTCCTAGAAGATAGTAATGCCTCATTTTATTCATCTCTAAAAATATCTGGTTGTATGTTGAGATAAATAGTGGTCCAATTACTAATGTTTGAAATAATGTGCTCCAAGTGTCAGCTTTAAATGTTGGATTGCACTCAAGTAGATTAGAACAACGTGGCCATACACAAAATCTATGTTTTTAAAGAATAATATTTTGATGTAATGTCATTTTTGTGTCATTTTACAAGGTATAAAACGAGTCATTTTGGAAATATAATATATTACAATGAGAAATTGATTATATCAAATGATCTACTTTCTTAACATTCTTGAGGTATTTTAATCGGTTCTAGTAGTCCTAGAAAGTATTTCCCTTAGAATTTGTTCCATTAGTGTTGCAAAAGGTACTTGATAAAATTAAATTTCAACTACATTTGTTAATGGTAGTGGGTGAACATAGTGAAGATATGGATTTCATTAATTTGAAGGTGGGTTACTGTGAGTTGGTTGGAATTGATATATTTTTTGTAGCTATTTACAAATTTTTAAAAATTTGTTTTGCAATTTCCTCACATTTGAATAGTAACTCCCATTTCATTAAATTTTGATGTATTGCACAAAATCCAGACCAAGAAAATCCAAAAACACACTTTATAAATCCCAAAAACAACCTTTCTAAAGTGCAAAAACTAGGTGCAAAAAGTGCAAAACAGGTTCAAAAATGAAATTTACAATTCAAAAAGTGCAATTTATTATTCGTAAGGAACACCAATAGTGAAATTTATTATTCAAAAAGTGCAATTTTGTAGTTGAAAATTGCATTTTTCAATTATGAAATTGAGGCTTTTGATTAAAAAATGTGTGTCTCTCAATTGCAAAACTGGAATTTTCGATTAAAAAGTATGATCTTAATAGATGAGTTTAACACATGATTGTAGTAATGGTAATCATAAATGGACTTAGCACATTAAAATTTCTCACACGAAGCACCATGATTTCACACGAGGCCCCATGATTTCAAAGTAGACTTTCCTACTATAAATGTTTAAATGCCAATCCATATGATATGGAAATCCAATCCTTCCCATGTACCCCTAGTATTGCTTAAGATATCTCAAAAGTACACAACATGCAATCCATGTTGAGAAGTGTTAACCATTCTTTCCATCATAATGCAAGCTAGGAGAAGCATTTTGCACCTTGTCATAATGGATTGAATGTGTCTCTTCACTCCTATCATGAAGCATATTGAAGATTGCATGAAATGGTGGCCATGAAGGTTGGAGATTTTTCCATTGAAACAGTGGTAATTTAGAAAGTTGGGTGCAGGGAAAGGCATCGGTGAACAAATTGTTTCTAAATTGGAACCAAATAAAATTATATAGAGGGTTCTTGGGTTTCTATTATGGTTTGTCACATTCTAGGAGTCATGGAGGGATCCAAATAGTGCTCTGAGATATTTCAAATAATTAAATCTAATATATGGATAAATATTGATTATGTCTTATGGATTGTTCCTCATATTGCAAATTAAATGAAGATAGTTTTGTTAACAAACATTGTGTTTATAGATGGAGATATTAACCAATCCTTCTATGTGATTATTCTTCTATGTGGCCCATTGTATGTATATTCAGTCAAAAATGGTCGATAGGTCATCCCTTCCACGTATACTCATTAACAAAGGAAAGGTCGTTTGTCCCTTTCAAATTTACTGAGTGACAAAGTAAAGGTTCGTCATCCCTTCTACATATACCCAGTGATATAGGAAAGGCTGGTTATGCCTTCTATATATACCCAAACATATAGGAAAGGTTTGTCATCGCAGTTGCAAAACTTTGATTTTTTATTAAGAAGTGGCATCTTGTTAGGTGATTCTAACAAGCGATTAGAAATTAATTTTGATGATCAATCTAATGGTTTTTTACTCTGTATTTTCCATAATATATCGATGAGTTTCATATAATGGAGGATGTGTCAGTTATCCCTTCTACATATACATAGTGAAACAAGAAATTTGCTCGTCCCCTTTACATATACCTATTGAAACAGGAAAGGGAATTCGTCCCTTCTATCTACCCAACACGACATGAAAAGGTTGATCATCCCTTCTAGATATACCCAATGATAAAGGAAAGTTTGGTCCTCTCTTCTACATATACCTAGTAAAACAGGAAAGATTGGTCATCCCATTCTACATATACCCAGTGATATAGGAAAGGTCGGTCATCCCTTGTACATATACCTAGTGATATAGAAAAGTTTAGTCATCCCATCTACATGTATACTCTTACAATTTAGATTAAATTTATTATAAATTATACTTTAATTTTCTTGATTTTCATTAAAGGGTTCCATTAATTTTGTGTCACCATATACCCACCATTCGTGAAATGTTAACTTTTATTATGTCCAGTGCATCTTTTCTTACATGAATGGGAAGATATGGCATGAACCAACTTGCTCGTTCAATCCAAACTATTGATAACATGAGCTTGAAATTAAACCTTAGGTACTTTTCTTTTTTGTTAATGGATCATATTTAAATTGTAAGTTGCATGATAAACTCCGAGTTGTCTATGGCATACCCGATACCATAAAATATGATCAACTTCATTTTAAGCAGAGAATCATGATCATCCAATCAAACTTGCTCAATGTAGTCTAGTCCGTTGACATTGAGACTTCCCTCTAATAATATTTGATTAACTTCCACTTACTTCTCTTGGTTGATTCCATGTCACACCTGTTACACATTCTTAGTCCATGACACACTTTTTACACATGGAGAATGTGGGTCTCACATTTAACTTACCGAAATTTATATAAACGTTTAAGTTTAGAAATTTCTCCATGTATAAGCGGGTTTCCAACTGGTGTTATTTGGTCAACATTTGTATTCCTTTAAAGGACACTTGAAAACATAAAAATTACTTTTGGACAATATAGAATTATGATGACCTCTTTCCCATTGACGAGAATTTTCATGTTAATTAATAGAGATTGTAATCTTTGTCATGGGTTCTCATAATTTTCTACATGAAAAATTAAAGATTGCACACAAATTGTTTGAATAAAGGTGTACAAGGAAGTTTTTGAGGAAAATAGTACAGGGTGGGATGAATGTGCAAAGCATCCATGGTCAAATTTTGAAGGTTTGATGCAGTCCTAAGTAAATGGGGAAAATTTTACATTTTGAAGATTAACAGTTTCACAAAATTTCATTATGAAATTTGGGTTTGAAGTGATAAAAAATGGACCCTTCCAAACCCTTCCTAAAAGGGTATTCCAAAAATCACCCTTGAACAAAATGCAAATTTTTTAAATCACTTGTCAGCTACGAAGGAGGATAATTTTTATAAAATTTCAGAAGAAGGGTCAGATTTTAGGTAGCCCATCAATGTATTCATGGGAAAATCTTGGTTCCTCAATGAAGATTTTACCTTTTGTATTTAATGAGGAAAGATGTAAAATGTGAACATGATTCAGAGTTCATCTTCCAATACTTTCCTTTGACATAAAAAGACAAATAATTTGTATTCATTTTATCTCTCATCTATTTCACGATGTATTGTACCTCTTAGCAACATTAAATCCATTACATATATCACCCCCAAATAATACCACCATCATATTGAAGCATGCACCATTGTGAGTGTCAGTTAATGAAAGCTTCCCAAAGAATCTTAGACACGGAGTTCTCTTTCTAACTCTTAACTTGAATTTGTTGGCTATGAGCACTATTGACCCTTGACAATATGAGTATTGATGTCACATTTTGTTTCCATACTTAATATTTTGAGATCCTAAAATCACCATAATTTCATTCTCCTATTTATATGTTCCTCCCCTTTTTGGAGTTCATAAAATAGTAACACAATTAGTCACACATTGCAGATGTAAAATACTAACACAATTTGTCGCCCTCTGAATCACTCAGTTTGTAATCAATGGAAATAATACCCCATTATTACAATAGGGAAACATATTACTAATAATTAAATATATATATCTCGCCAACCCATGAATCTGGTGCAAGTTTTTCCACTACTTCATCGTAAAGATCATGCATATATTTTTCTTTAATTTTCAAAACACTATTTAGTGAAGTAGTTTGGGACAAATTCTCTATTAATCTTAGTGAAATTTTCTTACAATTTACATATATTATGAATGTTGAGGTATGTGTTTTCATTGATGTCAAAGAGATTGTCATACTTGGTAATAGCATTGAATTCTTAGTGCCAGTTTGAAGAATTATATATAGAATAAGGATTTAAAGGTCCAACTATTGAAATATGAAGAATAGGTAGAAAAAATCAAAATACTATAAGAGGATTTGGATAGAAAGTTAAAAGAGAAAGAAACAAAATATGAGCATCTGGATAAGTAAATTATTTACTTAAAGAAGGGACTTCAAAATCTAAGCACTAGACACTTAGACTATCAACAAAAGTTTGGAAAAATCTGTAAAGTGTTGGATGAAATCATCAGCAATCAAAAGATGAAGTTCAGGCAGGTCTGTGGTGGGATATGAATCAGAAAACAATGGTACGAATTCTATGACAATTGCACCTTCCCATAAATCAGGTACAAGTATCTTTGTAGATGTACTTATAAGTCATGTCAAAGATAAACCCAACAAAAAGAGCAATCAAAAGTCTACCCATGTCAACAAAGGATCTGAATAGTTCAGAAGACCTCTTATTGCTAGGTATCAAACTATCTTTCTAGGGAATTATTATGTATGGCATAATTTGAAATCTAAAATAACCAATTAATTACAAATTTGAATGCTTGGATATGAATGTACTACAATGAGTACCTAGTTATTATCAATTATTCTTTGGTAAGGCATTATTGCAACAATCTATTTTTTTGTATGTACTACAAATTGTAGCAATTTTTTTTAAAGTGAACATTCAAGTGATCATCAAAATAATTCAATCTAGAAACAAAGAATTTATTGATATCGACAATGCCCATTCATTAACATCTCTCTACAAGAGGCGTCCACTTTAATCCACCTGCATTAAGAAGATTGTAAAATTTAGAAAGCTAATATTTTGTTCAGATCTTTTTATGAAGAATTTACTTATTTCACACATATAAATAGAAAATAGAAATGCACTTATATATAACACATGTAAATAGAAAATAAAAATGCAATTATATATATAACCCTTCATTATTGAAAGGGTTATATATATGCCCTCCATATATAAATTAAGACCAGCCCTTCTAATTTGATCCCTTGTTCCTATGCAAATGAAATTTGTTTCTTAGGTTATAAATGAGCTGCCGACATTGTAGTGGAATGTGAAAGACGATATCATCGAATTGTGATTTCACCTGTTTCATGAAAACATTTACTCATTTATGCATTAATTGATACGTTAAACTTAAGCAAATATTTATAATTATTTTTTGGTGTTGAAATGCTAAGTGGAATGCGAAAGACGATATTATCGAATTGTGATTTCATTGTTTCCTGAAAACATTTACTCATATGTGCATTAATTGATACGTTAAACTTAAAAACAATTATTTATAATTATTGTTTGGTGTTGAGATGCTCGGTTAATATACATAATAGTGTTTATGTTTGGTTTGTTTTATGGCTTAGTATAGGTTCTATATAGTGGAGGTCATTCCTTGGATTGGGTAGAAATTAATTATACCCATATTTATTGAATTGTTTGGTTTGTTTTATGGCCCATTATAGTTTCTATAGAGTGGACACTAGATTGGATAGAGACTTAATTATACTTATTATTAATTGAATACATATAAATAATGGTTTTAGGTAAATTTATTTTATGAGTTTCTAATAGATATGGAGTTTTTGTTCAAACAAACTATTTTGTAGCGTTTTCTTTTATAAAATATTAAATAATACCTTTAATTTCATTAGTTATTGATAAATACTTACCAAAATTCTTTTGTAACCCCTCTTCCAATACATATTTTCAATTAAAAAAACCTCTAGCTTTACAAGATATTTTCTAATTTTTTCTATCCAATATATTTTCTAGTTTTTTTTAGACATCCCTTTGATACCCTCCAATCCCTATAGCCTACTCCCCACTCTTCAATATCTAGAATATATTGATATTATTTTTCACAATTAAAAAACTCTCTTTATAAATAAATGTGATAAGATATTAGTCAACAAAATGAATCCTCGTAATAATAGGTTTGAAAATTTTATTCAAAAATATCATTCACACAATCTATATGTAAAAAAAAACATAAAAAAGTAACATTATAGGGTTTCAACCATCTAAATTGTATAAGCGATGAAGGTGATTAGGGGAGTGGAAGGTATCCCTATTCCATTAAAGCGAGAGCAAACTCATAATAAGAGAGAGATATTGATGAAAAGACTATGGAGGGTCTCCACTATGGCCGTGGAAATGTCGTGGTGTCTCTTGCATCTCAATATTAATCCGAGTGGAATTTTAGCCTTCTCACTTGCATTGCGATGAAAGTTGAATTGTGCAATTGTGATGTTGATGTTTTGCTTTTAATGGTAAAGATTGAAAATGTAACTCATTTTCTCTAGATAATAATGCCTTTGCTCTCCCCGTTTAAAAAAACCTTCAAAGTTTTGAAGCTTTAAAAAGTTAAATCATGAAACCTCCACATGGAAAAGAAAGGATGTAGTTTGAATTGAAAGGAAAAGTAGAGATATACAAGATATTATGCATTAAAGGGGTGTCTTTACAAAAAGATGTTACATTATTTAAACAAACTTATATTTTTGAAGGCAGGTGATAAGGAAAACAAAAAAAGGATCGATAAAAAAAAATATCAAGAAGTTGAAGGTTGAACTAGAAGGTGGATGGGCCATCAAGAGGAATTGTCATGGGTTAGAGAAGAAAACTCAAACAACACACACAAGAGAATAGAAGAGAAGAAATAGAAATTGCAATGGAAAAATGAGTAGCATTTCATGGGACACTTCTAAAAAGCATACATGTTGAAGGCTATAGCAGAGATCTAGCATATGAAGTAGCACAGAGCAATTTTTATTTGGACCGTGACCATTTTTAAATGTAAGAACTATGATACGTGGGTTACTAAAATGAAGACTAGATTACGTGTGGAAGACCTATGGCATAATGTGTTGAAGAACTTGCCTATGAGGTCATATCTCAAGATTAAAGGAAGACTGATTTTGTAGCATTGTCTCTCATTTGATAAGGTTTGGATGAGGAGATATTACCTAGAATTAAAGAAGCAATAAGTGCAAAGAAACCTTGGAGTATTATGAAAACATAGTACAATGAAAGGATGAGCAACATCTTACAAAATGTTGCCACACTAAAACGAGAATCTATGTGTAATATAGAGCTACTAGAGAAGGAGAATGAAGAAGATTTCATGTAAATAAGATCATGTTGAATCTCATTGTGCTTAGTGACATGTGGATAATGGTTACAGAACTACAAATGTGATAGTATGTGCTTTGGTGAATGAACAATTTCTATTAGTGATGAAGAAGCTGCCAATGAAGCTTGTTGTGTAAATGCATAAGTGGATGATGAAGATGCATATATTGAAGTTGCAGTTGAAGCTACCAATGCAATAACCTATGATTATGAAGCTGCTAATGAAGCAACTAATGATTTGGTGAATCCAACAAAGATTGTTAATGGATATAAATATGAAACTACCATGAAGTACTATGTGAAGATGGAGATGAAGAGATGATGAAGGATGATCTATTTGAAGCAAAGGTTTAAGCACTTGAACAACGGAGAACATCTTTCAAGTGGAGTTTGGTTGACTGCGTTGCGGCAAAAGTAGATCATTGATGTGTTACTTATAGAAGGAATCCTTTATGAATAAGAGGACCAAGTGGATGATGTCCTCATTGCATTAAAAATACATGAAAAAATACACATGAAGATTGTTTAAAAATGTAATCTCCCTGGTAAAATGAATCATTAATTGGTTAGTTAGTTGATTAGTTGATTTGGTCACCTTATCTTGATTAGTGACCCATACTATTGGCCCATGGTATTATTGTTATGTAGTCCTATATATGTTGTTGCTTAATAATGACAAGGAAATCAATATTCCTATTATGTGTTCCATCATCTTCTGCTTCTTTTCTTTAATCTTTAACATGGAATCAGAGTGTATTGCCTGATCTGATCCTTTTTTCTTGGGTAATCCTTTTCACATATAGTGGAAAGAACATATAGAAAGAGGTTTTGATCAAAGATGGAACACATCAAGGAATCGAGTGTATTTTTCCTTTTTATTCTCCCTTGGAGTGCTAAAACACCCTTTCTGAAGGAAAAGAGTGTCAATGACACACTAACGCACCCTTCCTAAAGAAAAAGTGTGCCACTGGCACACCCTCCATGAAGAAAAAATGTGTCAATGATGCACCTTGCATGAAGGAAAAAAGTATCACTAACACTACTGATAGACCTTTTCTAAAGGAAAAGTATGTCGGTGACGCACCTTGTATTAAGGAAAAGGGTGTCAGTGACACACCTTGTCCAAAGAAAAAGTTCGTCAACCACTCTTCACTTACACACTTTTTGACCGACGCACCATTCTAACGCCCTATTCTAGCTATACAAAGAGAATAACTGAGTTAAAGGACCAGATCTTCTATCATATCTCTAGCTCCTTTCTTACCGAGTGAATAGTCATAAGAATATGGCTACTACTAGAACAAGCACCTAAAATTTGAAGCAGGTATCTGGACCTGTACTGACCAATATCAACTATGATTTTTGGTCTATTAAGATGAAGAGGTTTATCGAGCTCAAAAAATGTTGGCATATTGTTGAAACTGAGTTCAAAGAACTTGATGCAAATGCTTTGGCTGCAATGAGTAATTCCCAGAAGAATTCTATAGAATCTTGCCGAGACCGAGATATCACAACCAAATGGTTGATCCAAAGTTGCATTAAGGAGTCCATTTTCTTGTGGATCTAAGGAGCTACCAACGCACATCAAGCTCGAAATCTGCTTGTATCCACCTAAAAGGGAACATATAGAGTAAAAATGGTAAGATTGCAAACCCTTCGATTTGAGTTTGAAATTTTGAAAATGAAGGAAACAGAAGCTATAGAATAGTTTATGACTAGGGTTTCAAGTATTGTAACCCAATTTCAAACCTATGGAAAACCTCTAGAACATAAGGTAGTTGTTCAGAAGATTCTAAGGTGTCTCACCAAGAAATTTTCTATGGCAATGAGTGCCATAGAAGAAGCAAAATATCTATCTCATTTCACCCTAGAAGAGTTGACTTGATCCCTTATATTTCATGAATCTCGACTTAATCAAGAAGAAGATTCATTGACCAATGCTTTCAGCACCCAAGATTCTCTCAATAGAGGTTAAGGCAAAGGAGGACGGGGTAGAGGAAGAAGAGGTCGAGGCTCTCCTCATAGAGAAGAAAAAACTAGTCATGAACATTGAAATCACTCAGAGCACTATCACAACTCTCAAGTTCGGAGGGGAGGTGGCAAGAGATGGAATAATAAGTCCAATATTTAATGTAGCTACTGCAAGAAGTATGGAAACTATGAACGAGAATGCATAAATAAGCAAGAAGACCATAATAGTGGAAAATCCAATGTCTCTAAAGAAGAAGAAGGCTCATGAGAGGTGATGTTCATGTCTCAAAAAACTACTAAAGAAAATTGTAGCTCAGATCTATGTCTACCAGATAACGGTTGCAGCAATCACATGACAGGTAACATGTCACTTTTCTCCAGTTTGGATTCCTCTATTGTCATGATATCAAGATAGGATATGAATTTCTAGTTCCAACAAAAGGAAAAGGTATTGTTCATGTACTTACAAAGAAGAATGAACAAAAATTTATTCATGATGATTTCTATGTACCCTATTTGAATGTCAATTTTACCAGTATATGTCAATAACTTCAGAACCAGTGTTATATTATATTTTATGATACATACTATGCCATTTGTGATAAACCTCCCAGTAGGAGACTCATATCCAAAGTTTAAATGACCAAGAAAAAAATATTTCCTCTCAGTCTCAGAAGTGCAAACCTTCCATAGTCTGTAGCCCATATTGTTTCTAGACTAGATTAAACCTGGTTATGGAACTATAGATTCGTTCACCTTCCCTTCAAGAGTCTCAATCTCCTGCTCAAAGAGTCCATGGTTAAGGGGTTACCAATTATTCATGAACAATCCAGCTCATGTGAGGATTGTATCATTGGGAAACATCAAATGGACAAGTTCCCCACTTACACATCTCGAGCCAAAGAACATCTTTAAATAGTTCATACATACCTTTGTGGACCCATGCAAACCAAATCCATAGGAGGTAACTTTTATTTTGTGACTTTTATTCATGATTTTAGCAAGAAAATATGGATTTATTTCCTCAAGAACAGATCAGAAACCTTCTCTAGGTTCAAAGAGTTCAAGAGCCTAATTGAGAAGAAATCTAGAAAGTTCGTTAAAGTACTCACATCATATGATGGAGGTGAATATGATTCATGCAAGTTCACTAATTTTTGCAAGCAACATGGCATCCAGAGACAGTTCACCACAATATACACTCCATAGCAGAATGGAGTTGCTGAATGAAAGAACATGGCTTGTATAATGTTGTCATAAAAGAAGCTATCAGATGAGTATTGGGTTGAATATATTGCATGCTCAATCGGCTTTCTCAACAGATCACCCACGGTGATTGTCCAAGACAATATTCTTGAAGAAGCATGGAGTGACATTAAGACTAGTGTTGCACATCTAAGAGTTTTTTGTTCTGTTGTATTTTCTCATGTTCCTAATAAACTTAGATGACAGTTGGATAAGAAGAGTGAGTGGTGTATTTTCACTCGTTATAGTGAAAAACACAAGGCTTACAACCTATATAATCTTGTCACAAAAAAATTGTAGTGAGCAGAGATGTGAAATTCCTTGAAGACAAATGCTGGAGTGATCCTTCAGACATACAACAATAAGAAAGTTTATATATGTTAGATATACCTATTAGACTTCCAAGATTGGAAGTACAACAACAACAAGAAACATGAGAAGATAGTTCATGTTAGAACCATAAAACTAGAAGTTTGAGATAGTTATAGGAGCAAACTCCTATTATTCATGAGCAACTTCAGTATTCTATGTTTTCCTATCATCGCTCATCTTTTGATGAATTAGTAAAGGAGGCACAACGTGTACAAGCAATGAATGTAGAAATTGATGCTATTGAGAAAAACAAGACTTGGGATCTTGGTGATATCACTGCAGACAAATCCAACATTGGAGTCAAATGGGTCTATAAGACCAAAGTAAATGAAAACGGAGAACTTGAAAAACACAAGGAAAGGTTGGTTTTCAAAGGATATGCACATCAGTATGGTGTATATTATGATGAAACCTTTTCTCTTATAACAAGGTTGGATACCATCATAGCTGTACTTGCCATTGCAGCACAAAATCAGTGGCTTGTTTGTCAAATGGACATGAAATCTACTTTTCTTAATGGCATTCTTCAAGAAGAAGTTTATGTACACCAACCACTTGGATATACTGCCAAATTTCATGAACACAAAGTGTTTAAGCTTAAAAAAGCCTTGTATGGTATAAAAAAAGCTCCACGAGCTTGCTATAGCAAAATTGACTCCTATCTCATCAACAATGGGTTTATCAGAAGCAATAATGAGCCCACTCTGTATGTAAAAATAGACCAACAAGGTAAAATGTTGATTGTATGTATTTATGTTGATGACGTGATTTACATTGGTAATTTGATGCTTGAAGAATTCAAGATAGTCAAGAAAAATGAATTTGAAATGACTAATCTAGGACTGATGAAGTACTTCCTTGGTTTGGAAGTTACTCAAGCTTATAAAGGTATTTTCATTTTTCAGCATAAGTATGCTACTGATATTTTGTAGAGATTCGAAATGGTTAAATGTAAACCAACATAAACCCCCATTTATCTAGGAACCAAGTTAACAAAGAATGATGATGGACGAATAGTAAGTGCTACGCTATATAAAATAATGGTAGGAATTTTAATGTTTTTGACCGCAACTAGACCGAATTTGATGTATGCTCACAGTCTTATTTCGAGATTTATGGAGTCTCCCAAAGACTCTCACTAGAAAGTTGGAAAAAGAATTTTGAGATATATTGTAGACACACTTGGATATGGCCTCTGTTACACTCATACACCTTACAGTACTCTCACAGGGTACACTAACAATGATTTTGTAGAAAGTATTAATGATAGGAAAAACACATGTGGTTATGCTTTCCATTTGGGTACAAACCTGATCTCTTGTGCATCTAAAAAATAACCCATTGTCAGCATGTCTTCTGTAGAAAAAGAATATGTAGCAGCCACCATAGCATCTTGCGATCCAGTTTGGATAAGAAGACTTTTAAAGGATATGGGACACATTGAAAAAGATCCAACTTCTATTTTCTGTGATAATAGCTCTACAAAAATGTTGTCCAAACATAATGTATTTCATAGAAAAAGTGAACACATTGATACTCGCTATCATTTCATTCGTGAGTTAGTCAATGATGGGCACATTTCTTTACAGGTGTGTGGCTCTAAGAACCAGTTGGATGATGTGTTCACCAAACCTTTGCGAATAGCTGCATTTGAATATCAAAGAGAGCACTTAGGAATTGACATTGCTGAATATGTTCTACCATTTGACATTAAGGGGGTGTCTTGAAGAATGTAATCGCCTTGATAAAATGCATCATTAATCTGTTAGTTAGTTGAGTAGTTGGTTTGGTCACCTTATCTTGAATAGTGAGCCAAAGTATAGTCTCATGGTATTGCTGTTATGTAGTCCTATATATGTTGTTGTTGAATAATGAGAAGGCAATCAATATGCCCATTTTGTGTTCCATCATCTTCTGCGCCTTTTCTTTAATCTTTAACAAAGACGACTTTACAATAGCAATAATTGAGGGAGATAAACAATTTGAAGATAGACATAAAGAAACAAATTTTGACAAAGAATTGGCAAAGAATTGACATTTATTGAATATTTGCTTGCAAATTCCAAAGAAGTTGAATATGAACACCTACATTCTAAAACAAAGGATGAACCAAATTTGGGTAAGGAATAGGAAAATGAAACAAATCAAAATGGTTATGATTATGATAATCTTGAAAAGTTCTTTTGAATGTGTGGGAATACATGACAACCTATTTATACCAATAGCAGCTAAAGAAGAAGAAGAAGAAGAAGAAGAAGTGCACTAAGTTGAAGTGTTGAAGGAGAAAACTGGGATAAGTTTTTTGTAGGTGTCATTGAAGAAATTATAGATCACTAGTTTTACACCTAGAGTTATGAAATTAAAGACAAGCAATGTAGTTTTGCAACTCACAAATTCAAGAAGAAGTTGCAGAAGGAGGAAAAGGAAGTCACAGTCAAAGGTCTCAAGAATGAAGAAGAAGAAAACCATGGAAAGCATCAAAGTTTGGAGCAAAAAAATAGAGAAAGAAGCTACACCACCACATAGCAACAAAGAAGGTGAAAATGAAGATGTTACAAATGATAGTTATAAATACATCACCTACAATTATGTAAAGTAAGAAAGGAAAAATAAATAGAAATGAGGATTTCTTCAACCATTAGTTATTTGTAAATGGTTTATCATTGATTATGTGTAAATGGTTTATTTTGTTATAATAGCATCCATATAATTGAATATTTTTTAGTTCTTAAAGAGAATCTATTTATATTTTTAAAATGTTATTTATTCATTTTAAAAATAGATATTTAAAAAATTTTATTTAAAAAAAATATGGTAAAATATAAAATGTAAATAATTAGATAATAAAATTTAAATTTAAAATTTATGATAAACATAAACTGTTTTTTAAAATAATTAGATATTAAAAATATAAAATGATAGTACATATTGAAATGTAATTAAAAAGAAAAATGATAATTGGCAAGGACATAATATTGACATGATATTTGTTTTTCTTTAAACCTCAAGGCCCAAAGGCAACTTGTCTAAGTGGAAGTGTGCCATTTATGGGTGTCTTATTTGTTGAGAGTAATCAATATTGACTGTACTCAATGGTAGTTGAACAATGTTATGATAGTTTGTACCATTTTAAAAAAAGGCTAAGAGAAATCATAGACTCATAGGCAATTTGGCAATTTTTTTTTAACAGGAAGTGTGCTATGGGTGTCTTATTTGTGGAGAGTAGTTAATGCTGACTGTACTCAATGTTAGTTTAACAATGTTATGATAATTTGTACCATGTTAGGATAGTTAGTTTGTATTATTTTAAAAAAACCAATAAATCATAAAGTCATAAACAATTTGGCAATTTTTTTATTAGGGAATTTGGTAATATTATATATATATATGAGATTTAGAGTTTTATTATTTAAATTGTAATTTTGCTTGAAAAAATGAATTCAGTTTTTTATTATTAATAAATATCTTAAATATGCAATTTTAATAACCTGAAACTACAAATTCCATAGATTTTAAGGCTCTTTTCGAAAGATTAAAACTACCGCAAACTACTTTGATAGAAGTTTACATGATCGAGGTGTATCTATCATTGGGACACACTGAATCTGATTTTAATAAATATCATTTAAAACAAATTTAAAATTTAAAAAAAAATATTTAGTATAAATAAGTTAAATCCATTAATTACAGTTTTTTACAGTGGAAAGAGCCAGTTTGATATTCTATCCTCTAGAATTAAAAGTAAGACATAAACCTATTTGAAAATGGATCCCGATCTCTGAAACCCAGCTACTCCAACCTCAACCAACACCATTATCATCTACCTAAATCCACACCATTATCATCTACCTAAATCCATTAATTACAGCTTATTCCCACTGTATTGACTAGTAAATCTATGATACTACAACGATTCTAACTAAATCCAATTTAATCAAACAGATACAATCAAAACATTCGATGAAAGAAAGTACTATCGACGTCAAAAGTATTCGTAGGTAGGAATTACAAATGGCGTCAAAGAGCAGATTACAAACAATGAACAACAGAAAGGGACACAATGCATTGCTTAACTAAAGAAGATTTCATCTAGATGAGAAGTGGAGGCCTCCTTGACATTGTACAGTGGATCGTCTTCATTCACCCAAATTGCTGAGGAGCTCATTTGATTACAGCCCATCAGCCAGCTATTAATATTATTATAATTTGAGACGCCAAAGGTTAGGTCATATCTCAAATTTAGACAATCCTCCCCTTCAGCAGCCTGAAGATGGTTAGACTGGTCAGCTTCGTAAGTAATTGTTGGCGAACTAAATTCGGAGCCTGAGACGGAATTAAGAGGCGTGCATGACTGATGGGTAGTCACATAATCTTCCAGGATACCATTTCCCAGCAAGTAATCACGATCATTAGTTGTATAATCTCCTGGATCTGGAACCCTAGAGAAATCAGTTGAATTTGAATAAGAGGGACTAACGCTCCATCCAATTATTCCAGAAGATGGTGTGAGCGAAGAATACTCGATCATTAGTTGATTATCATTTAATATATGGCCATCATTCTGAACTTTTTCTTTCAAGCGTTCGTTTTCACCAACAGTAGGGTTGATGATTTGTGCAGAGCCAGAGACTTGATGAAATGGTAGTGCAGTCCTGCACGACTCCACAATTAACTCATTGCATGTCCCTGATTTTGCAGTCATATAAGTATTGAGGGCTTGCGTTTGCAGGTTCGGAGATACCAAAACATGAGAAGTTGAGAAGAACTCATCATGGATATAAGAATTAGTGGAACACCACATTTGGGAATTAGGGTTCTTGTTGGTGAAGTCACAATCAGTGAAAAAATGAGATTGATTTTCTTTAGTCGACACCGTATTGAAGGTGATGGTAGGAATCCTTGTGACTGAATTGATATTGGTAGGATCAAGGAGTATGTTAGATCTGGTACTGGTGGAGGAGGAAAGGCGGTGTTTCAGCTTCAGCGTATTCGTGTTCCAATGGTTCTTGATTTCGTTGTCCGTACGTCCCGGCAAACATGCTGCAATATCAGACCACCTGCACAGCATCCTCAATCATGTGACCATTCATTTCCAGTGTTAATGAACAGACCAGCCCAAACAGAATGCGGCGCTGAAACATATTATTAGCGGCGGTGAAACATAAGTAAAGTGGTGTAGTGGATGAAGCTATTAAATCTTTATAAACACAACTAACCATTTAGTTTTGTTAACTTAGCTGATAGTTAAATAAAAATAAAAATATATAATTTTTTATTTGTTATTCATACAGAATTATTATATTTAATATAATCACAAAATAATTAATTTAACTAACACACCTACATACTTTGTAGCTTTTTTTTATTTTTCATATGTGAGTTATTCATGTCTAGTTACATTAACAGTCTTCTTGTGATCCATTTATCAAATATCAGTTATTTTTTATATTTTTTCTTTTTCTTATGTCACATTCTTCTATGCCATGGATTGTTGGTTATCCATTCATCAACAATGAGTTATCACTGTATTGCTACCAAGTATCTAGCTACCAGTTATTTTTTATATTCTTTTTTTATATTTGTTTATTTTAAATTTTGATTTTGAACCAGTGCTATAGAATCAATAACAAAACTACACGTGTCTCCGTAGATGAAAAAGCATAGCTGGTACAGTCTACCCCAAATCTCAAATAAATAAGTTTATTAACTTAATAAGCAAAAACTAATATGAAAAAACCAAAAGAAATTGTTACCGTTTTATTTAAACACCCATTTTAAATCAAGCTTATATTTATATAAGATCACACTGAAATGAATAACTATACATTTGTTACACTTAGGTTAATAAAAATGAATAACTATATATTTGGGTTAATCTTGTTAAACAACTTAATCTAAAATAATATTTCATAAAGAGAAAAGACATAAAAATTAACAAGGAGATAGAAACCTGTTCCCTATAATGGACTGCAATTGTATGATGAGTCGCTCTTCTTGGCGTGAAAATGGACCTCTTTTAATGCCAGGGCGTAAGTAGTTAATCCAACGCAACCTACAGCTCTTTCCGCATCTCTGCAGACCTGCACCAAACTAGTTGCATTAGAATTGGATTGTGTTAAGAAATAATACATATAACAGACTGGGAATTGGTGGTCAATTAATAAATGAATTACCAGCTTGTTTGGCCACATAGGACCAGGAGTAGCCCAGCAGGCCATTGTTCATAATACAGTCGAAAAGTTTCCCGTCTTCGTCAGGTGACCAGAGACCTTTTCGTATTTTTGGTTTGGCCTGAAAGCAGGGGACGCCCTGGCCTTGAAGATCACGTCTGCACTTCATTATTATTTTCGCTCTGTGACTGGATGATTTATGATTGAGCCCGTGTGATGAACCAGATATATAGAGAGATATATATACATTTAAAATCGTGCCTCCTTTCTCATGGTAGGGAACAATTTGTTATTTTTGGATTTCTCCATGGTTAAGAAGAAAAAAGCATACATATTTAATTATGACTTTTTTTTCATAGAGCCATTTTGTAGTTTAGTAACGAGAGATGTGTAAGTTTTTTTTACACCTAAAGTTTGGGCATTTCAATTTACTTTTTGGTTTTGCTAGATTACAAAGCTCTGGACTAACTTGTACATGTTTCGAAAAACTAGATATATATAAGTCTTTACATAGTTAAAATTAACAAATCTTTTATAAAAAATAATAAAATGTTACTTAATTTAAATTTAAATTTTTTTTAAAAAAATACACATATAATATTACTAATTAAAACCATAAACATTTAGTTCACATTTATTCGACATATTCATTTAAAAAAAAGTTGTTTACAATTAAAAAAAACTTAAATCGTCTTAACCTTTAATAAAAATCCTTTCTAAAATAAATCTCTATTAGTATAATTCTTTCTTTACTGCTTAAAGATAAGGATCAACTTACACATAATAGCATATAGTTAGATCGTTGAACGTTAGTTGTAAATTGAAATTGATGAACAGCTCCTCCACCTACCGCATCGCCCCTCTTGTTTTTGTAGAATCCGTCGGCTTTAAGTTATCTTTTTATGAACACCCAGAGTTTTATTATTAATAATCTGTACTTTATATCATCGACAACGACACAAAGCTTTAAAAAAAACAATACACGTCTTTATAATTTTATTTATTCTTCCTTTTACTAAATCAAAATCACGTGTTCCTCGGTGTTTTCGGAATGATGTGATAGAATAACTTCAACAATCGCATGGACACCATAAAATTAATGGATGTTCTCAGGGTTTGGATTTGATGTATTTTTTATTTAATATATTGGAAAATGTCAAAATTTATACACATTCATATAAGCTGGTTTGGTGCCTAGCATTTGTCATTTAATTATGGATTTCCTATCTATCATTAATTTAATAAATTTTAAATTTTTTTAATTATAATTATAAATTTAATAATTTAAAAAAATATATAATAAATTTTCCCAAAAACTTAAAAAATTACAATTCAATTTTGAAACAAACCACATAAACGTACATTCATATTCCATTCTAAATTGACTTGTTTAAATATTCCGAACTATTTAAAATTATAATATATTGATATGAATTTAAAGAAATCTTGTGTTCTTTAATTAATCTATAATGTCTTTTAAGCCTCTAGTGATTTTCACGGAAAGATTCCAATATTTAAAAAATAAAACAGAATGGTAGCCTTTATATTTGGAAAAAAGATTCAATTCCTTCATCATGAAATTAGGCTAATAGATATTTTAGTATTCTATTGATTAATTAAATTTAAAGATAGAATTATTTATATATATATATGATTAATTAAATTTAAAAATTGAATTAAAAGCATATATAAAGAAAGAGATAGAGATATTTGTAGGTAGGAATTTTAATTAGTAGATATTTTATTTATTTATTTATTATAAATTAGTATTTCAATTAGGAAGTGTAAAAGAAGGCCTAGAGGATCAACATATTTTGAAATGATTCTCTAAGGCCATGTGTATATTTGTGAAGAAAACCATCTTATACAATAGATAAGTGCAACCATAAACTAACCATAGCTTATTGCATTGATCTTCCTACTCTTTCCAGATTAAGCCTACTACACAAAATATAAAATTTTATACAACATTTTGTGATAAAGCAACATAAGTTTCAAATCTACAGTGCTCCAAAATGCATTTATTCGTTGTTACTTTGTATATTGTATAGTGACAATCATAATCAAGCAAACTGAGTATCTACATGGGTGGCATGATATTCTTCTTTTTAAATGCCAAATTGAGGTTGATTGGATGCATGTACTTGCAGGTGGGGCACGAAGGAAACACCTTCTAAAACATCATAAATATGTGACACTGTGCGTTGGCCAGTGCAATCATCTCTCTGTTATTTTCATCAAAGGGACTAGAGAAGTTCTTCCTTCGAGCTGCAAATTTTTCCTTCTGTTGTTGCTTCCATATCTGACCATTTCTTGGAAGGTTCGTTTGGAGGTTCAATTGCATAGGTTGAAAGGAAAACAACTAGACTTGTTTCTTTTGGATCATTCTAAGTTTCTCCTTTGTATCTCGACTATAATAATATATTTTCCATTCCTACAATAATTGATGAATTCAATAACTAACAAAAGAAACCATTAATAAAAGGGAAACACAATTTGTAGTCAAGAAAACACTAGAAAAATGAAGCAAACTTGAAGGTGGATTCAATGACGAAAAAAACAAAAAACCATAAATAAAAGAGAAATACAATATGTAATCAAGAAAAAAATAGAAGAAGGAAACAAAGCTGAAGGTCTAAACATTGATTCCATTCTACAGGAACTCAACACGAAGCTCAATACTAATGCTTGACAGTTTCAATTTTTGTCCACTAACACCAATCTCATTACCATGTTTAGAATTAGCTGAATCCCAACTCCATTTTCTTGTCTTAGATACGTCTACAAACATCTTCTTAGATGCTATAAGCCTCTAGTACTAAACCTTGAAAAAATATAGGGTTTGAAGGGGTCGACCAAGGTTTAAAGGAAAACAACCACAAGCATGGGAGAGAAAATATAAATCGATATAAGCTACAAATTCATGTGAGAACTCTAAATGAATCATATTATATAGAGAAAAACTAGTGAAACTCTAAGGTATATATTAACTCTAGGAGGGAGAGACATCTGTATTGAATGCCATTCAATATTGCACAATCTCTCTTAAAGGTTGAAGCCAACATTAAAAGCATTGGAATTTTTTCTATAGATACAGTTAATTCATAATGTTCCATAGCTCCCAAGTGGTGGAAACAAAATGAGCTACATGGAAAATAGGTTGCTTTACTCCAAAAACCAAATACACTATTATAGTTAGAAACATTTGGGCGGGGTCCAACTCTTAGGATTAGAATATTATATTTTACATGGAAACATGGTTGTAGTAAAGCAAATGGAGAAGGATCAAAACAACAATCATCCATTGGACCTACACTTGTTAGAAATGTCAAAGTCAATATGTTATGCTGAGTAAATAGTGAAAGAAAAGGAGTGTAAGGAGCGGCATGTATGAATTGAAACAAATCAAGGCTTGGATGTCTGATCTTTGAGTGTGAGGAAACTTTTTGGGAATTCCAAATGTTGTTGCTTCTTTCAAAAATCATGTTCTATCAAAGGATGCCACAACAAAACAATGATTGGGTTTATGAAAGTAGAAAATTTAAACAAATGCATTACCTTGGGTCACGTAAGAGAGTTAAGAGACTATGACTTGCAAGTTGTAACAAGTCTCCAAAAGCATATTTTCATTCCATCCCTCTGACATAAAATCAAATGTTTAACAATTAATCTATGTTGGACTTTCTACTTTTGAGAAATTCCCCCAAGAACAAACAAACATGACTGCTTTGATTCATAATTGAGGATATGTACACTTGTTTCCAAGCAATCAAGAATTCCATTTATGTGATAATCTGATATTGGTTTTGTTTTCTATTTTATGTTCTTAGTATTTTCCCAAAGAGGGCGTGATTTGTTAAAAAAGGGTTTTAAGCACATAAGTAAAAAACATATTTTACAAGACTAATACTGAAAACAAAATAGTATAGTATAGAAGTTTAGATCTAATAAAGTAAAATATAATTTCCTTTTTTTTCAACTTTAACACTTTCAAATATGTCTCAGTTAGAGTTAAATAACACATTAAACAAATGAAAAGATATAGTCAACAAAGTAGCAGCAAAAGTAAGAGCAATTAGACAAATTATAGTAGCAGTAATAGATCTAACTGTAACACAAAAAATAACAAGTCTGATAACTTACATAGTGAATTGGCAGCTTCCTTATATTAAGAAATTTAGCTTTCAGAACTATTTGTGCCTCTTACAGGAAAGTCAACAAATGAAGTGAAAGTGACCCTTACAAGAGGGTCTGTACGTAACTGAGAGAAATAGGTACAACAAGATAGGTTTAGATAGGTAGAGGAATAGGTACAACAAGCAATATCAAATTCCAAAATTTATGAAAGATAGTAAAAGGGTGAAATACACCTCACAACACTTCTATTTAAACAAGGGAAGCCTCAAACCACAATCTAAATAGAAGTGGCATGCATAACATCCCTTAAACAATGTAGTGGTGGTCAGCTTGTTAACACTAAAAATTATCCATATAGCTCTCTATGGTCCAAACCATAATTATACATCATAATCCTGCCATTATTTCCTTCATTTTGATCTTCACAACTAAAATTCCACCACAATTGGTCCAAAACATTATTATTCCTTCCCCCATAAATATAGGGAAGTTGAGAATTTATTGTAGCATAACCCCACTCTCTGCAAAAGGACAAAAAACCCTTAAAATGAGAATGGGTAAAAAATCATGGACAAATACCATGGACAATAAAATACCATGGAAAATAAAATACCATGGGTCAGAAGACCTTTGATCATACTATAAATACATTGTGAAGGTATCCCCATAACAACTTTTCACTTTTCATTACATTCCTTACATTTTAGACATTCCTTACATTTTCTGGAACCTTTTTTCCATCATATCCTTTCGCCACACTATCCCTTGTTGCACGTCGAGTTCTCTCTTTGTAACCCTTAATAAGTTTTCTGGTGACAACCCATTGTTGGAGACAGATGAAGGTCAGGATCATGGGAGCCTACGGACCATTTCCTCAAATGACTGCATTGGCCCATTTTAAAGTTATTTTTTGTTATTTTATTACATTACTTATATTAAAAATATTAAATTGTTGTTATTGCTTATTACAAGTTGAGGTTGATAAATTCCTTTCATGATGAACTCTACGCTTAGATTCGGTTGATCTAGGGTAGGTGTATTTGCACGTAGTAGGGGATAAATCCCCACTACACACCTTCAGGTAATAACACATGTCAAGTGAACAACAACAGACTTGGAATATTCTCTATTAAATGTCTTGGTGCTCACTTGCAATCCATATTAGAAATTAGACCAACAGTGGCATACCTCAAGGTGAAGGCATTCAAAAATGGAGGAAATGTCTTGAAATATTCTTCATCGTCCTGAAAATAGAAACCTGACACATGTATTCATACTATTTTGGAGATAATCAATGCATTTTTCTCCTATTTGACAGTCAATCTACTATTTTTCTCCTATTTTTTTGTTGGTGTAATTAATGTGTTTTCCTCCTATTTGGAAGCTCGCTTCATCATGCGAATTCATTGTTCCAATTCAATTCTCATTGGGGATGGTTGCATTGATAAAAAATGGGCCGAACCTTTTCATGATTTAAGATTTCATCCCTTTCATCTATACTCACACAACCATAACCAAAGCCACAACTAGGTAGATAATATTCATTCTTCCACACATAAATTTTGGCGAGGATAAAGCGAGTGTTTCTGATATTGGCATCTAGAGCAGAGAAAATCCATGGACAGAGAACCAAAATATCTATAGTTCCTTGAAGTCATGGGAATAGTTGAGGAGGATATCAATATCATTATCTCCTTCTCTAAACTACTACGGGATCTCACCCTTACACTTGTTCTCCCCCTTTGTTTCGCAATTCTAGGGTACCATTTGGTCTTCGAATGTCTGCTTCATAAATTGTGTGAATTGGTTGGCTTTGTAAGAAGGTGAAGGAGTGTGTTTATGAGAGTGGATCGAGGGCCTATTGAGACAATTGATATTGTATGGAGGGCTCTCTATGCATTCTTATCTATTGTGCACAATCAATTAAACCTACATTTTCAATTTCATCCAAGTTAATTAAAAAAGCCATAGAGTATTCTGAGGGGGATATTGTTGAAGAAGCTAGAGAGTGTATGGCCCCATCATATTCTAAGATGGGTGACAAAGGTAAGCATGAAGAACTAGATGATATGATGGTGGATATTGTTGGGGTTTCCCATGCGTAGCTATCTCAGGATCATAAAGAATAGAAATAAATGTTTGTCCTTATGAATGAAGCTTTAGAAACACATGCTCATCTCTATGGAATCCCTTGTTGGACAGAAAATTGTAGGCATTTCGATGCTGAAAGGTTTCTACAATTATAACTAGTAGTTGTTTCTTTGAGGGATATCCCTTGACTGACCACTAATTCATTTTTTCCAAGGGAAATTTGATTCTACTTTATATCATCTATGGTTTCATTTGTTACAAAAGCAACTAGTGAGGATACCTGTGTACAACAAAAAACACAAACCCTTTTATGTATTTCCAATTTTCCCAAGTAGGGATGTGTCTTTGGATTGTTGTGGTGCAAAAAATGTTAAGGAGATAGATACTAAAATAAAAAGTGGCCTCTCGATTTTCATAAATTGGATTTTGTCTAATGAGGATTAAATTATGGGTTTTTTCGAATGCATAAGCCTCTTTGGACTTATTCATTTAAATTATGTTTCATCAATGTTATGTATGCAGTTAATTGTTGAAGCCACAAGATTAAAGTGTTTTTATCTGTAATGATATCTATATAGTTTGAATACAAACAATTATCAACTTGAATTGAATGATGAAATATATAAATACACGTGTTTATGACTGTAAGTGATTAACCATGCATACAATTGTATTTAATTGGTCAAACAAACATGCATGGGTCATTGTTGAAGGTTTTCTTGTTAATGGAGGAGGGTCCTTTCACACAGGTTTCCAACAGGCACCATGGAGCAGCAAGGCATGAACATGATATTGCATAGGCATAAACACATGACGTTTCAGCAGAAAGAACGAATGGAACATCTGAAACTTAAAAATCTGTTTACATATTAGGAATACCCATTACCATGTTTATTTTCAATGTTTGAATATTTATCTTATAGATGGAATCTATAAAACAGTCAACATGGGAAACAAGATCTCTTCACAATCCAATAACAGTCCACAAGTTACATGTTTTGGAAGAGGAATAAGAATAAAATTTCAAGAAGGATGAGTACGAATAGTAGATCATAGAAGAAGAGAGTATGGGAGGGTGGAGAAAAAGGGTAAGGGTTACATGTTAAAGGTGGGCGTTAGTACATATGGGAAATAGGTAAGGGTAAACACAAGAAAAATATTAAACACTATAAATCAAGGATGGATAAACAAATATCAAACCATAAGATGAAGGATGTAATAACAAGGTGGGGATAGAACCCATTTTATCTCTCTCTCAAATGTACAAGTGTTTAATACACTAACTGAAACTTCTATCATTACCATATAAGGAAGGTCCAAATTAAATTATAGTTTCCAATAGTATAAAGGGTCACAATGATCATATGGAATAATATTTTTTGTGAGCAACATATAAATGCATTTGCATTTATAAAAAATGGTCAACATAGATATTTGCGAAGTTTAAAAAAAAAATTCAAATGAAAAAAAAACCAATGTTTAACATAGTAAGGTAGTAAATGAAGACCTTACCTAAGCTAAATATCTTTTGTTTTGTTTTTTTTCTCTATTGTATTTTTAAGCTAAATGTCATTTGTATTATAATTTTTGAGACTTGCAAATGATTTGTATAGTCATAGATAAAAGAACAAAATATTGAGAAATGAATATGACGTGAATTCCAATACTAGTATATCATGAGTTGAATATGTTCCAATGCTATGAATTGATATTATGATGCAAAATATGAAGTCAATAGTTGTTTATCTTTTGACTTGTTGACAATTTTATTTGGTAAATAGAACTTCATAAAAATCTCTAACTGTAAAAGGTGAGATGATAAAGATATGTCTATATATATTATATATATGAAGATATATAATGGTTGATTGATTTCAATGCCACGAACAAAAAGGAAAGTAGATACATATCAAGAAATCACCATCGATCTTACATTCAAATTTATTTTTGCATAGTGATTTACAATTAGTTTAACAAAAGAATAAAATTAACATGCCATGCAATTTTATTTTTTTTGCATATCATCCCTTATATCAAAGTAATGATCAAGAAAGTTAAGACATTATTTTACAAACTTGTGTTTATGGCCGTGGCATTGAAATCAAGAAACCATTATATATCTTTATTTCTATAATATATATATAGAATGTTCAACATGTTTTTGAATGGCAGTACATTGACAATAAATTATAGTAGAATAAAAAGAAGTTTGCATTATATTATATGGAATCGTCCTAGTAAAGTACATCAATGGAAAGAAAGACAGCACAAGAAAGACATGTCTATATATATTATAAATATGAAGATAGACAATGGTTTTTGGATTTCAATTCCACTAGTACAAAGAAAATTTTATACATAGCAAGAAAGAACTACAGATTGTATATGCAAATATATTCTTGCATTTTGATGTACAATATAGTTCAACAAAAGATGTAATTTATTATGCCTTGATTTTTATTTTTTTTTGCAAGCCGACCCTTGCATTAAAGTTATGATGAATAAATGAAGACTTTCTTCCATATTTTTTTTTCGTTGTTGCATTGGAACCCAACAATCACTGTATATGTTGATATCTATAATATATAGACATACTAACCCATTGCATCTGAGTTATGGTTAGGAAAGATAAGGATTGATTTCAGAGTTTGTACAACTTCTATATGCAAGACGTTAACAAAGTTTAGTTTTTTACAGAAGAATTCAATGATTTTTTATGTAAAAAAAATCACATCCATATTGTTTAAATTATATCAGTGGAGCAAAAATCAATGACTAAAATTAAAAATTACAAGGAATAAATTTCCCATTACCACCTAGTACCATAGTTAGATACACCTAGGACACATTTTCATTTGTTTTATACTTATGTCATATGGTCCAAACCTTGGTTATGTTGGTCAAGTAAGGTATTTTGGTGTTTTGGACTCATTAATGCACCCAGGCACCCATATTTGATCATTTTGGAGACACATGCACCCTCATTTATGAATTTTTAGCCCTTGGTGCACTCCCAATCCTTAAAACATAAAATGGTTGAGTAGAGGATCCCATGCATGGTATTTGGGTGTTTTCTTCTCTTTTGGACCATTTATTGCTACCTAGAGCTACTCCCACTTTCATTCTAACATAAGCACAAGGAAATGTTTTACAACAGCATTGCTTGACGAATGAAATCCAACGCGTGTTAGATTTCCTACTAGTACAATCACATTTACATCAAATGCATTGGACCATATAGAAAATATAATGCATGTTAAATTTTCTTATAACACAAGCACAAGGGAATTGCACAATGCATGTTAGCTTTGCTTCTAGGACAAGCACAAGGGATATTTCAAACAACAACATTACATGGTCAATCAAAGCTAACGCGTGTTAGTTTTCCTACTAGTACACAAACACTCAATCAAATACATTGCACCATGAAGGAAATATAATGCATGTTAGCTTTTATTCCAACACAATCACACGATAATTTCGAGCAACATTACATGGTCAATGAAAGCTGCTAACACATGTTATCTTTTCTACCGATACAAGAACAATTCCATCAAATACATTTCGTCATGATGGAAATATACCACATTTTAGTTGTCCTAGAACAAGCACAACTACATTTCTTATAGCAACATTGTGTAGTGAATGAAAGCTAATGCATGTTATATTTCCAACTAGCACAAAAACAAGGGAATTTCTAACAACAATATTGTGTGGTGAATGAAAGCCAACATGTGTTAGATTTCCTAGCAGTACAACCACATTGCCATCAAATACATTGCACCATGAAGGAATTCTAACACATGTTAGCTTCCCTTCTAGCACAAACACACATGAATTTCTTACAACAACATTTCTTAGTGAATGAAATCTAATGCATGTTAGCTTTCCGGCTAGTACTACCACGTTGCCATCAAATACAATGCACATGTTACCTTTCCTTCTAACACAAGCACATGGTCATTTCTTTGAACAACATTGCTTGATGAATGAAAGATAATGCGTGTTATATTTTCAACTGATACAACCACATTTCCATCAAATACAATGCACCATGAAATAAAAACTAACTCATGTAAGCCTTCTTTCTAGCACAATAGTATTTTTTACAACAACTTTGTACAATGAATGAAATCTAACACTTTCCTTCTAGCACACAGACAAGGGAATTTTTTACAACAACATTTCTTGATGAATGAAATCTAACACATGTTAGCTTTCCTACTAGTACAATAACATTTCCATCAAATACATTGGACCATATAGAAAATCTAATGCATGTTAGCTTTCCTTATAACGCAAGCACAAGGGAATTGCACAATTCATGTTAGCTTTGCTTCTAGCACATGCACAAGTGAATTTCGACAACAACATTACATGGAAAATGAAATCTAACACGTGTTAGTTTTCCTACCGGTAGAAGAACGGTGCTACCAAATACATTGCACCATGAAGAAAATTTAATGCATGTTAGCTTTGCTTATAGCACAAGCACAAGGGAATTTTGAACAACAACATTACATGGTCAATGAAAGCTAACATGTGTTCAATTTCCTACCTATAAAAGAAAATTTCCATCAAATACATTGCATCATGATGGAAATATAACACATGTTAGTTGTCCTTATAGAACAAGCACAACTACAATTCCTACAATAACAATGTGTAGTGAATGAAATCTAACACATGTTAGATCTCCAACAAGCACAGAAACAAGGGAATTCTAACAACAACATTGTGTGGTGAATGAAATCTAACATGTGTTATCTTTCCTACTGATACAATCACATTTCCATCAAATACATTACACCGTGAAGGAATTCTAACACATCTTAGCTTCCTTTCTAGCACAAACATAAAGGAATTTCTTACAACAACATTGCATGTTGAATGAAATATAACACATATTAGCTTTTTAACTGGTACAACCACATTTCCATCAAATGCAATGCACTTGTTAGCTTTCCTTCTAACAAAAGCACAAGGTCATTTTTTACAACAAAATTGCTTGATGAATGAAATCTAATGTGTGTTAGCTTTCCGATCGGTACTACCACATTGTCATCAAATACAATGCACCATGAACAAAAAACTAACTCATGTAAGCCTTCTTTCTAGCACAAGCACAACAATATTTTTTACAACAACTTTGTACAATGAATGAAACCTAACACTTTCTTTCTAGAACAAGCAGAAAGGAATTTCTTACAAAAACATTGATTGATGAATGAATTCTAACATGTGTTAGCTTTCCTACCAGTATAACAACATTGTCATCAAATACATTGGACCATATAGAAAATCGAATGCATGTTATATTTCCTTATAAGACAAGCACATGGGAATTGCACAATGCATGTTATCTTTGCTTCTAGCACAAGCACACGGCCATTTCGAACAACAACATTACAAGGCCAATTAAAGCCAACACATGTTAGGTTTCCTATCGATACAAGAACATTGCCATCGAAGACATTGCACTATAAATGAAATATAATGCATGTTATAATATTTCCTTATAGAACAAGCACAAGAGAATTTCAAACAACAACATTACATGGCCAATGAAAGCTAGCACATGTTAGATTTCCAACTAGCACAAAAACAAGGGCATTTCTAACAACAACATTGCATGGTGAATGAAATCTAACATGTGTTAGATTTCTTACCAGTACAACCACATTGGAATCAAATACATTGCACCATGAAGGAATTCTAACACATGTTAGCTTCCATTCTAGGAAAAACACAAAGGAATTTCTTTCAACAAGGTTTCTTGGTAAATGAAATCTAACGCATGTTAGCTTTCTGATTGGGACAACCACATTGCCGTCAAATACAATGCACCTATTAGCTTTCCTTGTAACACATTGCACCATGAAGAAAATCTAACACATGTCAGCTTTCTTTATAGAACAAGTAGAAGGGAATTTCTAACCACAACATTCAATGCTGAATGAAATCTAATGCATGTTAGCTTTCTTACCGCTACAACCACATTGCCATCAATTGTCATCAAATTCATTATAGCATGAAGGAATTCTAACACATGTTAGATTTACTTATAACATAATAAAAAGGCCATTTCTAACAATAACATTGGACAATGAAGAAAAGCTAACGCATGTTAGCTTTCCTATTGGTTCAACCACATTTTCATCAAATACATTGCGCCATGAAATAATTCTAGCGCATGTTAGATTTCCTTTTAGGACAAGCACAAGGGAATTTCTTAAAATAAAATTGCACTAGGAATGAAAGCTAATGTGTGTTAGCTTTCCAAATGGTACAACCACATTTCCATTAAATACACTACACCATGAAGGAATTCTAATGCAAGTTGGTTTTCTTTCTAGCACAAGCACAAGGATATTTCTTATAACAACATTGCATAATGAAGAAAATATAACATGTGTTAGCTTTCTTTTTAGCACAATAACAAGGGAATTTCTAACAACAACATCATGTGGTGAATGAAATCTAACACGTGTTGTATTTTTGATCGATATAACAACATTTCCATAAAATACATTGCACCACGAAGGAAATCTAACGCATGTTAGCTTTCCTTCTAAAAACAACATTGGGCATTTATAACAACAACATTGTGTTTTGAATGAAAGCTAACCCATGTTATATTTGATACCGGTACAACCACATTACCATCAAATACATTGTAACATGAAGAAAATCTAATGCACGTTAGCTTTTCTTCTAGCACAAGCACAATGGAATTTTTAACAATAACATTGTGCGGTGAATGAAAGATAACTAGTGCTAGCTTTCATATGGGTACAACCACATTTCCATCAAATACATTGCACTATGAAGGAAAGCTAACACATGTTACTTTTCCTTCTAGTATAAGCACAACGACATTTCTAACAACAACATTGTGTGGTGAATGAAATCTAACACGTGTTAGTTTTTCTATCGGTACAACCACATTACCATAAAATACAATACACCATGAAGGAAATCTAACACATGTTAGTTTTCCTTCAAGCACAAGTAGAAGGGAATTTCTTACAAAAAATTTGCATAGTGAAGGAGAGTGAACACATATTAGCTTTCCTTCTAGCACAAGCACACGATCATTCATATCAATGACATCACACGGTGAATGAAAGCTAATGTGTGTTATTTTTATTTCTAGTACAACCACATGGCCATCAAATACATTGTTCCATGAAGACAATCTAACGCATGTTGGATTTCCTTCTAGCATAATAATGACATTTCTTGCAACACTATTGCATAGTGAAGGAACAAAAACACATCTATCACAAGAACAAGGGAAATTCTAACAACAACATTACGTGATAAATGAAGGGTAACCCATTTTATCTTTCTTATTGGTACAACCAAATTGCCATCAAATACATTGTACCATTAAGGAAATCTAGCACATATTAGCTTTCCTTCTAGCACAAGCATAGGGGAATTTCTAACAACAAAATTACGTGGTGAATTAAAGGTAACCCTTTTTAGCTTTCCTACGGGTATAACCACATGGTCATCAAATACATTACATCATGAAGGAAAGATAATGCATGTTAGCTTTCCTTCTAGAACAAGCACAAGGGAATTTATAACAACGACATTGCCTAGTGAATGAAAGATAACATGTGTTAGCTTTCCTACTGGTACAACCAAATTTTCATCAAACACATTGCACCATGAAGAAAAAGGGAATTTATTACCATAACATTCCATAGTGAAGGAAAGTGAACACATGTTAGATTTCCTTCTAACACAAGCACAAGTGGATTTCTATCAACAACATCATGTGTTAAGTGAAATCTAACATGTGTTAGATTTCCTATCAGTTCAACCACATTGCCATCAAATACATTTAGCCTTGAAGACAATTTAACGCATGTTATCTTTCCTTCTAGTACAAGCACAAGGGAATTTCTTACAATGATATTCCATAGTGAAGGAAAGTTAACACATCTAGCACAAGAAGAAGGGCATCACCAGATCACAAGGGAGAGTTAACCTTTGAAAAATTTGATGCATCCACCAAGCCTATACACACCTACTAAAATTTGTGAAACATGATTATGCTTCTTAGTTATATATCTAGGCCCCTGGACCAAATCAACATGTGTCCCTGAATTGATTATGGATGGGAGTGAAAACTTGCCATAAAATGCAATCTAAGACTTGGATGCAACCCAATGCAATTTTTTCATTGGAAGGTGAAATTCATTAAAATATTTCATAAGAGCCTAGGGAAAGATTCATCACATCCACCAAGCCTATACACACTTGCTTGAAGTTTCAGAAATTGATTCTCGTACTTGATTCTCGATCTAGGCCCGTCAACGAAATCAACATGTGTACCCAAATGACTCTTCTTAAAAGGGGAATTAGAAAGGATAGCTGCAACTAATGGGAAGCAATAGAAAGAATTCAATATGCTCAAGGATCACCTAGAAGAGGAAAAAACTAAGGAAGAATATTTGACTAACAAGCTTCAAGAGAAGGATAGTCAGATCAATAGGTTGAAGAAGGAAGGCTTCATCAATTTGAATTTTGAGACAAGTACATCAGACTTGAATGATATTTCAGGTCAACAAAGAGATCCAAGTTACAAAATAGGAATTAGGTTTGGTTATGGTCAAGAGAATGAAGAAATAGTGATAAACTCCAAGGCACAAGAAGGAAGAGTTGGGGAAAACCCAAAGAAGCAGACCTATAGTTCAAGATATACCTCTAAAGTTATGGACAAGGCTACTGATCAACAAGGTTCGGCCAAGAAAGGAGGAAAAAATATTACATCTGAATACCTCCATATCAAGGAAATTTAATAAATATCATATATCTCATTATCTTTCATGGCTACTGCTACATCTGCAACAATTATGGTCACAAATCTATCCACTGGAGAGCTCATGGAAAAAATACTATAGCTAAGAACAAAGGTATGTTTTATTAACAAATTAAATGATACAATTGTATATGGCTTGGGCGTATTGCCAAAAATTGCATGAAACAAGGGCTTACTAGAATATGAGAAAAAAGAAAGAATAATGATGCTATAGAAGTACAGAGAAATAAGGTTCAAAATATTAAATGCCACAACTGTGATCAGCACGGGAACCTTGAAAAAGAATGTACTAAGATTTGGAGGAATAAATTTGAACATGAGGTAGGTAATGTGACTCAACTAGTTACCCATGTTTCAATCTCAAATGGGGTTTTCTAAGGACAAAACGAGTTTTTACAAGTTCATTTAATAGTTTCATTAATTATTATATAGTTAGATCACAAGGTCCATACAAACTCTGTCTCTATGTTGGTCATTAATTGAATTTAACTAAGTTTTATCCTTTTCCAAGCATTTTTCATTAAGTAGAACTGGCCAAACTAAACAGATTTCTGTATCCAGTTCAATCAAATGGCTCTTCTCCCTAAGCTACAACATGGGCATAAAACCCCTTTATAACTAAGTAACTAATTAAGTAAGATGTTGATGCATTGGTAACTTTCGAATGTATTCACTTGTATATCTTATTTATTGTATTTCACTGTACCTCAATGTTTCGATTGGGAGAATCATTAATGTAATCAAGTCATGTAAATTCATAGAGGTTAACCATCCTTTGCTGATCGAGGGAAAAGTCCCCATAGTTGAGGGCACTAGGGTTATTAGACTCTCCTAGTGATGTTGACCATGGTAAGTAATTTTCAAGTTGGAAACTAGTATAAATAGAGAGTGAGCCTCTCTATTTGTAACACACACACACTCAACTATAGGGCATGAGTGAGAGAAGAGAAGCTCACACAAGTGAGAGAGAGAACCGTTGTCGGAGATAACCTTTCTGTCTTTGGGATTTACTTTTTCCATTGGTGCTCATTCTATCTCTGGGTAAGTTGCAAGGTTTTCTCCTTTATGGTTTCCCCAAGGAAAATTCTTTGTGTCTCTTTTCTCTTGTGATTATTGTTGTGCATGTTATTCTCTCAGATAAGATCCTAGATCATGTTGCTTAAATGATAAAAATATATCATGGTATCAGAGCTAACCTAAGAATAAGAAACTGTGTAGCTGCAGAAGCTAGGGATTCTTACTTTTTGGGTATATCTCCAAATATCATTAGAAAAAGGAGTCTAGGATAACTCTCCATTGAAGGGTGCATCTTTCTATCGAAGCAGAATTTGATTCCAGGCATTTTCAGTTTTTGACTTGTCACTACTGTGGAAAATTAGGGATTTTCGCAGAAGAATAATTTTTGAGTGAACCCAACATAGGATTGATCTCCTCCTTCGAATAGAAATTTAGAGACCAAGATCGAAATGTTTGGTTGGGCAAAACTCTGGGAAATTCAAACCCTAATTTGGCCTCAGGCCTGAAAAACCTTAAAATACTAAAATTGGTAGTTTTGGTACATTCACTATATATCGATATTGGAGAAGTATCAGTAGCCAAAACATTTATAGGTCGAAGATAAATTCCTGATGTACTCTATGTAAAAGTTTTAGCCACATAATCTCTATATTCTGGGAGATATAATTCCTCGAAATGAAGGTTGTAGCCTATCCTAGGATTCATCCCAAAACATGACACCTTGGCATAATGCCTATATATCTAGATACAAAGGTCCAAATAAAATTTCATAAGATTTTCTGGATAGGGCACAGGATTTACTTTCTTTGGTAAAATTTTTAGAGCCCGAAGGTGAAACAGTGACACATGGAAGTCTATACAAATTTGCTATGTTGAATAGTCCTAAAATAGGTCACCCTGGGAAAAATCTCATAAGTCCCAATTTTTGAAACCAATTCTTCTAAAAAATACAGTGTTGGAAAGAGGACAAACGAAGATACCATAGTACGAAGTTTCACACATATAGGAGTAGTACTTTTGGATATATTACAGAAACAATATCAAGAAATTCTGTAGAAGAAATTAAAGAAAACTAGGGCATCATATATTTTGCAGTTCTGACCATAGTTTTGGGAAAATGAGGATGATGATTAGCTTGCCTTAAGGTTGCTCATTTTTTTATCCAATCAGATCTGAAAGTGGGCCAAGTTTTAAAAATTAGGGTTTCTCTAAAAAACCCTAGATCATCGAGATCCAGAACCAGGATGGACACCTCAAATCGGTAAGATATAATATTTTTCTATTTACATTTGAGGTTCTCATTTAAAAATGACTAATCACACCAACTTGATGACAAGATTGATGAAGCTGATAAATTCCAGGCATGGAAGTATAGGATCCCATTGGTTCTTGAAGAAAATGAATTGGACACCTGCATAGGTGGAGAGGTTCCAGTTCCAGAGGGAGATGAGGCTAAAATCCTTACATGAGAAGAACTTGGTCAAGGCCAAGAGGATCACTTTATACCACATGTGTCTTCTCTAAAGACACCTAAATAGATGTTTGATTCCTTGACCAAGCTATTTTAAGGGAATAAAATAAATTGGAATATGAATTTGAGAAACTAGTAGATAAATTTAAAGATCCAAAATGAAGAGGCCATACCGTCATATTTTACAAGGGTCTCTCAAATCAAAGAACAACTTGAAGTAGTGGATGAAGAAGTAGAGAATATAGAAATTGTGATAACCACCTTGACTGGACTCCTAGGATCATGGGATTCATTCATTTGAGGAATGTGTTCCAGAAGGAAGTGATTACTTTCAGCAGACTCTCAGAAGAGTGCACACAAGAAGAAGTTTGACTCATAATAAGAGAATAGAAGATGGGAGAAACTGAATATCTAGCTCTCATGATTCAAAGAAGATCCCTCAAGCGATGAAGAATATTAAGGACTCAATTCTTGAAGAACCTCTTATCCATCTTAGCATTTGGATAAGAAATGATGATGTCATGAATGAAGAAGATGATGAAGCAAAAGGCTCAAGAAGGAGTCTACCCATGAAACAAATAAAGATTATTCATTTCATGATATTATAATGCTATGCATTTGTTTATATTTGGTTAATGTGTTATGCATGATAGAATGTTTGCATTAATAACGGTATAGTACTAATATCCATGTGATAGGTAAGTAGCCCATGGTTCTATACAACTCTCCATTGCTACTTATCTAGAATGAAACCTCTTTGCTGACATATTGGATTATTCCACATCCTCAATGATGTCATGGTAGAGATGGAAGGAATCTAGAAATTTTCTGTGAGATATGGATGAATGTTGTATTGGCTAAAATAGTTTCATGATTATATCTATATGCATAAGAATATTCCATTATGAATATTTTTTATGAAATGTTTCTAACCATACAACTAATGCATTTGACTTCTAGGAAAGATCGTGTACAATCGCCTATAAGAAAAGAAGGATGAGAATTGTTCCGAAGAATAAGTGACTATAGTTCGAGAAATAATACAAGATGAAGAATAATATGACGATACTTTCGAAGAAATAAAGAGGTCTCAGACACAATGTGTTTATGTGATAGTGTTGAGAGGCATCATTGATGAAGAACCTTCCAGCTATGAAGAAATAGCCAAGAAGAAAGGGAAGCAGCATACCAGTTCAAGAAGAATGATGTCTAGGATGTGGTATTGAGATCTTAAGCAAAGTATGTAGTTTCTTCCATATGGATCTACAAGATCTAGCATGAAGTAGATGGAAACATCATGGGATACAAGGAAATACTCATAGCATGTGCCTTCTCACAAAAGGAAGGCATAGGCTACGAATTGACATTTGTAGCCAGTGGGAGTTAAGACACATGACAGGAAGACTCATGTGTGCAAATTAAAGAAGGCCTTGTATAAGCTCAGAAAACACCCATGAGATAACACCTACATGAGGAGCTTGAATATCACCTGGAGGATTGAAGATATTAACCTTTGCTACAAGGTTGAATATGAAATCATAGAGGATGATAAGCTCATAAATGGGTGTGAGAAGAACTTTGTAAAAGGTTCAAGATAGAGGATCTTGGTATCCAGTGACCCTAGATAGATACATAGAATATTAGTAGCAGAGGAAGCTACTTATCACTCCAGTATAGAATATTTCAATGCATAGAGTACGAAAGGAAAAGGTAGAATGATGCTCTACTTCAGAGGTAGTGACTGTAAAATATCATAAGGTTCGACATGATACAATGGGATGGGAAGATTACTGATGCCTCTGGGGATTACTGAGAGTAAAGAAGATTCCAATATTTACTTTAAGGTAGAAGGCAGAAGACTAGTGATGCTCTTGTTATATTTCGATGGCTTGTTCCTGATAGAAAATAGGAACTCCTTAAAGTTTCAAGAAGGAGACCTGCTAATGAGTTCGAGATGAAGGAATTGGATATGATGCACTACATTTTAGGCATGGAGGTGTGGCAGAATGTGGATGGAATTTCCCTGGGACAAGGGAAGTATGTAGTGGAGATCTTGAAGAGGTTCAGGATGATGGACTGCAAGGCCATGACCAAACCTATGGCATCGAACATGAAGCTATTGAGTGATGCTTTGTTAGATTCATTTGATGCTATGATGTATTGTCAGATGATTGGATCCTTGATGTACCTGACGAATACCATTAGAGGAAATTTGGGGTCTAAAATGGGCCTTATAAGAAAATGTGCCAAAATAAGTTGTTGTGAGTTGGAATTCAAGAACCAATAGAATTTCAATAAAATAAGTCAACCATAATGGTTGAATTGACATATTTGTCACTAAAAAAAACTACTTTTTTTGTTCGTATTTTCGACATATCTCCCTGTGTTTTTACTCAAATTTCGATTGGGAGATCTCGTTGGATGTGGAATTTGATTCTGCATCCAACGAGTACCCACACTACATACTTTTGACGGACCCCTCTACCCCGAAAACAAGAAATACCTGAAAAAATGTGATGATGATGTCATCATCACATTTTTTCAGGTATTTCTTGTTTTTGGGGTAGCGGGGTCCGTCAAAAGTATGTAGTGTGGGTACTCATTGGATGTGGAATCAAATTCGGCATCCAATGAGCTCTCCCGATCGAAATTTGAGTAAAAACACAGGGAGATATGTCGAAAATACGAACACAAAAAGTAGTTTTTTTCTTTCTTACTCCAAAATTAATCAATATTATTTTATTATTTTAACTATTATTTTATTATTTTAACTATTATTTTATTATTTTCCTTAGGAGGCCCATTTTAGACCCCTAAATTCCTCTAATGAAGACCCAATATTTGAGCCAATTCCTGACAGTGCCGATACATGTTAACCTAATTGCTGCAAATCATATTCTGAGGTACTTGAAATGTACAGTTGATTATGGGCTCAAGTAAGAGGTGAATCAGAGTATTAACATGGAGGGTTATGTGGATCTGGATTAGGCAGGAAGTGCCATTGATAAGAAGAGCACTTTAGGGTGCTACTTCAGTATGGGATCAGGTGTGATATCTTAGTTTAGTAGGAAGCAGTTCGACATGGCACTAAGTATAGAAAAAGTAGAGTATGTCATAGCTTATTTGGATAGTTGTGAGGCGTTGTGGCTAAGGAAGATACTATCTAATTTGTTTGATCTCCCGTTGGATGCTACTTGTATATACTATGACAACCAAAGTTGTGTGAAGTTGTCGAAGAACCCAGTATTCCATGATAAGTCAAAGCATACCAAGATCAAATATCACTATATCAAGGATATGGTGCAGAGAGGAGCAGTGAATCTCCAATATGTTGAGATGGATGAGCATATAGCCTGATGTGTTGACCAAGCCATTAGCTAGAGTGAAGTTTGAGTACTTTAGGGAGAATCTTAGTGTTCTCCAGACCAAGATTTCTTCCAAGAGGAAGTGATGAGTCCATGATCCTTTCTGACATGGTGGTAGAATTGGTTCCTCCCATGGTTAGATGTAAGTGCTGTTCCTTTCTGACATGGTGGTAGGGTTGGTTCCTCCCTTGTTTAGATGTAATTCCTATGCAATTCTGACATGGTTGTAGGATTGGTTCCTCCCATGGTCAAATGTAAGTGCTGAGACTTTCCCTAGATGGTATTAGGTGTGTCCTACCATTCCAAAAAAACAACATTTCCTTCATCTCATGAGCTTGCTTCACAATTTCATGCCCCCAAAGAAAATTCACAAGTTTTCCAATGGCCCCAGGTGGCTACTTGCAACTGGCCATAGAAAAAAAATTGTAACTTGAATCATGAAGTCTTCAATTCCAAAGGATTAAGGATGTCGGGTTCTTATAAGTTCTTGGAGATATTTCTCTTATGTCATGCTATGAATATCTCTAGTGATGACTAGGGTTTGTGTTATACATGTACATTTCAAAACATAGAGAATAACATGATCTTAAAGATGATGATTCTTCCTATGCCTCTTATTGTAACACTAAGGTTATTTCTCTAGTAGAAGAGTTGGAAAGTGGAGCTAATGCCTTACATGATTTTTAATGATAGCACTAGAGTTGTCTTGCCATGTACTTGTGTGATGTAACATGGCTATGGTTTTCAAACCCTAAGAAAGATAATCATTCTAGTGGGAAGATCTTGATTGACATAAGCTTATTGTTGAATCCAATGAGGACTTTCTACCTATCTTGGATATTATAGTGTTCATGAGGAAACCTTAGGATTTAGATGTTGGGGATCATGAAAATATAATCATGGGAGAATATAAAGGGAAAGAAAGACATCTTGGATGTTCTTGGAGATATTTCTCTTGTTTGATGATAGGGATTTCTCTTACGAAGACTAGTGTTTGTGTTATACATGTAAATCCTGGGAAAGAGCATGGTGCTAAAAATGATAATAGTCCTTACATATATTATTGTAGCACTAAGTTTTATACCCTAGTAGAATACATGGAAAGTGGAGAAAGAAACCTATTATATTAGAGATGATAGGGTTCACGAGGAAACCCTAGGATTTAGATGGTTTGGATCATGAGGCTACGATAGGAGAAGATAAGGGGAAAGAGAGACATCATGTATGTTCTTAGAGAGATTTCTTTTCTGTGATTCTAGGAATTTTCCTTGTGATGACCAGGGTTTGTGTTATACATGTACATTGCAAAATGTATATAAGAACATGATGTTAAAGATGATGATTCTCCTTATTCCTCTTACTGTAACACTAAGGTCACTTCCCTAGTAGAAGACATGGAGAGCAGATCCAATTCCCAACATGATTTGAAAACTTGATCTTTTGGGATGGAGGGATAGGGAAAGATCATGGAATTTTTGTATTATTGACAATCCATGGGGATATTGGTTCTTGTAATGATGAAAGAATAAAACACCTAGGGTTTGAAGATTGAAATACTAGGATGGACATGTAGACTTGGATTCTAGCACTAGATATATATTGTGATGTACTTGTGTGATGTAACATCATCAAGGTTTGAAAAACCTAAGAAATACAATCATGATAATGGGGACAACTTGAGTGACATAAGATTATTGTTAAAGCTATACATGTAAACCCTAGGAAATACCACAATGCTAAAAAAAATGATAGTTCTTACATATCTTATTTTAGCACTAAGGTTTCTGCATCATTTATAGAAAAAAATGGTGTGTCTTTCATTGAATGAAACCCTAGCTTCTCAAATCACCAGGTAAATAAAGATTAGATACATAGACAACCTTAGCTTATCATTACATTAAAAAGATATTTACCCATACATTTCACCTACAACCTTAACCTCATGAACAACAACAGTATATGCAACTTTGGATAGTGACAATTTTTGTTTAAGAAGGAGCTCACATGGATTGATGCAGGGAATGTTCAATTTAAAATTATCATTCCCATGAGGGATAATATTCTTACAATTTTGATGCCTGATATTGAATGTTCCTAGCTAAACCTCCTTTGAAAAGATAATCATAAAAACCTGAATTAATACCCTTCCTACTTATGATTTTCTTCCACATTTAATGGTTGATCCCTTTGACTAGTGTTCAAGCATAAAACATGGATGTAACATTGTTAAAGTGATCCTTTCATTCACTGAAACAAAATGTTTCTGCTATAGTTATTCTCCAGTATCGATCATTGATCCAACAATTAATATTTCATAAATTGATTTCAAGAGTCAACATCCTTTACAACCGCATAACACTTTTCCTTGAGATTTTACTTTCATGCATTTTTAAGTGCCCAACCATTATTCTAGTTAACCAAAATATGCTACTACAGGTCTACAATTTTTGTTGATCTACTCATTCATGAATCCATGCTATCATTATTGGTTCTAATTTTCTAATCATTATCTATAGCAGCTGTCATACTCCCATTATTTCTCATGTTGAACACCACATCTAAAAACATATCTGATAGGTCCAATTTCATCTACATTTTACACAAGCTTAGCAATTGGAGTTCAAGTGCTCCAACCCTTAGAAATACTTCTTAAGTGTTATCACAAGATAATGATTTGGAAGTCTAAGAAACTACGATAAACCATATCCAACCCTAGTTACAATTAGGTGTCCATGCTAGCTTTTTGCACATCTAGAACACACTCAGGATTTGTGGCATCTTTGCTTTGTTGGACCACAAATATGAATTGGGCTCTAGATTTAGGGGGAACTAGATTCTTGTTCATTTCAAAACCTCAAATTTATTATTAGTACCAACATTCCCATACAAAGTGACCACCAACAGTCAATAGTATTTCTTCAAAAGTTTGGAAAAGAATCTCAAATTCTCATAAATTTGCCTCTCCCACCTGTCCTCTTTCCTAGTGACATGCTACAGACCTTTGTTCCAGTTCATTTCTAGATCTTGAACAACACTTATTCCATGCATCCTTTTTCTTGCAACCTTCATACTCATGACATAACCTCCTTTAAGGACTTAATTATACCCAACTCTTTCATTGTTGTTTCCATAATTTAAGGAATTAATTATACCAATCATGCAAACTCTTTCTATAGTTTCAAAACATCAACGATCGCGTTCGTAGACTGTCCATGTACTAGATCATATCCATATCTGGCCCTAGCTTTCCATATTCTCAAATGCAAGGAATTTAATGGTGCATTGCTGGAAATCATCATATTTTGAGTCTTTATATTTTTGTGAGAATTTAATGGTGCAATGGTGGAAATCATCCGAGTCAAATTTTGCATTATCGAGGGAAACTATCAAGGTGCAAGTTGCAACAAAAATCTCCAGGTCTTTTGGCCTATAAACCAACACTTAAGTTGTCATTGGTAGAATAAACATTGCTTATCAAATACACAAAGAAAATGATAGGTCATGATATGCATTAGCCTCAGTTGAGTTTCTCTATGTGTCTGGTATACCATTCATTGTTCTTCGCTCTCCCAATTCCAATAAAAAGAATAAGTCCATATGTGGAAAAACAAGAATAAGGCCATCAACACATCCCCTAATAAGAGCCATGGTATGAGAAAGATAGAGCCATGTTACTAGGAAAGGAGAAAGCCAAAGTACAAGGAGCTCTAAATAGTAGAGCTACAGAAAATGAGTGGGAAGAAAGTGGGGTATCCATTGTATCTAATGATTGGAAAAATGTTAAAAACTAGATTTTGATAAATATTCTTGGTCTATCAGCTAGTGGTGTAGTCTTCCTTGTAGCCCATGATTCATTATTTTCCACATTCGCTCACAACATCTCAAACCTACAATTCAGAACCATTCATGAGGTTTGGTTATGCAAGTGATCCAAGTAATTATTGATAATGGTTAATGCTTCGAATAGTAAAGTAGTAGGAAGTATCATTAAGCAAATACATCCTCACATTTTTTGGTATGGGTGCTTGGTGCACACATTGAACCTTTTGATGGATGATATTCTTAAGCATAAAGAGTGAATGGATTAATGCTTTGGATAAGAGAAGGAGGATGATCGTTAGATTCATCGTTGAGCATAGTTCTATTCACTATATTTATAACATTGAATCTAAGTTGCATATACATAAGCTTGCTAGGGGACTAGCTTTGGTAGTTATTAACTCACGTTCAAAGGCCTGTTGAAGGTAGCATAGGAATGATTAATATGGTACATTTAAAAAAAATTGACTACTTTTGAAGCAATGAGCCATTCCTTGTTGATAGCACCATTCATGTCACAATGAGGAATGGAAACTAAAAAAGACAGAGGGAGTGAAAATATCAATCTAGAGCATGCATGTTGGTTTTCAAAACATTACAAAGCTATTGTAGGATTTTGGATTACCTTGTGAATTCTTCTTTGTAGTTAACTATGGACTCTATATCACACTTATTAGTGCAAGTAGTTGGTCGAGGATGTGTCATTGTTTGAAGGGAGTAGAAGAAATAGGTATTAACATGTAACACCCCGGTTTAGACCCCATTTTCATTAAAAATGTATATGATGTATATATTGTAATTAATCATGGTGAGGAGCTAAAGGAAAAACCCCCACCATCGATTTAGCGTTTTATGTTTCGGCAATTAAAATCGACGCCGATCGTGTTTTGTGCTAGCTCGACACAATATAATTTGGACATCATGTACATATGAAATTTAATTAAAATACCCACAACCAGCTATGTCAATGCAACATTAAAAATATGGGGGAATGATTTCCTAAGGAATAGGGGGGAAATAATTCAAACCCTTAAAACAATTTAATGTTTTGCCAAATGTCAAAGGGAAAACCCATCAAATTGTCAACCACCCTTTTTTTCTTCTTGTGCCAATCATTTATTTCTGCCAGAAATTGGTTGAGGTAGTTATTGCATGGGAATAGGAAGAGTATGGGAAAATTTGAACTGGGCAGAGAACCCATTTTGGAAAAATGTGTTTTGAATTCATGGGAAAGTAAAAAACCCAAAAACATATGCCCATTCTACCATGCATCCACGTTTTTCTTTTCCTCATGTTTTTGGAGCTCCTGGGCATCTCCATTTAGGTTTTTACAATGTTCTTCATTTTTACCATGGTTGGGAAGTGGTTTTGTTAATTTTTAGTGGCTGGGATCTCTCTTGGGATTTTTTGTGTTCTTTCCACATTTCCATGGTTGGGAATTTTGTTTTTGGTGTTACACAAGCAATGAGAGAATGGATCCACAAATTTATGGATTGAAGGAGTCATTTTTTCCCACGTGAATCCATAGAACGTTGCTAAAATGAATTGCTCATTCTGGGTCATTTTTCCCCAATTTCCATTTCCATTATGGCTCTCAGGACGTTTTTCATAAAACCCAGAACTTGTATTTTGTTGTGTATGAATCCTTTGTTTGGGTCAGAACCGGTTTGGATTGGAATTGAGGAAGAATTACCAGGATAAACCTAGTGTGGAAAGGAACCTCATTGACAGATCAAGAGGGTTTGGTTTTTCTTCTTTGCACCCCCTAAATAACACTAGAATGGAAGGCATATCCCGAGGGACTATGTAGCATAGAAAGTTATACTTCCTTGTTTTGGGTGTGTAGGTGTTGGGAAATACAAGCTAGATCTTTTGTAGGTGTCCATATCTCTATGGTTGAGCTCACTATCTTAGCAATTCAACCATTCCACCTCTTTAGCAGCCTAATAAACCCAAATGTAGTTTTTTCTTGGATGGATTTTGATATGTATTTGGCTATGTGTGAGCCTGCTAGTGTTCCCTTATTCCTTATGGGAATCATACTCAACTTAGGGGTGGCAGTGATGCTGAGAGATTGATGAGCACACTTTCCTATGGTTGGGTGGAACGTTGTAGTGACATAGCTGGTTGTAGGACAAGATTCTTCATAAGATAAGTATATCTTTTGTATTCAACTCTACAATTGTATTTGCTTATTTATGAATTATGTTGATGTAACGAACATAAAATATATAAATATTAAAAATAATATTAATAGATAATTATTAATTAATAATTAATAATTATCAAAGAGTCATGACTGTATATTGGAAAGTCACGAATGGACATATATAAGTCCAACCATTGTAAATGTATCATATGAATTCTATCATCAATTTATATTATTATGGCTTATCTCATTTATCAAGTTTTCTGGTAATATTATTTCTATGAACGAATAAATATTTGTTTCAGTGGTATCAAAGCTAGCCCTTTCTTAGGCTTGTGCTCATTCTGGCAAAAATTTCAGATTTTATCTGAGTAATTTCAGAGTTTCTCTGTACACTTGGTCTTTGACAAGTCCTGGCTTTGGCCATTCCCATATTTCAAATTGACGAAATATATATATATATATAAATTATTATTAAAAAATAAAAAAATAAAAAATCCTTGAAGAAATATCCGCTGCAAAATTGAAGGATATCGGCTGCAAATTTGAAGGATACTGCAGCAAATTTGAGTTAGAATAACAAGAAGAAAAAAAAAGGAAAGAAAAAAAAAGGGTTAAAAAAAAAAGAAAAAAGTAAAAAGTGCATCACCCAGGTTTCCTGGAATTTTTGGGTTTCCCAAAAAAATAGGACTTTGTCCTTAAAAGAATAAAAAAAGGGGGTAAAAGAAACTTCCCCAAAAAAATAGAGAGTTAAAAAAAAGTGAAGAAAAAAGTAAAAACAAAAAAAAAAACTAAAAGAACGAGCCAAAAAAAAGGAAAAGAAAAAAAAGGTTAAAAAAAAGAGGAAAGAAAAAAAAGGTTAGAAAAGAAAAGATAAAATAAAAATGTATATAATAATATAAAAAGTGCATAATAATAACTATTAAAAGAAGCAAGTGAGATTTGAACCTGGGTGGGGAAGTTAACAATCATTCCTCCCAACCACCCAATCTACTCACATTTTACAAAACTTAAGGGAAATAAAATATCAAAAGGTGCATAATAATTGATACTAAAAAGTAAGTGAGATTGAACTTCGGTGGGGAAGTCAAAGGAAAAACAAAATCGAAGATCATCATCATCTAGTGTGGAAAAAATCAGATATCATGGAATCTGGTTTGCAAGCACAAATAGAGAAATTAGAAGCCAAGTTAAAGCATTATCAAAGAGAGAATGAAGAATTACGAGACACAAATACGAAATCAGAAATGTTGATTAAGTTATGTCAGATGGCAAAAGAGAGCAATGAACAAATAATTTCCGACCAGAACAATCATATAGAAAAATTGTATGCCCAAATTAAGAAATTAAAAGACGAAAGTGATTTCAATCAGAGACGAACAAATCAAGATATAAAGAAAGAAATAAGTAATTACGAAGTAGAAACAATCCGCTTGAACAAAATCATTAACAACAAGGATGAAGAACTGATGCACATATGACAGAAATTAATAGATCAAGAATCAGTGGTCAACCAGTATCGACAACAGATAAAAGTTCTTCAACAACAAAATAGCGATTCTAAAAAATAACACAAGTTGGAGATCGCAAAGAGTAATAAAATAATATCCAACAATTCTAAAGAAATTTTCAGATTAAGAAATCACAACAAAACCCTGATTACAAAAATCAAAAAATTGAAAAACAACAGCAAGAGGGGACAATCTGGTGAAGACCTAGAAGGGAAATTACTAGAAAAGAAAGAAGAAAACCAGTGTTTAAATAATAGTAATCAAGAACTACATAACCAAATCAAGGAGATAGAAATTGAAAAAAAATCGCAAGAGGAAAAAATCGAAAGAAATCCAAATCATGAACAATCTACTAGAGAACCAAGAAGCACAATCCAGGAAAATACATCCAAAATTCAAATCGAAGAAGTGAAGATAGCCCTCGTCACAGTCCAAAGGAAAGAAGAGCAAACGAAACCTATACCTTACAGACATCATAATTATAATCATCATTTTGACCAACGACAGGGTCAAAATGAATATTCACAGAAGACTTATGTGGATATGCGAAAATATCGACATACTAAGCAACAATCGAGACAGATCGTTCCACAAAAAGATCTCAGAGCTCCGATAAAAATAGATCTAGGATGGACCACAGGAGATGCTATTTGACAATTCTCTTGGGGAATCCATAATTTGTATCGACTCATCTCCTCAAATGTCACAAATACAAAATGGAAAGAATTCTGAGATGACAAGTTAAAATAAATCAGACATAAATGTCAAATACATCTTTGAGGACAAAGATTCCATTAAGGGGAAGGCAATGTAACGAACATAAAATATATAAATATTAAAAATAATATTAATAGATAGTTATTAATTAATAATTAATAATTATCAAAGATCCATGACTGTAGATTGGAAAGTCACGAATGGACATATATAAGTCCAAACATTGTAAATGTATCCTATGAATTCTATCATCAATTTATATTATTATGGCTTATCTCATTTACCAAGTTTTCTGGTAATATTATTTCTATGAACGAATAAATATTTGTTTCAGTTGAACATGATTAATGTGTTGAATGAAATGTGTTTTCTTCCACTGTAGATTGCATTAGGAATCTGTAAATGTTTTATGCTCAATGTATTTTTATCATGTGTATGTTCATGGGGCTAGTTTCCCCGTTTAAATGATAGTAGAAGTGTCATAGTCGCGTCCTCTCGAGCAGGAGGGGACGTGGAATAACGTCACATAATTCATATGAGGTAATTGAGAGTAGAGAGTATATTATTAGGGATAATGTGATAATTGATCTAATACATCAAAAGGGAGTTATGATTGTTTAACACTACTTTGGATAAAACAAATGATGGTAAAAACTAACTAGAATGATCATCATCATTTAATGGATGATAACATGAACGTGTTTTATATGCTCATGGCTCATTTTGGCACTAAGGGTATAGAAAAAAATATTGTTCTCAAGTAGTACCAATAAAAATACACTAAAATTTTATTATGGATGCACTTAGGACTATCTATAGGTTTTTGTAGAATAACGAGTAGAAGTATGTGCTAAAATCTATGTCAACTGTTTTGGTGACCAATGTGAAAATAAACATAATTCAAATGAACAAAAAAACTAGTCAAAGAAGAAGCACTATAAATCTAATTAGGACAACATTATGTAGCCTAACAAAAAACCAAGAAGCTCACATAATTTTATGCCAACAAAAAAAGAAAAAAATGATTTTGGTTAGTGGATGAAAGATATAATGACTCTAACCATGACAACAATATATCAATTATTCTAGTTTCCAACATCTTGATTATATTGTTGTGTATGATCCATGGTTACATCCATCTAGTTATGGTGCATACTATCTATTTTTTTCTATAATTCATTGCTTAGTTAGAGACTTGGAACAAGAGGAAATAAAGAAAGTATGAGAAGAAGTTCTATGTTCTTCCCAAGCATGTAGATGAGAATGTTGTTGCGTTAAAACTTAAAAGGATCAGATACAATAAATTTGGACATAGAGGACTTCCCCACCTAGGAAATCCGTAGGACATTACACAACTAAGGAAGGATATACTCTTTTCTAGAATCAAAGGATCCCAGAAAATACCTTGGATCCCAAATGGAACAAATATTGGTCATCGGTATACATTCCAAACACCATTTTTATTCCTATGGTTAATGTATTATCAAAAAATTCTAACGACAAAATATCTCATCAAGAAATGCATCTTAGGTATATCTTGGTGTCTTCTTTGCAAATAAAATGAAGAGAACTCGGCTCATTTCTCTCTATTATGTCCCCTTCCAATTCAAGTCACTAAATAAGGAATGAAAGAGCTTATGCTTCACACACCATCGTCCTAGCTTGAAATGAAATATTTTCTTAAAGTATGTATAATATTCCAGTACTACCATTTAAATGTGAATATTTCTTAGAGTAAGTTTTATTGTGGTTTCAAATAATGGAATCTATGCTTTGAAGAAGGTATTGAACAAAACTGATGAGCAATTACAGTTAGAAGCAAATTTACATGTCTCATTTCTTTCAATCATCCCAATCTACTTTTTCTTCTTGATCACTCTATTATTGTAGTGAAGGTAGTGTTTTCAGCACTTATTTTTATTAAGTTGTTGTGGAGCCTAATTATTGTGTAATGTTTATGGAAATGTACATAGTTGAACTCTTGTAGGAAGAAAGTTTTGTATTTTTTTTTACCTCCAATAGTGGCTGAAAATATGTTGCACTGATATATGCATACCAACTCACATCAAAATTCAGACTAGTCATCATGAACACAAGTGACATGGTAAATCTTTCTTAGTGTAAGTAAATGTCTTGTGCATAATAGTTCAATAACAATATTTGTAGAGTGCTTGTGTAATTTCCATATATATTTGTTGTTTTGTAATGCTTACTGTTAGAATAATCAAACCCATAGTATTACCCACTTAGACATTAATTCATTTATTTTTGTCTTATTTTCCTAGTTCATGAGTCCCACCATGTGCAAGTTGCTAATTGCCTATCCATAGAGGTCAAACTTGCCATATTTGACTCATGTAGCTCTTGGGAAAGCCTTAGGAATCAAATCTGCTTTATTCCTGGCCTCCTAGGTGCCCTTCTACTTTTTCTGCTTTATTGCCTACTTTTTCAGTGTTTTAAGGCACATAGGAAAGCAAGACTAGGTGAGGTGAACTTGTTTTTTGCCCCTTTCATCCTCCACTCTTTCCTCCATGCAAAAGCATGTATGAGATTCCATTCCATCACTCATTAGCTTTCCCATGCACCCTTGCCAATTCGTGAGCCTCATGACAGATTTGGGATCAGCTTTTTACACCTATGGGGGATTTGCCTATTTTGGGTAAGCCTGCTTTATGCTAGTTTTGGATGCCTCCTTATGCATTCGATCTCTTGATGTATTCTATATTTTCAGCAACCTATGTTATTACAGGGTTGGCTATTGTACACTCAGTTAATATAATTTTGTGTTAGCTCCATATTCAGTCTCCATTGTTAGCAATTTTGCATGATCAATTGATAATTGTTGTGGGTAAAATTAATCTATTGATGGAATGAATTTCTACATGGTATCAGAGCCATTGTAGGTTGTTACTCTCCTTCAAAAATTGTTTTGCAAGTTCGACATCAAGACTGGGATCCTTCTGCTGACAGCTGGGACAGATTTTCTAAAGCTATGGATTCACAGAAAACTATCTTGACTCCCTTCAACTATTTTGAATGGAAAGCAGAGATGGAGATCTTGTTGAGAGTGAAAGGCCTCTACAGGGTGACTATGGCTACAGAAGCAGAGCCCAATGGTGCTGCAGAGAAGATCAAATGGCACAATCGGAGAGATGAGGCCTATGGCCTCCTATGTCTCAGTATTTCTCGAGACCTCCTTTTCCATCTCGATGGATTAACTTCACCGGATCAAGTATGGGAGAAGATTTCTGATCTTTTTGGAAAGACAGATGAGATGAGGGGACATCAGATTGAAAATGAGCTGATTTCTCTGAGTCCCAGTAGCTTTGAATCCCTGCAGCTATATTTCTCCAAGTTCAAAGCACTAGTTTTGCAGCTGAAGCAATGTGGTATCAAAAAGAAAGATGATCAGCTCATATTGGCCATCTTATCGAAGCTAGGACTTGACTACTCAGTCTTTGTTTTGAACTTCTATGCCACAAAACTCAGAGCTCGAACCTGGAAGATGCCTAGCCTTGCAGATTTCATGGAATCTCTCACACAAGAACAAGACAAGCTGGTGATGATGGGCACCATCAAACCATCCAAAGATCAAGCTTTGATTGCTGGAGATTCGAGGGTGGATTCAAAAAGCAAAAAGAAAGCCAAAAATCCACCTAAGCAAAGAATAGACAAGAAGCACTCTCCAGAGGATCAATAAGGTCCCAAGAAAAATACCCAGAAGAAGAAAAACAAAGGTGAAATGAACAAGTGCTCATACTGTTCGAAGGGAAATCACACTGAAATCTCTTGTATGAAAAAGCAGATTGATATGTTGACCAATCTCCTGGAGAAGAATGGCATATCCCTTCCAGAAATCTCAAAGAAGAGAGAAGGAGGATCAAGTTCCAATGACAGAGAGAGAGTTCATGCTCTAGTTGCTGGAACATCAAGCTCACCCAGTTTTATCATAGATTCCGGAGCTTCAAGACACATGGTTTCGACTAAGGAGGCCTTCTCCTCACTGGATATGTCGAAAGGACCATCTATTGTACTGGGAGATGACTCTCTCACTGAAAGTAAAGGCAAAGGAAGGATAGATCTTGATCATGGTAACTTCAACAATGTGCTGTATGTCCCTGGTCTCGCCTCCAACCTTCTGTCAGTGTACCAGATGACCCACACTGGGTCTCCTAAGAAAGTCATATTATCCCCCAATGAAGTTGAGATCACATAAATCTCAAGTGGTAGAGTCATTGCAAAAGGAGTAACGAATCATGCTCAAAAGGTATACATGTTTTCACACTTCCTACCTTACTCAAACCCCTCTGCTCTTCTTATCCATGCTAATGAAGCTAGCAAGCTGTGGCATGAAATATTTGGCCATCTAAATTACAAGTATCTATCTAATCTTAGTGAGAAATAAATGGTCATAGGGCTGCCCAAGATAAATTTTTCCAAAGGAGTCTGCCAAGGCTGTATCCTAGGAAAACATCCAGAGCATAAGTTTGAGAAAACTAGTCAAGAGAGAACCTCTGCAGCCCTCGAGCTGATTCATAGTGATGTTGCTGGCCCATTCCCTCATATGTCCATGATTCAGGCCAAATATGCATTGACCTTTATTGATGATTTTTCCAGGTATTGTTGGGTTCACTTCATGAAACACAAGTCTGAATTTTTTGGCCTATTCAAAGTCTTTAAGGCTTTGGTTGAAAACCAGTGTGGAAGGAAACTCAAGGTCCTCAGATTTGACAATGGTGGTGAGTATGTCAAGTCTAAGTTATTAAATATTGTGCAGATGAAAGTATTCAGATGCAGCATTCTATCCCCTACACACCATAGCAAAATGGTGTTACTGAGAGGAAGAACATATCACTGAAGGAGATGGCAACATGCATGATGGAGGCCAAAACTTTGCCACCTAAGTACTAGGCCGAAGCTATCAACTCTGCATCCTATATTCAGAATAGGGTGCCTCACAAACATTTTGATGGCATGACTCCCTTCGAAACATGGAGTGGGCACAAGCCAGATGTGACCCATTTCAGGATTTTTGGCTCTAAGGCATGGGCTAGAATCCCGACAGAGAAGAGGAAGGCTTTGTAGCCCCAAAGCCAAGAGTGTCTTTTTGTTGGATACTATGAAGATTTAAAATGGTACAAGTTGATAAACTTGAGCACAAACAAAGCCTTCATTGAAAGGTGTGTTCATTTTGAAGAACAACCCCTTGCAGAAGTGGAAATTGGTGAAGCCTCTTCACTACCTAAACCTCAAGAAGTAAGTAAAGAGTTTGTTGAACATGTTGATTCTGATTTTTCTAATGGATATGAGTTTATTGCAGACCCAAATATCCCCACAAGTCCTAAATGGGCATCCAAGACACTACATGCAGCAGGTGAGCTAGCTGGGGATCCCAATGACCCAAGGAGGACTAGATCTCAATTTGAGAGTGGTCTGTGCATGAAGGATCCTATGTTTGCTGAAAAATGCTATTTAATGGTGGATTCTGATCCTCAAACATATGAATAAGTAGTAGGAGATCCAATATGGCAAGCTTCCATGAAGGAGGAGTTCAGTTCACTCCAGAAGAGCAACACATGGGAGCTAGTGGATCTTCCTCCAGGGAGAAAACTAGTACAGTGTAAGTAGGTCTATAAGACCAAATTTTCTGCTGATGGTTCACCACTAAAGTACAAGGCTATATTGGTAGCTAAAGGCTACTCACAGGTTCATGGCATCGATTACAATGAGACCTTTTCCCCAGTGGCAAAAATGGACTCCATCAGGCTAGCTCTATCCATTGCAGCCCCAAGGCAATGGGGGGTACATCACATGAATGTAAAATGTGCCTTCCTGAATGGAGATCTCACAAAGGAGATATATATGCAGCAGCCTCAAGGTTTTTCTACTAACCCTTCTCTTGTGTGCAGGTTGAGAAAGTCATTGTATGGGCTAAAGCAAGCCCCCAGGGCTTGGTATGCCAAGATAGATAGCTTCTTGCTATCTCTGAATTTTGTTCGGTGAAAATCAGATCCAAATGTATATTTGAATTATGTTAATGGTTCATTAATGATCATTTTGTTATATGTTGATGACCTCCTCATTACAGGAAGCTCACAGGATGAGATTACTTCCTTAAAAGGAGCTATGAACCAAGCCTTCTCCATGACAGATTTGGGGCTCTTAAGTCAATTTTTGGGGCTTGAGATTGCTCAAATCAAAGCTAGAATAAAGGTGCACCAGTCCAAGTATGCCTTGGATTTGCTGATCAAATTCAGAATGCAAGACTGCAAAGCAAGCAAAACTCCTTTCCTTTCAGGAGTAAAGCTGGAGGAAGATGATTCTCCACTGATGGTAAACAATACACTGTATAGACAATTGATTGGATGTATATTGTATTTGACACATACTCGACCTGATATTTGTTATGCAGTAAGTGTGGATTCTATATTCATGGATCATCCTCATGAGATCCATTGGAAAGCATCCAAAATGATCCTTAACTTTGTTCAGGGAACAAGGACACATGGGATCTTCTATAAGGCAAAATCTGATCTTGATTTGATTGGATTTACTGATAGTGATTGGGAAGGTGATAGCACAGATAGAAAGTCCACTTCAGGGTATGTGTTCATGCTTACAGAAGGACCAATCAGCTGGTCAAGCAAGAAACAGAGTGCCATTGCACTCTCATCTACAGAAGCTGAGTACAGAGGAGTTGTTAATGCAGCAACTCAGTGTTTATGGTTGCAGGGTTTACTTAGAGAGTGTGGTTTCGAACATGAGTACTCAACTACCATCTACTATGATAACCAGAGTACCATTCGAATCTGCAAATATCCAGTTCAGAAGCAGAGAACCAGACACATTGAGATTCACATGCACTACATCAGAGAGCTTGTGCATGATGGCACCATTCACCTACTCTTCTGTTCATCTTCAGAACAAGTAGCCGATATCTTCACCAAAGAATTTTGTGAGAAGACCTTAAGCAATCTCAAATCACTGCTGGGGATTGCTGATCATGCTATAAAGGCATGAGTGGAGACAAGATTTTACAATTTTGCTTTACAGTCCATGTTTAAGGGAGGATTTTCCCAAGTTGGTTTTGCCTCTTTCCTTGTTTCATATGGACTTGCAGTATGTAAAAGGGTGACTAAGCCTTGTTTCTAGGCCCTATATTTTTGATTTATTACTCATAAAGTCAGGCTTAAGGGGGGGTGTTAGAATAATCAAACCCATAGTATTACCCACTTAGACATTAATTCATTTATTTTTGTCTTATTTGACTAGTTCATGAGTCCCACCTTGCGCAAGTTGCTAATTGCCTATCCATAGAGGTCAAACTTGCCATCTTTGACTCATGTATTGCTTGGGAAAGCCTTAGGAATCAAATCTGCTTTATTCCTAGCCTCCTAGGCACCCTTCTTCTTTTTCTGCTTTATTGCCTGCTTTTTCAATGTTTTAAGGCACATAAGAAAGCAAGACTAGGTGAGGTGAACTTGTTTTTTGCCCCTTTCATTCTCCACTCTTTCCTCCATGCAAAAGCATGTATGAGCTGCCATTCCATCACTCATTAGCTTTCCCATGCGCCCTTGCCAATTCGTGAGCCTCATGACAAATTTGGGATCAGCTTTTTACACCTATGGGGGATTTGCCTATTTTGGGTAAGCCTTCTTTATGCTAGTTTTGGATGCCTCCTTATGCATTCGATCTCTTGATGTATTCTATATTTTCAGCAACCTATGTTATTAGAATGTTGGCTATTGTACACTTAGTTAATATAATTTTGTGTTACAGCTCCATATTCAGTCTCCATTGTTAGCAATTTTGCATGATTAATTGATAATTGTTGTGGGTAAAATTAATCTATTGTTGGCCTGAATTTCTACACTTACATTACTTGTTATATAGTTTTCTTTGGTTTTTTGAAAACTTAGGGTTATAACTTATGTGGTGGAATGTTTTGAGTGAACCAAATATTACAAACATATGCCTCTGGCGTATTATTTTCGATTTATGAAGGAATAAGTCTTCAATATCCCTAACTCTAGTAAAATCTTAATCTCACCCTTCTTTTAAATTCCAAGAGAAAATAGGTTGGGATGAATGTAGAATAGAAGAATACATTGGAATAGTGCTCAACTCATTTGAGATAACTAAATAGAGATTGAATATTAAAATGATAGATAACTCCAAGGTTTTGCAAGCTACTAGTATCGCTTACATGAAAAAATACATTCTATAATATTGTGCATGTTAACAATTATATTTTGTTGCACCAATGATTACTCCCCTTTAGGAGGCATAGACTGAAAAATATCAACCAAAGTCATTTTAATTCTATGTGGAAATGATAAACAACACTAAGTATTCAATCATCTATTATAGAAACATTTTAACAAGGTTTGATATTGTATACAAGTATGGTCACTCAATCATTGACTAACCAACAACCAAGTTTGACGTAAAAAAGGATATGGGTAATTGTTAGCATACTGTATGTTTTTAGTAAATACAGTATTATGGTGCCATTTCAGTGCTTTATATAAAATAAAATATGCATATAAATTACCCTAGATCTATGTTCATAATCCAGACTTGTCACAACTTATGAGGTTGTAATCTAAGTGCATGAGAGAGAGAAAATCCTATTGAAATTCCACAATCAATGAGAAAAAAAGGAAGAAAAAAGACTGATTTTCTTATTTGGGATTCCAAGGTAAAATATCCATTATTAAAGTGTGATTTATATCTATGTGCATCCATTTAATTGAATGTAGGCTTGTTATTTTTTGTTGGTGTCTTCATTTTGGCATATGTTTGTGTGTTTTATGTTCAATTACCAAACCAAACACTACCTACAGTCATTATTCAAGCCATTGTGGGGCCTACAACTGCTGATTATCTCAAACTATTCAATTAAGAGCTAGAGGAGATGGTCATTTTAAGGAACATAGCTATTTGATATTGTGTCCTTTCCCAGACTAAATTTGTACATGATTTGTCTATAACATTTGTACTGGTTATGCCTATAAAATTTGTACATGATCTGTTAAGGATTCTATGTTTTTTTTTGTAGATTGATTTTATAACATGTTTACAACCTTTTCCTATACAATTTGTACAGGATCTATTAAGGATTCTATGTTGTTTTTTGCAAAACTAGTTTTGTTTTGTATGTAGTCTATATATCTTCTTGTTTCAAGAATACTTTGATCTTGTCAAAGCATACTTGTAGTGAATATGTTTCTTAGTATATATATATATATATATATATATATATATATATATATCAGTATATATTTCATCTCATTAGAGGAAATTTCAACTCAAAATGGGCCTCCTAAACAGAATTAGTAAAATAATAGTTAAAATAATAAAATAGTATTTATTAATTTTGGAGGAAGAAAAGAAAAAAACTACTTTTTTGTTTGTATTTTTGACATATCTCCCCGTGATTTTACTCAAATTTCGATCAAGAGAGCTCGTTAGATGCAGAATTAAATTATGCATCCAACGAGTACCCACTCAACAAACTTTTGACGGACCCTGCTATCCCCAAAACAGGAAATACCTAAAAAAACATGATGATGACATCATCATCACATTTTTCAGGTATTTCTTGTTTTTTGGGTAGCGGGGTCCATCAAAATTATGTCAAGTGGGTACTGGTTGGATGCAAAATTTAATTCTGCATCCAACGATCTCTCCCAATTGAAATTTGAGTAAAAACACAAGGAGATATGTCGAAAATACAAACAAAAAAAGTAGTTTTTTTTATGATACCTATCCCCAAATTTATATTAAAAAAATGTTTGAGACCTATACGGTATTTCAAATTTAAAGAAATTTCATTGGCTAACACATGATGACATGGAATTTGAATCAAAGTTAAACGGCCCATTTTGAGTTGAAATTTCCTCTAATGCTTTTAGTTTTTTTTTTAATTGTTAATTATATTCAATTTGATCTTGTCAATAACATGGAGATTGTTATAATACCCATATTACAAATCAGGTACCATCATTTTTTTACTTCTTATAAAAACATTTTCCATACTTTTTCCTATGTATCTATTTGAACTCGTTGAATTCATGTTGTTTCTTTCTCATAATTAGGATTTTGTAAAAGGATGCTAACGTGTCTAAGTCACATTAGAAGGAAACTCTATCTATACTACTTTCTAGGTAATTGCTTCTATTATAATGGGTTTCTCATGTTTATTGGCCACTTAATTTTATCAGGTCAATCATAAATCCTTTACTCCTTTAGTCAAGCAGCCAATATTCCGAGTTCATAGCCCCTCGATGATTGTACTGCAAGTCTTCCAAACCTAAAACAAGGACTATAAGGCACCAATAATGAGTAATGGTTGAAGAGGAAATATGAACTTATATTCCCCTTAACAAACTTTATGGAAAATAACCTATGCAACTTCCACAAATACAAGCCTTAAACCCTCTTAATATAAAAGTAAAATGTTAATCCTATATCAGATATGGACCTATATATAGAAATGTGGCAAGAAGAGAATGAGGATCACTAGATCAAGAATGCAATGGTTTGGTAAACCTTAAATATTGTGGATCAATGCTTCCTATTTGTTAATTTTAACTATTGGTCTAATGTTATCAATATTGAATGAAGGAAACTAAATGCATTATTTGAAGAATGGTAAGGACAATACATGTATGCAAGTTCCAAAAAGTACATCCAAGGAAAGCTTATACAATCGACAAAAGGGAGAAAATATAGAGCAACCTCAATCAAAATAAGACTAAACAAGGAAGGATGGTCTTCAAAAATGCACATGTCTCATGGAAAAGACGAAAAAGGGGACATGTAAGTCACCAAAATGTAATGTATGAGACAATATAGTGCCCAAAGTTATTATGCACAAGATGGATAATACTTTTGGTCACAAGTGCACTTGATGGATAATACTTGTAATTTTAAATATTTTCTTTAAAATATATGCTCATCAACCAAATTTAGGGTGAGGAAGGAGGGCTCACCTGACCATAGGAAAGGTGAGGAAGGGTGAGGGGAAAATGTTTAAAGTGGGATAGTGAGGCCAATAGTCAATTAGGTAGAATGTCAAGAGTCATTGGTTAAACTTGTAAAGGGTGAACCTTTGCATTATTTAAATAGGTTTTATTTTTGACATTGTATGTTATCTCTACATATTAAATAGATAAAATATTTTCTTGTCTTCTTATATTCTTACAAGTTGTGGATGGTTGTGACTATTCTCTCCATTCATGGTTTTATTCATGAATCTTGTAGGGAAGGATGCCACAATATATAGACTATATTATCATGCTTGTAATGCATTTTCTTACTTATATTATGCATTTCTAATAGTAACAACTTGATGTTAATCAAGTATCCCTCAGTGACTTGTAGGATATCCTTTATTTCTCATAAATACCTTGGGGTTTGTGAAGATGATAGTCATTGGAATATTCTCTCTACTCTCTTTGATTCTCTTTTTGTTTTATGTCAATTAGTTCTTCAAATTCATGTAGCTATGATATATTAGAATATATTAATGTTAGATTAATTTCTAGAATAGTTTCATAATGAATTCTATTCTTAGATACATTTCAGTTGAAACCATATACCCATATTAGGGTTCTTCATTTTCTATAAAGGAATATATATTCGGTCCCTTTCGAAGGGTGAACTTGTGAAGTTGATGAGGGGAATTTTACCACATAATTTTTTTTTAAGTTAGGGTAGTTGTGAGACCCATTCTCAGATAGGATGGTGACCTAGTCAGTTAACTAGGGAATAGTAATACCCTAGAAGGTACCCTATACCCCTAGTAGTATCCTGGGCTTTTTGGTTTGGGACCAAGTAGATTGGTGCGATGGGAAAGCCCCTAGGATGTGTCTAGGGCCCCTATATGCCTCCAGGGTATTATGGTATGGGACCACGGACATGATGTCCAAGTAGAACTTGCAGGTAGAGGAAGATACATATTTTGGTCTTGGACTATGGATACAATGTCCAAGTAGGTCTTGTAGATAGTTGATTAACTTTCAATCTGGGACTGAAGCCTAGCTTAGTACTGAGGAACAATCTTGGGAAAATGGAGGACATGGTTAGGGTACAAGAGTTGATCAACATGATTCAGCCTGGACTAAAACTCAGCTTAGTACTAAGATCTATTCTATGGGTGACTGGAAGCACCTAGTCAGTTACGAGGAATTTGATTCAGTATGGGATTGAAACTCAGCCTAGAGACGAGAGCCATTCTTTAAGAATGGAAGATGTGTGATGTCTTATCCTAATAGTTATTTCTAGGTTTATTCTCAAGATATTGGACACCCCTTAATTATGTCACTATCACCTAACCCTTCGGATCAGTATTGAGGACCAAAGGGTTGAACCATCCGTTTTGGATTTTCCCCTTATATAGTGATGAAAAAAATATATAAAATAATGAACCTTGATAGAAAAAATATTAATGCTCTTGTTTATCCCTAAAGGAGTTGTTTTTCCACCTTATATGGTTCACCTTGATCTTGTTGGTTTGTGGGTTGTTTTATTGTGTCCCCGTTTACTGACTCATGATCTTTTATCTTACTTGGTCCTAGCACTCTTATTAAGTGTGCACATTTGAATATTACTGTATTGGTTTTATCCTAATTCATACTTTATGGTTTTATTAATAAAAGATTTCAAATTTATTTATTTCTTTTATTTTGACATTAGATGCTAACCAAAGTCGGCCTTCTTATTTTTATAGTTTACTTTATAATTTTGTTAGACAATTTTGTTGAGACCTTTTATTATAAATTAAGGTTTAATGTAAATGTAAAAAATGGATCTAATCCGCATGAATTATTTGTTGGGATACCTCACTTGTTTTCTCTGTTGTCTCACCTATGCTCCACATGCTCAGTGTGAGGGACATCTTCAATGTGACTTGTAGCTACTTCTCCCTCTTCCTACCTTACCCGTGGTCTCTATCCAAGCATGGTTACAGTCTTACCCAGCACAATCATGAGCATGTCTTTCATGTGGATTGTGTGTTCTCACTATGATTGACCATATCCTTCTCACGATTGCTGCTACTGATCATGACTGAAATCTCATGTCTGTTTGTGTATGATTATTCTGCTCGTGGGGTCTGCGCCATTCACGTGGTCTCTTCCCATCTTAACCGTGGCACTATCTGGTTGTTCTAGAAGTAAAAATACAATATGAAAGTTAACAAACATTATCTTTGGTGACAATCTAGTTATGCTAGAAGGAAAATTATTTTTTGGAAGATAGTACATGTTATCTTTGATGACAATGTTATTGTTATAAGGAAAGCTAACACCCCTTAGCTTTCATTCACAATGAAATTTTTTTTTAGAAGGAAAGCTAACACATGCTAGATTTAATTGACCTTGCAATATTGTTATTAGAAGGAAAGATAACTGGAATTAAATTTGATGTTGTTGTTAGAATGAAAGTAAACATGGGTTAGATTTCATGTTGTTAGAATGAAAGCTAACATGTGTTAGATCTCCTTCATGGTACTAGAAGAAAAAATACCATATTAAATCTATCACAAGTTAGCTTTGATGACAATGTGATTGTGCTAGAAAGAAAACTACTGTTTGAAATCTAAGACCTTTTAGCTTTCATTCACTGTGCAATACAGTTGTTAGAAGAAAATCTAAGACGCGTTAGCTTTCATTGGTCGTGCAATATTGTCATTTCAAGGAAATCTAACAAATGCTAGATTTTATATTGTTGTTAGAAGGAAATATAAAACGCGTTAGCTTTCATACACCTTGCAATGTTTTTGTTAGAATCAAAGCTAACATGCGTTAGATTTCATGTTGTTATAAGGAAAGCTAACACAAGCTATATTTCATGTTGTTGTTAGAATGAAAGCTATTTAGTTTTCATACACCGTGCAATGTTATTGTTAGAAGGAAAACTAACATGTGCTATATTTCTTGTTGTTTTTATAAGGAAAGATAACATGAGTAATATTTCATGTTATTGTTAGAATGAAAGATAACATGCGTAATATTTTCTTCAAGGTGCTAAAATAAAAACTACTATGTGAAAGCTTACACGCGTTACCTTTTGATAACAATGTGGTTGTGATAGAAGGAAAACTACCATATGAAAACTAACACACATTAGATTTGGTGACAATGTGGTTGTTCTAGAAGGAAAACTACCATATGAAAGCTAACACACAATAGCTTTGATGACAATGTTGTTGTGCTATAAGGAAAAGCATCATATGAAACCTAACACCCCTTAGCTTTGATAACAATGTGGTTGTTCTAGAAAGAAAACTTCCATATGAAAGTTAAGTAGCATTGACTTTGGTGACAATTTGGTTGTGCTATAAGGGAAAATACCATATGAAAGCCAACACACGTTAGCTTTGATGACAATATGGTTTTGCTAGAAGGAAAAATATCATATGAAAGCCAAGACCCATTAGATTTCTTTCACTTTGCAATGTTGTTAGTATAAGGAAATATAACACACGTTGTATTTCATTAACCCTGAAATATTGATATTAGAAGGAAAGCTAACATGCACTAGATTTCATGTTGTCATTAGAAGAAAAACTAACGTGAGTTATATTTCATGTTGTTGTGAGAATAAGAGCTAACATGTGTTATATTTCATATTTTTGTTAGAAGGAAAACTAACACATGCTAGATTTCATACACCATGCAATGTTGTTGTTAGAAGGAAATATAACATGTGTTAGATTTCATGTTGTTGAAAGCAAGGAGAGCTAACACACATTGGATTTGATAACAATGTGGTTGAGCTATAAGGAAAGCCACTGTTCAAAACTTAACAAGCATTATCTTTGGTGACAATGTGGATGTGCGAGAAGGAAAATTACCATATGAAAGTTAAAACACATTACCTTTGGTGACAATGTGGTTGTGTTAGAAGAAAAAACTATCATATGGAAAACAACACCCGTTAGCTTTCATTCATTGTCCTATGTTGTTGTTAGAAGGAAATCTAACACATGTTAGCTTTCACTGACCTTGCAATATTGTTATTAGAAGGAAAGTTAACATGCATTAGTGTTCATGTTGTTGTTAGAAGGAAATGTAACATGAGTTAGGTTTCTTGTTAGAATGAATGCTAACATGTGTTAGATATCCTTCATTAGAAGACAAACTACCATATTAAATCTATCACATTTTATCTTTGATGACAACATGATTGTGCTAGAAATAAAACTACCCTTTGAAAGATAACACCTGTTAGCTTTCATTCACCATGCAATATTATTGTTAAAAGGAAATCTAAAATGTATTAGCTTTCATTGAACATGCATTATTTTCATTCAAAGTAAATCTTAACATATGTTAGACTTCATATTGTTGTTAGAAGGATATTTAACATGTGTTAGCTTTTATACATTGTGCAATGTTGTTTTAAGAAGTAAAGCTAACATGTGTTTTATTTCATTTTGTTATTAGAAGGAAATATAAGATGAGTTAGTTTTTATGTTGTTGTTGGAATGAAAGCTTGTTAGATTTCATACTCCATGCAATGTTGTTGTTATAAGGAAAGATAACATGTGTTAGATTTCATTTTGTTGTTAAAATGAAAGCTAATATGCGTTAGATCTCCTTCATGGTGCTAGAAGAAAAAATACCATTTGAAAGATAACACACATTAGCTTTGATAACAATGTGGCTGTGCTAGAAGGAAAACTACCATTGCATATCTCCTTCATGGTGCTAGAAGAAAAACTACCATATGAAAGAAAACACACATTATCTTTGGCTACAATGTGGTTGTGCTAGAAGGAAAACTTCCATATGAAAGCTAAGACATGTTAGATTTGATGGCAATGTGGTTGTGCTAGAAAGAAAACTATCATATGAAATCTAATGCCCGTTAGCTTTCATTAACTTTTCAATGTTGTTGTTAGAAGAAAAGCTAACACACATTAAATTTCATTGACCATGGAATATTTTTATTACAATGAAAACTAACATGGATTGTATTTCATATTATGGTTAGAAGGAATTATAACATGAGTTAGATTTCATGTTTTTGTTATAACAAAAGCTAAGATGTGTTAGAGCTCTTCCATGGTGCTAAAATGAAAAATACGATATGAAAGCTAACAAGATTTGGCTTAAAATACCATTTCAAATCTAACACACATTAGATTTCATTCACCGTGCAATGTTGTTAGTAGAAGGAAAACTAACACGTGTTAGCTTTCATTGACAATCCAATATTGTATTCGAAGGAAAGATAAGATGTGTTATATTTCATATTGTTGTTAGAATAAAAGCTAACATGTGTTGTTTTTAGAAGCAATGCTAACATGCGTTAGATTTCATGTTGTTAGAACAAAAACTAGTTAGCTTTCATACACTGTGCAATGTTGTTGTTAGAAAAAAAACATGCATTAGATTTCATGTTGTTGTTAGAAGGAAATCCAACATGTGTTAAATTTCCTTCATGCTACTAGAAAAACTACCATATGAAATTTAATTGTGTTAGCTTTGATGACAATGTGGTTATTCTATAAGAAAAACTACCATATAAAAGCTAACAAGCATTGACTTTGGTGACAATGTGGTTGTGCTAGAAGGACAATACCATATACATATGATAGCTTTGATGACAATGTGATTATGATGGAAGGAAAAATATCATATGAAACCTAACATTCATACATTGTGCAATGTTGCTAGAAGTAACGCTAATAGACGTTATATTTCATTGCCATGAAATATTGTATTAGAAGGAAAACTAACATGTGTTAGATCTCATATTGTTGTTAGAAGAAAAAACTACCATGAGTTATATCTCCTTCATGGTTCTAAAAGGAAAACTACCATATGAAAGCCGACACACTTTAGCTTAAACTACCATTTCAAATCTAACATGCGTTAGTTTTCATGCACTATGCAATGTTGTTATTAGAAGGAAAGCTAACACATGTTAGCTTTCATTGACCATCCAATATTGTGTTCGAAGGAAATCTAACATATGTTATATTTCATATGTTGTTTGAAGGAAAGCTAACATGTGTTAGCTTTCATACACCGTGCAATGTTGTTGTTAGAAATAAAACTAGCATGCTTTAGATTTCATGTTGTTAGAATGAAAGCTAACATGTGTTAGATCTCCTTCATGCTACTAGAAAAATACCATATGAAAGATAACACGTGTTAGCTTTGATGACAATGTGGTTGTGCTAAAAGTAAAAGGGTGAAATCATGAAGTTGGGTGTCTATTCCGTGACAAATGCGCTTCCAAAATCATATTCTAGCATCTTTCGGCTGAACTAACAATATTTTTCGGCCGAATACTTGTTTTTTTGGCCGAAAGATAAAAGTTGACGCCGTGCCTCGTATTGAACGGCTTGCACAGTTTTCCGGGAAAATACCGTCCGGCTAAGACCGTTGGTCTAATAATTTTTCGGCCGAATAATTTTTCGGCCGAACATTTATTCGGCCGAGGAATTATTCGGCCGAAAGTTTGTTCGGCCGAACAATTATTCGGCCGAAAGAAGTTTTTATATAT
>LPNX010371102.1:10736-26693 GCA_001517045.1 Pseudotsuga menziesii | reverse complement strand
ATTAGTACTGAACTTGAAAAATTCTGTATTTGGTGGGATTTTAAAATTTATATCTTGGTTGTTTTGTTTGTTTTAGGGTGGAATTTGAGGATGTCCATAAGTTGGTTGATGGTCAAGCAAAGCATTCACCTGAGGTTTTCTATGCAGGCTCTCTATGGAAGGTACAGATGATTTCACACTGTTGTTCAGTAAGAGAATTTCTTAGTTCGTTACATTTCCAATTAAATGAGATGAAGAGCATGTATTAAATCAAAATGTTTTCCATTTCAAGCATGCAAGGACAAGTTTATGTGTCTGCTAAAACTTAAAAGTAATTTCAAGGGAAAATATTTATTCATAAGCCCTACATTGTTTATAGTATATACTTCAGTTTCTTTCATTTTATATGTTTTGCCATCCAGTAATGCAAGGTAGAAACCAAATGCCAAAAATTTCTTAGCTGTGAACTAAACAGGCCAGACCTGCAACAAACATTGCCTGCTTCAGGAGGCAGGCGCTAGTGTTTCTTGAATTTCTTTAACATGGACTTCAGATTTATGCCCTTGATTTTTGCATTCTAGTGCTAATATTCACCACTATTTGAGGTGGTGGCAGGTCAGCGTGCAGGATTTTAATGATGAAGATCCTCAAGGCCGCTGTACACTTGGTAATTTTGGTTTTCTTGCCTTAACACTGGAGAAATTTGCATTTTTGATATTTGTTAATTCCTTTGAGTCCTCACATGCATGTGTGCAACATGATGAAAATTGTTATACTTTCAGGATTATTTTTGCACCGTCGCAAGGCAGAGAATATGGATGCTCAACAGAAGGTAAGTTATTTTTTAGCATACCACATTTATATGAACACTTTTTGATCTGATATTTCATTCTCATTGCTATTGTCCTTCTATGGTCTCAATGTCTTTTCATTGTAGGTCATTAGAATATGAGATGCTAACTAAACATTTTCATGGGAGATACAGATAACATATATTGTATTCTATCTGTAGTTCTTTTCTTAATAATTGTTCCTTTATAGGTCCATCTATAGGGCACCCTGAATATGTAGCTTTCACTTTCTCAACAATAAAACCAGTGTAGCCTTTGCATATTTTGAGTCTTAAGGAGTCATCTCCCAAACTTGACCCTATGGATGTCCTTATAATAAGAATGTGAGCTACAACAACAAGAGCATCATCAGTATAAGCAAACCTCCCATCCTCTACCTTCAGAACTTGATTTACTAGGTGTTCTTCAAGTTCGATGGATAAGGCACGCCTCATAACAAGTTCATGTAACAGGTTAAAGCATGCTCTATGAAAATGTTCAAGGAAGTGTTTTTCATAGGACATATCTGAAACACCAGCCCCCTCCATTATTTCATCAACTGAAAGTTGTGGCTGTAGCATTCGTAAAAGAGAACTGACATGTTCTTCATTAAGTTGGTGACAGGCTTCTTTGTAAATAGAAGAATGCCAATCTGGAGAAAAAATGCACTCTTTAATAAAACTAAGCACTTCAATAGCTCCTTGTAAAGGAATATTACTGGAGTCAGAAACACTGTCATTTGCAGAGCAAGGATGTTCATGTCCATCAGAGATGACTACTTGCCTGCTAGCCTCTGAAAACAGATCTCCAAAGACAGCATCATCTTCATTCCCGCTTGCAGATTCTGCATCATTTACTCCTATCCCATCCTTGCTAGCAGTTGGCCATGACTTTTCCCCCCTGGGCCTTGTTTTTAAACCTTGTGCATGCAGAAAACTTGCAATAGCTATTAGATCCTCTATCCAGTGACCTGCCTGTGGAAATATAACATTTAGTTGATTCTCCTTGCTACGCTCAACAATTAAGGAAAAATTCTCTAAGCGAAGGTTACAGGACAAAGCAATAGAAGTTAAGTCTACAACCCCATCTCCTTCATGATCTCCCTAACTTGTTTGTTTCCAATGAAGTTTTTTACAGTTTTGTGATCTAGTATCTCGAGCAAATCCCAAAATCTTAATAATAACCTCAGGCTTGTAAACCAAAGAAAGCTTATGAACTGTATTCTGTCTCTCATACCTCCACATTCTTCCATCCAAGGTGTCCAATAGAGAAGCAAGAACAAATGTGCGTATGTTATCAAAAATGGTATCATCCAAAACCACGTTCTTTTGGAGTTTAGATTGATGCAATATGTCATTTGTATTCAGTTAGGGAGTGTAGATTCAAGCAAATCATAAATCTTGTTTTTATAGTTTAGAATATAGAGTTTGGGATATTTTACTTTTTCAGAAACTCATAACATTGGCTTTTGTGATCCATTTTTCTTCAACATATGGGCAGGAGGTGTTGGAATAAATCTACAGGCTGCTGATACAGTCATCATATTTGACACTGACTGGAATCCTCAGGTTGGGAAAGATGAAGGATGAGGAAATAATTTCTTCCATTTATGATTGTAGTAAAACTGTTTTTCTGTATAATGGGTTTCAAATAGTACTCAAAGTAAGTCCAATACACTACCTTTGCATAGTTTTGATCATATTATATTGTTTATGTATCAGGTTGATTTACAGGCACAAGCAAGGGCTCATAGGATTGGCCAAAAGCATTATGTACTTGTTCTACGTTTAGAAACGGTAACATTGATGTGTTTCTTGCTGTCATTTAGAATTTAAAAGTATTTCCAAAGATCTCAAGTCACAAAATCTGAATGATATTGACATGTTGTGGAGTGAAACATATGATGTATCATGTATAGGCAGATAAGCTGGTGGGAAGTCACATGTGCCACCACATAAGATTACCATTTCAACCTCAACATCTGGAGGCCTAATCTAGGTGCACACTGTAGACACAATGATGTTGATGACTTCACCTTTGGATTATGTGCATATTATGCTCTAATAAAACATTTTAATGGGTTCAAATACATTCTGAACATTCTGTGCCATATAAAACTATAAGAAGTTCTATCAAACTCAAGTTTAGGTTTACCCTTGTAATCTGCAATGATTGATAGGAAAATCATCTCGTATGCTTTAGTTCTGCAATGGATAAAGATTTGTACTATAAATTTTCAGTAATTTCCTGATCATGTCACACCGCTTTATAGAAATAGATCCATGAGATTAAAATTGTTTCCCTTTTGGCATTTTGTTGTTTCTATTTTTTTAACACGGTATTAACATGAGAAAAGTGCAAAGGCTATTGCATTAATTGATCTTTGAAAAAGTAAAATATGCCCTCCATGAATTTTTTACTTTCTGAATGCTTATTTGTTCGACACTGTTGGATCAGGTTCATAGTGTTGAAGAACAAGTTAGGGCTGCAGCAGAGCATAAACTTGGAGTAGCGAATCATGAAAAAGAAAACCATACACACTTATTAGTGCACTGACAGTCAGGGATTCAGTTGAACTTTTTGGTTCAGGGAGGCCACATATCTAAATTCAACTTGCAGTCAAATTTCTTGGGCAATTGATAGTTTGGGAGATGGGAACTTTCAATTTTGATCATGAGAGATATTATATGTAATTGATTCTTCATTTCCGACGTACCAAAAATACCTGTTTTGTACCGTTTTTGAACCATAATGGAATGCATATGCGGTTTTATTATTGCTTTCCAAAAGGTTAGTGGAAGTTTTTCTCATCAGCATATTTTTACTCTATTTTGGGACAGGAACTTGTGACAGATACATTGAGATGCATCTTGTCATGTATGTTAGCTTATATTTTAATAAGCTCTATCCATTACTTGTTGATTAAAGTGGTAAGTTGGGGGCACTGTCTACGAGGAGACCCACTTTCGAACCTTGTGGATACCTTTTGTGAGTTTTTCCACCAATCTGATCATGTTGCTGTGTTATATCTGTATGCAGCGGTGCCAAGCTAGTATGGTAAATAAAACTTACAAAGAAAAAAAAAGCTTTGTCATTCAATTTTTTAGAGGAGTTGGCTACAGGATAAAATTGTATTGTATTATCGCTGACAAGGAACTATGAAGTTATTTTTTCCTAGCTCTAACTTTTTTATTTAATTTTATGTAAATTTTAACTTTTTTCTTTAATTTTATGTAAATTTAAATATTATATGATGAAGGCATCTCTAATGAAGATGCATATTGCATAGCACCATTGTGTTGATGTCTGCATAGGTAGGGCCTACCCTCGGGTATGTAGAAGTTGATTCCAGAAGGCTTTTACTGTTTTTCGGATGCTATCTCGTATGGGTACTTGATACTTTAAAGTTTAGAGGTACATCCCACCACCCATGATAAATATCTGGATGTTTGGAGGCAGTTTAGAGAATTCCTTGAAGTCGTGATGGAATGTGGGAACCGAATAAGCAGCCATGCATAAGCCTTGAATGCATTCCTTGAATTCATTGAACTAAGTATTGATTAGTGGTATATGTTTCCAAAAAAAAAATTCAAAAGGCGTCGCTTAAGCGACGGTTATATATGTCGCTTAACCGACGATTAATCTGTATATTCGTCGCTTAAGCGACGTTTCTCCCTGTCGCTAAACCGACACTTCATCTGTATATTCGTCGCTTCAACGACGGTTTTCAAGTGTTTTTTTAAAATTTAATATACATTTTATGTCGGATAACCGATGCCTTAAATTTAACCCCGTCGGTAAAGCAACGGTTTTTAGGTGATTTTTAAAAAATTTAATATGGATTATATGTCGGATAACCGACGAGTTATATTTAACCGACAGTTAACTGAGGTGTTACTTAACCGACGGTTGTAAAAAATGCCGGATAACCAACGATAACCAACCGACGCTTAAAAAAAATCATAGTGTCGTACATGCGACAGGGAAGTGTCGAAAATCTGACAATACGGTCGTCGGATTTTTGGTCGAAATGTAGTAGTGTAGTTAGTGTTAGCTTTTATTTTTAAAACATTACATGGTGAGTGAAAGTTAATGTGTGTTAGAGTTCATAAGGTAGTTTTCTATCTAAAAGAGTCACATTGTCATCAAATACATAACACCATGACGAAAATCTAGCTAAAGTTAGATTTAGTCCTTAAATCATTGCACGATGATTGAAATCTAGTGTGTTAGCTTTCCTAATGTAGTTTCCATCTAACAAAACCAGGTTGTCATCAATCACAATGCACCATGATGAAAATCTAGTTGTTGTTAGATTTCATAAGTTAGTTTTCCATCTAACACAACCACATTGTCATCAAATACATTACACCATGATAGAAATCTAGTTGGAGTTAGCTTTGCTCCTAACAACATAGCCAAATTAGTTTTCTATCTTACACAGTCACATTGTCACATTGCACCATGATGGAAATCTAGCTGGAGTTAGTTTTTGACCTTAAATCGTTGCACGGTGAGTGAAATATAATGTGTGTTCGCTTTCATTATATAGTTTTCCATTTAACATAGCCAAATTGTCATCAATCAAAATGAACTATGTTGAAAATCTTGCTAGAGTTAGCTTTTGTTCTTAAAACGTTGCAATGTGCGTTAACTTTCGTAAGGTAGTTTTTCATCTAACACAGCCACATTGTCATCAAATACATTACATCATGATGCAAATCTACATGGAGTTAGCTTTCCTTCTAACAACATAACACGATGAGTGAAAGCTAATGTGTGTTAGCTTCCATAAGGTAGTTTTTCATCTAACACAACCACATCATCATCGATCTCATTGCTCCGTGATGGAATTATAGCTGGAGTTACCTTTCATCCTTAAATCATTGCACGATGAGTGAAACGTAATCTATGTTATCTTTCATAATGTAGTTTTTCATCTAGCACAATCACATTGTCATCAATCATAATGCACCATGATTAAAATGTAGCTAGAGTTAGCTTTCATTTTTAAAACATTGCACGGTGAGTAAAGATGATTTATGTTATCTTGCATTAAGTAGTTTTTCATCTAACACAACCACATTGTCATCAAATAGATTACACCATGATGGAAATCTAGCTGGACTTAGCTTTTCTTTTAACAACATGGCACGATGAGTGAAAGCTAATATGTGTTATCTTTCATAAGGTAGTTTTCCATGTAACACAACCACATTGTCATCAAACACATTGCACCGTGTTGGAAATCTAGCCAGAGTTAACTTTCATCCTTAAATCATTACACATTGAGAGAAATCTAATGTGTGTTAGCATTCATAATGTAGTTTTTCATCTAGCACAACCACATTGTCATCAATCACAATGCACCAAGATGAAAATCTAGCTAGAGTTAGTTTTCCTTCTTAAAACATTGCACGGTGAGTAAACTAATGTATGTTAGCTTTCATAAGGTAGTTTTCCATCTAGCACAGCCACATTGTTATCACATACAATACATCATGATGAAAACCTAGCTAGAGCTAGTTTTCCTTCTAACAACATGGCACTATAAGGGAAAGCTTATGTAGTTTTCCATCTAGCACAACCACATTGTTATCACATACAATACATCATGATGAAAATATAGCTAGAGCTAGTTTTCCTTCTAACAACATGGCACTATAAGGGAAAGCTTATGTGTGTTAGCTCATTACAACATGACAGAAATCTAGCTGGAATTAGATTTTTTTTAACATGGCACGATGAGTTATAGATAATGTGTATTAGCTTTCATAAGGTATTTTTCCATGTAATACAACCCCATTATCATCAATCACAGTGCGTTGTGTTGAAAATCTAGTTGAAGTTAGCTTTCATCCTTAAATTGTTGCACAGTGAGTGAAATCTAATGTATGTAAGCTTTCATAGTGTAGTTTTCTATCTAACAAAGTCATATTGTCATAAATCACAATGCATCATGATAAAAATCTAGTTTGAGTTAGCTTTCATTCTTAAAACATTGCACAGTGAGTAAAGGCTAATGTTTGTTAGCTTTCATAAGGTAGTTTTTAATCTAACACTACCACATTGTCTCATTACACCATGATGGAAATATAGCTGGAGTTATCTTTCAACCTTAAATCGTTGCACAATGAGTGAAATCTAACATGTGTTACCTTTCATAATGTATTTTTTCATTTAGCACAGCCACATTGTCATCAATCAAAATGCACCATTTTGGAAATCTAGCTAAAGTTAGTTTTCGTTCTTAAAACGTTGCATGGTGAGTAATAGCTAATGTGTGTTAGCTTTTGTAAAGTAGTTTTCCATCTAACACAGCCACATTGTCATCAAATACATTATACCATAATGCAAATCTAGCTGGAGTTAGCTTTCCTTCTAACATGGTATGGTGAGTGAAAGATAATGTGTGTTAGCTTTCATAAGGTAGTTTTCCATCTAACACAACATATCGTCATTGATCACATTGCACTGTGATGGAAATCTAGCTGGAGTTAACTTTCATCCTTAAATCATTGCACAGTGAGTGAAATCTAATGTGTTAGCTTTCATAATGTAGTTTTCCATCCAGCACAACCACATTATCATAAATCACAATGCACTATGATGGAAATCTAGCTAGAGTTAGCTTTCATTCTTAAAACATTGCATGGTCAATAAAACTAACGTATGTTAGCTTTCATAAGGTAATTTTTCATCTAACACAACCACATTGTTATCAAATACATTACACCATGATGGAAATCTAGTTGGAGTTAGCTTTCCTTCTAACAACATGGCACTATAAGGGAAAGCTTATGTGTGTTAGCTCATTACACCATGATGGAAATCTAGCTGGAGTTAGCTTTCCTTTAAACAACATGGCATAATGAGTGAAAGCTAATGTGTGTTAGCTTTCATAAGGTAGTTTTCCATTTAACACAACCACATTGTCATCTAGCACAACCACATTATCATCAATCACAATGCACCATGATGGAAATCTAGCTGGAGTTAGCTTTCGTTCTTAAAACATTGCACGGTAAGTAAAGCTAATATCTATTAGCCTTCATAATGTAGTTTTTCATCTAACACAACCACATCGTCATCAAATACATTACACCATGATGAAAATCTAGTTGGAGTTAGCTTTTCTTCTAACAACATGGCACTATAAAGGAAAGCTTATGCGTGTTAGTTCATTACACCATGATGAAAATCTAGCTGGAGTTAGCTTTCTTTTAACAACATGGCACGATGAGTGAAAGCTAATGTGTATTAGCTTTCATAAGGTAGTTTTCCATCTAACACAACCACATTGTCACATTGCACCATGATGGAAATATAGCTGGAGTTAGCTTTCAACATTAAATCTGTACACAGTGAGTGAAATCTAATGTGTGTTTACTTTCATAATGTAGTTTTCTATTTAACACAACCACACTATCATCAATCAAAATGCACCATTTTGGAAATCTAGCTAGAGTTATCTTTCATTCTTAAAACGTTGCATGGTGAGTAATAACTAATGTATGTTAGCTTTTGTAAGGTAGTTTTCCATCTAACACAACAACATTGTCATCAAATACATTACACCATGATGCAAATCTAGCTGGAGTTAGCTTTCCTTCTAACAACATGGCACAATGAGTGAAAGATAATGTGTGTTAGCTTTCATAACGTAGTTTTCCATCTAACACAACACATTGTCATTGATCGCATAGCACCGTGATGGAAATCAAGCTAGAGTTAGCTTTCGTCCTTAAATCATTGCACGATGAGTGAAATCTAATGTGTGTTAGATTTTATAATCTAGCTTTTCATCTAGAACAACCACATTGTCATCAATCACAATGCACAATGATGGAAATCTGGCTAGAGTTAGTTTTCGTTCTTAAAACATTGCAAGATCAGTAAAGCTAAAGTATGTTAGATTTCATAAGGTAGTTTTCCATCTAACACAGCCACATTTTTATCAAATACATTACACCATGATAAAAATCTAGCTAGAGTTGGATTTCGTTCCTTTCTAGGAGAGTACATTGTGTCCTCTACTATTATAGCCCAGTTGGATATGATTGCCTTCCTCATTGTGGTGGTAAGAGGAAATTCAATGATGTAAAGGATTACTCTTTGTACATTATATTGACTTATAAAGTTAAGCCTTTTGAAACAACAACCAAAAAGTATTTACTAGTTTCATCCAACCTCCCCTCCAAGCATATAGGACATTTCCAAATTTAAATATTCATCTCTATGACAAGAACTAGAAAACTTGCTGGTTATCTTTATAAATTTATTTCCCGAAGTCACATATACTGAACAAAAGGAAACCCAAGCTCCAAAACTTCTCATAAACTTCCATATTGTGCACCTTTATTAAGTTAAATTCCATACATATATGGAGCAAATGCTTTGTTGGATTCCACTTGTGTAATGATTCAAGGATTCAATTTGACTAAAGGATCCAAATGCTACTACAACAATTGCTACACAATCTACCACGCAAACCTATCCAAACTTGCCATGAGTGCCCCATGTGAGTTGAACAATACTCCAAACAAGGCATGAATGGTCACACAGGTAAATCACCCCCTATAGGGCTTTCGTTTCATACACGAGTCCCTAACACACATCAAACTTGGATTTTTTAAGGATTTTATGACTATTGTTTATACTTTTGTCACATTTTCTAATGCAAAAGGCTATATCAAATTTTTATATTGTTATTCTAGGGCACACACTGTACTCAAAACTCCTCCAAATAGTTTGTAAATGAGAATTGAGTTCTCTTACCATCCCTGCTCATGCCCAAAATTGGAGCTTTAACCATCAAAATTGGACTAGAACTTACCAAAGCTAGTTTTATGTTGTTATTCATCACCTTTTAAGACTGAAACATGCCCAAAAATGTATTTCAACCTTAGATTCAGCCCATATTCAAAGGTTATGTCTTGTTACTGCTAATTTATAGTCGAAAATGATCCCCACAAGACAATTGTGAAATCTTTCCTAAAGGCTTCCTGGCCAACTCAGCAGTAACCCCCAAGTAAGTATCTTCAACTTTGTCCAATGCATATGTCGCCTTCTCAGCATTGCAGGTTATGGTTTCTTGTGGAGCTAAACTCGAACTCAGACTATATATATGTGTAACTTTTCATTTGAATGGGTTATCCTGAGCTCTCATTACATGCGTAAATACTTATATAAAACCCAAAGAATCCATGTTTTTTTTGTGGGGGAGGATGTACATATTTAGAAACCTTCTTGTTTTAGGGTTACAGGCCAGGAGGGAGAGGTTGCAAAACAAAAATAAATTTTCCCTCTGATGGGTAGGAATGCCCTTGGACCCTTTCCCCCACTTCCATAGCTGACTAGTAAGGCTCTGGATCCATAGCTACTCACTTGGCTACTTGGATTGGCTTATATCCTTGGTTACTCAACTTGGTTACCACCCTATACTCCCTAAATAAAAACAACCCGTTTAACCTGTCTGCAGCTTATTCTAAAATATCAAACTTTCAACATCTTGGCGCTTCAAGATATCAAAGTTTTGTGTTTTCTTCTTTGAGAAAGCACCATTTTACTTCATTGCCTCCTATTCACCCTCCTTAAGTGTCTTTCTCTCTTTCATGAAAATGAACAGACAAAGCATAATGAATCTGCTGACTGCCAACTTTTTTTTACCATCCACCAATTGAAACAAACCCTGATCTTTGACACTTATAAATCATCTTCTTGCACTTCTTGTCAGCAATTCAAATTTGATTATTACTGAAGGAAAACATTGAACTGTGGGATATGCTTCATTATCCAACTAACAGAAAATAATTTTTTCTGTGAACCAGGGACATCATCATAAATAGCAACCTCTTACCTCTCATTTGAACTTTCCCACTTCTCAACTCTGCATTTTCTCCACCACTCGAATACAGAATTAGAGTTGGATTTGTCCTCAACAAAATCAATATACCAATTTTTCTTATTAGTAAAATGTTGTGAGAAACTTGAATTGAGGATAACAATCCTACTCTCCACCACCTAGCCTAGGCTGAATTGACAGCTAATCAGCCAGCTGTTGGAACGACCTTTTAGTTATTACACAACTGTTGATGAAGTCCAGTTGTTTGACAAACTCACATATTATCCTTTTATTTAAAAGTACATGCTTATTTTGTGATAAAAGTTTGGTGACAGTTGGCATGCTTCTTTAGTGATTACAGGTGTGCCAATGGGATGCTAGTTAGCGTCTCTTGAGACAATTTCTCATGTCAATAGCTCTCCTGGATTTACCCAACCAAGTGTTCCTGCTTGTCATTTTTCGAGATTTCCAACCAAGAAATTTAAGTATTCTTGTATGATATCTATTTTCTCCCCAAGATATTTTACTCTTTAGGTCCATCCTTTGGAGGCATTTTTATTAGATCACTATGGATCAGAATTCCATTAGATAGTAGAAGTTTATGCCCACACTCCTCAGAGATCATTTACCGGTAATGCTAGGATTTCTGGTAAGTAGCTCATTTTTTTGATGAATTTGTACCCAACCTCCATAGTTTACCCTCAGCCTTACTAACTGCTTCAATGCTGCCAGGTTATTCTGTAATCTCCTAATTCTTGTCTCTTGTCCAACCGCCTCTGCTCATACTTTTCTTGATGAGTCCAACCCTTGTAGTTTTCTCCAGGTCTAAGCTACTATTTCAATGCTTCTAGGTTATTCGGCAAGATTCTAATTGTTGCCTCTTATCTGGCAGCCTCTGTTTTCCCATAACACATTGTTCAGGGAGTTATCCAATGCCTTAAAGGAATAGCAATTTTTAAAATTTAATTAGCAATCTCTTTTGGGAGCTTTTTTCTCATAGTCCTCCTATTTGTAGCATTTAATATCCGATATCAATTGTTTTTTAGGTACCTTATTAGTGAGGGGGACTTGTTAAAAAAATTGTAATCCTTGGTGATGGGCCAGTGTTTGAACCTGCGATAATATCATGAATTCAACATACATGAACTCAAGTGTCCTTACCTGTACATTAACCATCTGTTGGACTACCTTTCCAGTGTTGCAGCAATTGCTAGCTTCTTGAGACTCATGAAGAGTTGAAATTTGGTCCAAAGGGCACAAAGCTGGATTCCCACACAGATACCGGGACTGTTAAACTAACTTCTGACACTAATACTTTGTCAGGAATATATTCAACTTATAAACCTCCACAATTTGGTGTGCCTATGGCTTTCAATAGTCCTCACAAACTAAATTCCAACTCAGCAATACCAGCAGGATCATATGGCCACTCAATTAATTTACATCCACAACCAAATACGTCAGTTTTAGTGGCAGTTGTATCATCATCAAGTGCTACTTCTGTGAGGTTTGATACTATGCATACATCTTCAGGTCAAAATATGCCAACTATGGCACAGTCTGGTGGAACATTGGATCTGTCAAAACCTTTCACTCGGGCTGAAGAAACTAGCCTCATTTCATTGGAGGCTCTACAAATGAAATCTTCTTGTTCAACATCATCTGCTACTGAGAGAATTTATGGTTCAACTCCTTTAGCTGTTTTAGTGGGTGTCAGCAGAGATATATTTGGTTCACAATTCACTACTGTGACTGAACTGTCAGCTACAAAGAAGTCTGATGCTGTAGTTAAGAATTTGCCAATGAACATGCCTAGCCCAGAAACAGTTGTTCCTAATGAAAATATTATTTTAACTTCTGTTTCTGCCCCTGGCCTGGAACAAAATAACTCTTTTTAGGAAAAGAAGAATAGAGAATGTGTGAAGTTAATAGGTCATGTAACAATGGAAAATATGAGAAAGATAACTAAATCCAAGTAGAGAAATAAAAAACAGCAGCTGTAGCAACATGCACCATCAACTGCTACCCTGCATCCGAGCCCTAAGGCACATTTCGAATCTAAAGGAGAGGGTGTCTTAGAGATATTTCTTAGTGAATTTGGTCATTGTAATGGGAAGGTAGATAAATATTTGTCCGATCACATTTCATTACCTACGTCAATGGCTACTTCAAGTTTATCCCCACATAAGGCACAAAACCCTAAGTTACAGTGCACAGAAGTCTTCATCTACAGTAGCTAAAGTTGATGACATGAATGTCTCCTCAGGGGCTATTGTTTAGCTGGTCATAAAGGATTTAGGAAAGATTGTACCATTTCCATTGCCGGAGCATGGTTCTATAGTCTGTTCATCCAATTTAATTAGTGATTCATTAAGGACATGCAAAATATGCACAGAAAAATAGACATCAGTACAGAAAGCAAATCACATGGCAATTCCATCCTTGCAGAAAATTGGCACTTCAGAACCTATGAGTGAGATCTCAGGTAAGGATACATGCATGGGGATATCTGTATCGGTTGCAGATTCAAGGACTGCAGCTGAATTTTCCAGTCAGGGCGAGCCTTTATGGAACCTTTATTGATTATGGACGTAGGTTCCATAAAAAAAAATGATTCATATTATGGACGTAGTGAATGATTTAACATACCTCCATGAAGGCAAAGAATTGGAATATGTGGCTAGGTAGTGCATAGAGTGTTGTAAGGTTGTATGGAGTGAAGGCTACCAATTTCCCACATGCCTATTGAAAGAACCTTCAAGGAATTATAGGTTTAGAAATCTAGTTGATAAAACTTGTGGTGGTAGAAATCCTTGTTGGGCGTCATCTTCTCTTCATTGAGGCTAGTTTACATGGATTTATACCCAAGGCTATACTAGTGGGAATTAAGGTTGCATTATATTGGTTCCTTGTATAAGTTTGTTGAGTTTGATAGGATGACTCAATAGTATTGTAGCACTTGAAGGGCCTCCTCTATGGAGGCTTATTACCAACTCTTCAGAGTCCAAAACATGTTGAGCCTGTAGGTGTTGTTGGTGCTATAAGTAGGATCCTTTACAACAGAACATTGGCTTCCATTTCTTCCATATTTGTTCTTCAATTAGAAATTTTGCAAAGGCATAGATTTCAGGGCAGTAGCCATAAATCTCTAGGATGCAACGTCCAAACCTAGATTGCAGAACATTTCAACAATCCTCGGCACAGATTAATACTCAAGATGCAACAATCCCTCTCAAAGAAGAAGCTAACTGCTGAAAAAATGGGTAAATGCTAAACCTTGCTGAGAAGCCTCCCAAGGAGATCTGCGCTACCCTAATGAAGCATGAATATAGCGGGACGTTTTTACAAAAGCTTGTCTTAGCTGATCCATACTCTGCAATACACACTGATTTGACCACCCTACAAGGTTATCCCAAGGCTGCAGCTCCTCTAGAAGGTGATCCAAGGGTGGCTCAAAGATTCAAAATGCTAGGCACAGCAAATAAACCTCTTCAACAGGCATGCAAACTCTTCAAATGCATCTCCAAGAGTATTCAAACAAACCACAAGAAGGAATGCTGATCAATGCTTTGTTTGCTTTGTTGGCTGCTACTATATGAACCCTATAATTTCTGTTTAAAAGTGACGGCCTGCAGTTTGTTTATTCAATCACCCTCCAACAACTTCCTTAATTCCCAATGAGGTTTCAATCCATGAACTTCTTTTTAGATCTAAACTGCTACAAATCATTTTCAAGTCACATGTTAGCTGATGCTTAGACTGCTGCACATGAAATGACACCTAAAGGATGCCCAGAATTGAAAATAAGGCTGCCTCTACACAGGAACATGATCAGATTTGCCAATGGACACCAATAAATTTCACCCAGAACATAGCATAATTGCTTCTCAGCTCACAGCATTAGCCCAGAATTGGCTTTCTGCTCATTCTTTGCAGCTAAAACACGCCTAGAACTACTATTCAATTGCATAAGTCAGCCCACAATATGGATAGGACGCTGCTTTCTGCTGCTACACATGCCCAGAACTTATGGTACTACTGATTGAGGTCTGTAATGTACCTAGAGGCTAGAACTGCTCCCTAAATATTGTTTAGAGACTCAGAACAGTTCATATAATGTCCAGGTTTGGGATTTATGGCTGTTTTCATGCCCATATTTGTTACTCTCGTGCTGTCTTTGCCCACAATCAGCCTAGAATTAGAAATGAATGCTATTTTAGGGCTGTTTAAGGCCACAAACAGACCCAAAATTGCCCATAGTGCTGTAAAAATGGTATAGAATTTGTCCCTCTACATACCTAGAAACCTTGAGAACAACCCAGAACTCCTCATGAAAACTGAAGGTAAACACCCTACGCAAACAGGGGGGTAACACAACATAAATCTCTTCTTCTATTGTTATTGTTGTTTGCTTCATGTGAGACGTTTACGATTGGGAGCTGGATTGGGTGTTGAGCCCAATGTGGTTTGGGTTTTGGAACTTAACTTGGATGGTATAACATGGGAGGTACTAAAGCATGGTTGTCTTGTGAAATAATATAGAGATTGGCTAAGAACTAGTTTAAGTAGGAAATATGTGGTGCCTGGTACCAATTGGGGGTTCCCATTGGAGTGGAGAAAATTGTTGATTCATGGTAGGAAAACAACAATTTTTAAAATTTGTTCTTCATTACTCAACCCTTATTGTTGATATTTCTGCGGGTTTGTAGACTCAGAAAGATCAATACAAATGTAATTGTTCCTTGAGAAATATGGACTCATATCTTGGTTGATTTATGGGTAGATCCATTGCAATAAATTCAACTCTTTAATGTCGATCCCAAAAGTGTGGGTTTGTTAACCTTGTCAAATAGGGCATCTTGATATATTTATTTTTCCTCAAGGGTGGATATCAAGGGTGGTTTCCCTAAATTATAGTAATGAAAAATAAAAAAAATATTTGGCCTTCTAAAACACACATGTAAAAAGCATAATAAAAACACAAATACTAAAAATAACATTAAAATAAAAAATAAAACAAAATCATAAAAAAAAAACACAAAATCATAAAAAAATCTCAAAATCAAAACACACAACAAAGAACAAAACTGGATCAAAATCTCCATTTGTTTATGGTTTTTGAATCAGATCAGTTTCCAACCAGGGAATCCATTTCCTGTATCAATGGGGGTGGATCTGGTTGAAGGAATCATCAGGGTTTACATTGGAATTGTTTCTGATGAAAGGAAATAACTCGCTAGGGTCAGGCATCATTTCCATCCATGAGAAATGATTTCACCTTGAATCACAAACTGGAAAAGAAAA
>LPNX010371100.1:775099-830547 GCA_001517045.1 Pseudotsuga menziesii | reverse complement strand
GGGAGTGATCCTCGAGCCTAACCACCAAGCAAACTATTCAAACAAAAATACAAATATGTCACCGATATCTCTCAATACCAAGTGCCATCAACAACATAAATCGAAGTGGGAAAGCATGCAAATGCCTTCAATTTATGGTTGGAAGAGCTCAGAATCGTTAACAAAGGTTTCATCATAGTTTCACCATAAGGACTCTAGTTATTGATGAAAAAATAATTGATACAACCAAGGCAAAGCTATATGCAGATCTAGTCTACCCATTATCAGTTCTGTAGCGTTGAGGTCTAATTATAGAAGTCAGAGATGGACATGATATCCATGGATAAAAATCTACATTGTGACTCTTGTGAATCACTAGTTTTGTACAATAAAACCTTTAATTGTGGTTTTCTTACCTTCTTTGGCGAGAGTGGGATTCGATCTAGGCTCTCATTTCAGAAAAAAAATATTTTGTAGAAAAAAAATACTTGTAGAGTTTGGAGTTCCCGTGTAAATGACAGTCAGGAACAGCTCACGAAGCTCCCTGTTTGCCTATTATAGAGAAATGTTGTAAAGGGGTATAGTTCAGTTAGAATAAAATCCAGTTTCATTCCCCGATGAAATGTTCCTCGTCCCCCCCAAAAGAGCCATTTCATTCGCGTGGTTACTGAGACTAAGAAATTACTTGAAGTGACTTAAAGATGATGATGTGTTTAATAGAATATTATATCACTCCTTAGAGGGATAGGATAGAAATGTTTCAGATATATACCAAATAATTAAACCAAAAATTGGGCTGACTTCCATGACAAGTCTTGGCTAGATGAGGAATCAAGAAAGAGAATAGGTATTGCCGAGTTTCACTTTATGAACCGTCATAATGGTTTGCCCCACTTTAAGTTTAAAAAACAATAAAAAATACCCCATTATTTTCACAATATTTTAAAAAAAAAAAATTTCAACAAGCGTCGCTTTCACATGTCACTTTTCCGACAGTTTTTTTGGAGATCCGTCGCTTATGCGACACTTTAACATGTCGCTTTTCCGACAGTTTTGCTAGATATCCGTCGCTTATGCGACGCATTAACATGTCGCTTTTCCGACAGTTTTGCTGGAGATCCGTCGCTTATGCGACGCTTTAACATGTCGCTTTTCCGACAGTTTTGCTAGATATCCGTCGCTTATGCGACGCTTTAACATGTCGCTTTTTCGACAGTTTTGCTGGAGATTCGTCGCTTATGCGACGCTTTAACATGTCGCTTTTCCGACGCTTTTGCTAGATATCCGTCGCTTAACTTTCACTACTGTTGAAAATATGCCGTCGCTTAACCGACGCTTTAAATTTAACCGACGGTTGCTTGGGTGTCGCTTAAGCGACGGTTACTCAGGTGTCGGAAACCCGACGACAAGTTTCCGACGCTTAACAAAAAATCAAAGTGTCGTACATGCGACAGGGAAGTGTCGAAAATCCGACATGATGGCCGTCGGATTTTTGGTCAAAATGTAGTAGTGTTTATACTAGAATGCTAATGCAGTGTCAACACTTTACACCACTAGCTTCGTGATCGACGATCAGAAGTTCTAGCAACTATCTCGTCGGAGCTTTATACCAGAATGCTGCCGCAGTGTCGGTGACATAGAGAACTAAATATTCGAAATGTTGAATGGTGATTTTTAACTTGCATGACTTTCTTGTAGTGCCTGTGTGCATTTGTTTTTGGCTTATGCTACAAGAAAATTCAAGTTAATGATTTTCAAAAATTAATCTCATGATATAGCTTTAAACTTGGTTTAGGAGTCCTAATTAAACTTTTATGTTATTTGTTTAGACTTTTTAATCCATATAAGCCTTATATAAGCCCTTTGATTATGAAATCAAACCAAAACTTGTAAAAATAAACTAAAAAATCAAATAACATGAAATCTAAAGGGAAAAAATGCAAACTATCCCAATCAACCAAATTTTCTAGGAATAAAGAATAAAATCAAACTTTAAAACAATAAGAAAAATCATATTTTTAAGACAAGAAAATGGTTCAAAAATAGAAAACAAAAACAGGCTATAACACTGTGTTTAAAGTAGTAAAACATTTCTGTCCTTATCTCCTTAGATCGAAAACCAAGGTAATTGTTCCATTCTCTGCTGTGAGAAATTTGCTAGTACAGAAACACCTTGGAGAAAAAAGGGCACATTGGATGGCTGCTCTGCAGGAGTATGACCTAGAGATTAAACCCTTTCAAGTTGTACATGGTTTGTGGTTGTGTAAATTGGCAGCTGAATCAACACATCTACCTGCCGACAAAAATGGCATACCTTTAGATGATACCTTGCTGCAAAAGGAAGTCTGTCTTATCCTAGATCCGGCTAGTTCATGGTATACTAATATTCGAACTTATCTTGAAACTGGCAGTGCTCCAGACCATTTAGAGCTAAAAAAGGAAAGAGCTGTAAGATTAAAATCAACACCCTACCAGTTGGTAAATAACGTACTTTTCAGGAAAAATGTAGATGTAGTTTTGCTTCGCTATCAAGAAAAAGAGGAATCTGATTCAGTTTTAACACAACTGCATGACGGGCCTGCTGGTGGTCATTTCAGTGGTGATACTACTGATCATAAAGTTTTAAGAGAAGGATATTTTTGGCCAAATTTATTTAAGTATGCCCATTCTTTCGTTAGAAGGTGCCAAGATTTTCAAACTGCAGCTGGCGGAGTAAAAAAAACCAGCATTTCCTTTACAGCCTGTGGTGGTGGATAGGCATTTCCAACAGTGGGGAATCGATATCGTCAGACCAATAAATCCCTCCTCCTCTCTTCAGCATAAGTATATCATAACTGCCACTGATTACTTTACTCAATGGTCCAAATCAGAACCATTGCGAGTGGTTAATACAAATCAGGTATTGCATTTTCTTGAAACTAACATAATTACCAGATTTGGGGTGCCAGAATCTCTTGTGTTTGATAACGCATCTTATTTTTATTCTGGAGAATTAACTGAATTTGCATTAGAAAAGGGAATCAGAATTAGATATTCAACCGATTATTACCCACAAGGAAATGGCCTTGCCGAATCAACGAATAAGAACTTGCTGAACATCATAGGAACTGGCATACTGTTCTATATCAAGCTCTCTGGGCTGATAAGGTTACCTCAAAATCATCTGTTGGTAACTCTCCTTTCTTTTTGGTATATGTAATGGAGGCTATTCTTCCTCCAAATTTGTTTCTACCTTCATTACAGCTTGCACAAGCTGTACAAGAAACAGAGTGTTCAGCCATTGAAGAAAGAATCAATATGCTGTTGAAATTGGAAGAAGAGAGATAGAATGCTAAGCGACATTTCACAAAGCATCAGCAAATTGTTAAATCATGGTTCAATTGTAGCTCATCCTCGAACAAGGAATTACAGTTAGACGATCTAGTTTTGAAATGGGACAACGCACATGAAGATAAAGGGGAACATACGAAATTCCAACATCTCTGGTTAGGTCCATATGTGATAGCAGAAAAACTTGGTCCTAATACTTTCTATTTGCAAACTTTGCAAGGACAACTCGATACCATCTCAGTAAATGGGCATATCCTTAAGAGGTACTTTCAGTAATCCCACATCATTAAGTCATTTTCATTGTATATTTCCATTGTGTATATTTCTGTACATACTTATTGTTCCATTCCGATTTCTAGATCTGTTAGAGTCTTTTGATCTTGTACTTACTGATTATTTTTCCTTCCGTCATCATGTTTACTTACTTGAAATTTTAGATGATGGATCACAAAAATAATTCATTTCTTCAAGATCATTCATTGTACATAAGACTGTGTGTTTGCTTCCATAAATATTTTCTTTATCAGACACATCTCCCATCTTTTCTCATAGAATTCAACATGAAGCATTTTGCATGGTTTTCAGGATGAACCTGATGGTGAAATATGTCAAATTGGAATGACTAAAATACATATCAGATCATAATCACTGATGGTGACTGGAAGTATCTGATGTCTCACAAGTGATCTGTTTCCCTCCAAGAGCGTCTGGTATGTGTGGCTAAATTCTAGATTGCTCTTGTAGAGAAGCGGCCAATCAGAAGTCTTGTTCCCATAAGAGTAGAGCACAGTCGTTATCGCCGTGATTGGTGGTCAACTGAGGTAGTCTGCAACATTATTGGTGCTTCCCTTCTTGTACTTGATGTTCAAATGAAATTGTTGTAGATATGTGGACCACTTCTAATGGCGATCATTCTATAACTTCCCTTGTGTCTGCATGAACTGCAGGGGTCGGTGGTCTATATGGATGATCGTTTCCTTCCCCAAAATGTAATGTTTCCATTGCCAGCAAGCCTCTACAATGGAATACATCTCTTTGTCATAAGTGGGATATTTGCGGACTGTGTCTGACAGTGTCTCACTATGATATGCCACTGGATGCCCTTGTTGAGTAAGGACTTCCCCAATAGCATAGTCAGAGGCATATGTCTCGATCTCAAATGGTTGTTGCAAGTCTGGTAATGTGAGCACTAGGGCACAACAGAGGCGATGTTTCAATTCTGCAAACTCCTTCTATTGATTTTTTGACCAAAATAATTTTGCTTTCTCTCCTCCCTTGGTGACTTGACTCAAGGACTAAGTGATATGAGAGAATCCCAACACAAACCTACGGTAGAAATTAGCAAGGACCAAAAAGCTGTGAAGCTCTGTTAGAGTAGTTTGGGTTGGCCAATCCCGAATGACTTGGATCTTGGTTGGATCCACATGTACCCCACAATCATCAATAATGTATCCCAGATATTGAACCTGGGTCATGCAAAAAGTGCACTTGTCCAAATTGGCACACAACTTGTGCTACCGCAATGTTTGGAGGACTTGTCGGATGTGATGGAGGTGCTCTTCCCAAGTTTGGCTGAAGATCAGGATGCCATCCAAGTACACTACTACAACTGAGTTGATGAATGGCCACAAGATGTCATCCATCAGTCTCATGAAGGTTGCAGGAGCATTCATCATCCCGAAAGGCATGACCAACCATTCGAAAAGGCCCTCCTTGGCTTTGAAGGAAGTATTCCACACATCGATCGGCTCGATCGGTACCTAGTGATACTTGGACTTTAAGTCCATCTTGCTAAAATATTTTTCCCCTTTAAGTTGGTCCAGGAGGTCATCAATCTATGGGATCGGGTACCTATTTTGGACAGTGATCTTGTTCAGTGCTCGATAGTCAATACAGATTCTCCAATTCCCATCCTTTTTTTGTACCAACATGATCGGGCTCCCACAGGGTGATGAACATGGCCGGATGTGACCCTTCTATAGCAGCTCCTAAATTTGCCTCTTGATTTCATCATTCTCCAAAATAAAGCAGTGATAGATCAATCCATTGGGGAGTGGCACACCTGGGGTCAAATCGATGGGGTGCTTGACCTGACAGTGGAGAGGCACCTCGGTGGGTGAGGTGAATATGTCCCGATACTCCTCCATGACCTTGTCCATTTGTTGTTGTCATGCAGAGGGGCCCTTTCTGGAGGTTGTGGCCATGATCTTCTTCTTTCCTTGAGGGTGGATCATTAAGAAAACAAACTTCCTAGTTTTGGAAATGAGCTTATTGCATTGTTTTGCAGTAACCAAAGAGATAGTGGTAGGGGGTGGTACCTCTGGTATCCTGTACAAATTATTTACCAACGTAATAATAACAGCACAAGGCCGAGACTCATACATAGCATGTCGCTTCCATAAGTATTGTTGACCTAATAATACATCACAAACATCAAGAGGAGCAATATCACATAATACCTCATCGGTGAAGGGCTTGATGCTGTAGGGAAGGCGACACTGCTGGCTGACACGAAGATCTCATCCTTGGTGAAGCCACCCGATGGTGTATGACTATGGGTGTGCTATGGTTGGCAAACCCAACTGCTTCATGACCTCTGCTGAAATTAGGTTCTTTTGGCTCCCACTGTTGACAATGAACTGTAGCGGGGAACCCTTTACCCACATCTGGGAGTGGAAAAGACGCTCCTCCTCCTCTGAATCTTCTGGTTCTTCCTTTTGGATCTTCATGGTGGAAATGGTGGCATTGGGCTCTACATCGATAATATTACTCCCTCTGTCATTCCCCTTCTTGGGTTCAGATTCAGTGTCAGAGTATGCATCTGATTCAGAAGCCTTTATCTTAGCCACCAGTGACTGCTTAGCCCGACACTCACTTATGTTGTGAGTGGGGCTCTTATGGAACTCACACCACTTTCCCGCTTCCTTCTTCAGCTTTGCAGTTTTTCTCTTTGCTTGTGGTTTTGGAAATTTTTCTTGAGTCACCATGCCTTGGATGTGTCCTTGGTTCTACGGTTTGGGGGCACCTTTCCCTTGCTTCTGATTCGCAGATCCAAAGTCTCACTTTTTCTATTTGAATTTTTGCTCAATTTTGGCAACATACCTATATGCCATACCAAGCGAGGAGATGTCGAGGAACTCCATTTCCTCCTGAATGTATTTTTGCAGAAAATTGTGGCACTTCAGTGCCAAATGTTTCTCTAAATATTCGATACCCAACTTGGTGCGCAGGGTATGGAACAGATTCGTCAGCTCATGCACATCTTGAACTCTTTGTTGCCGCAACGTAGTCCATTGGATGTACTTGTCCTCATAGCTCCCAACTGGATAATATTTTCCCTTATGGCATCTCGAAAAGAATTCCAAGTGGTTATGGCTGAGAACAGAGAGGGTTCCTCCTCATCCTTTCTCTCACAGTAGGTTTCCCACCAGTCCTTGACATGGGGGGCGACTTTGAGTAGAGAAAAAGTAATCTTTTCCCGGTCAGAAAAGTCATGAACTGAGAAATATCGTTCTAATAGATTCAACCATTTATATATGGTGTTTTCATCTATTCTACCATCAAATATGGGAATGTCGAAGTTTACTTGTACCTTAAAATGGGTTGCACCTCCAGAGTGGCTGCTAGATGTAGATGCGCCGCCGGTGGGAAGTTGTTGAAGGATTTGGGAAAAGTTTTCCATCATCGCATTCCTTTGTTTTTCAAGGGCCTCCTCAAGCAACATTTTGATAGGATATTCTATGCCCTCGTATTTCTTTTCGTCCCCCATGGGTGGCCGTCAGTATTTGCAAAGCTGATCTTGCAAAGGTTCAACCAGATCGAGGCCTAACTCTTTATACCCCGCCCTCGTTGGGGACATGCAAAGAAGGATCGAGAAAGAGCAGATTGCTCTAATACCATTGATCCAGATTTATGCAGGAACATAATAAAATACACAAATAACCATAGAAACAAATATGCAGTGGAAATAACTCTTCATTTCATTAATCAACAACTGAAACTTGTTTACATACAAAATGGAAATAAACTAGCTAAAGTGCTGGTAGCTTATCTCTAAGAAGAGATGTGGCAGCTACATGCCTCTAAACTCTATGTTACAATGAGGCTCAAAGGCCTATATATTATTGAGAAACAATGGAAACCCTACACATCCAAAAACCTAACCCTAGGGGGTGAAACGCCTTAATGTGGGCTAAGTTGGATAACTTGATACATCAATTTCCTGGGGTCGTAACTTTAACATACTACCTCTGTTTGATGTGCATGATACATCATTAGAAATATCTGTTTAAGGACTACAACCATAAATAAAAAATATCTAAAATGGGCTGATATTTGTTTGACCATTCGATGCCAAAAAAAGTCATTTAGGGCCTCAAAACGGCTTCGGAAGTTTAGGACCCGAAAACTGCCAAAAATAGTAAATTGTGCTACAATTAAGGAAACTGGAAAACGAAAAGAAATTGTGGTGGGGGTCCAAGAGGAATAGGTGGGTGGCCACCAATATCCTCCTGGATCAATATCTCAAGAAATTTATTTACTGATTCCAATGGACGTCTACTAGGCTCAAAGATTAGTTGAAGATATCTAGTCATCTTTAAGCTGTCTTAAGAAGTCTGTGGTTTTCTCCCTCATTTTTGTGAATACATATGGTCACTTAGCCAGGGTAGTACTCTTGAACTAAAGGTTAATATGAAAGAGGTTAATTAGGAAACAGGAGGTCTCATCACGAGCCAATTTGTTTATGATCATAGGTTCTATTGGAATGACGTTGTCAAAATTTGGTTACCAAGCCAATGACAACGACTCTCAGTTGAATAAACTGAGAGACAGGAAGTCTCATCATGAGCTAGCCTGATCAGTTTCTGGTAGGATTGGTGAATAAGGCTATCATCATTTGGTCACCAAGATAAGATAGTATTCCTGATTAATTATTTTCATATTTATCCCCGTGTATATGATTTGTATATATATACATATAATGTGTATAAAGAAAAAAAAATGGATGATTAGAAATGAGTATTGTCTACTATTTTGCTTAATGAGAGGAAAATTAGTTGATGTTCTGGAGAAGCTACATCTATACTGTTATTGGTTAACTTGTCTTTAGTCTTATAGATTTACATTGGAATTAAGTTATTTCACTTTACACCTGCCTAAGGTTGGATTGGACCATGAATACCCAGATAACAGCTATAAGATTGTTTTGGGAAATCTGTTGAGGTCTAGTTATATGTTTAGATTGGTTTGGATATGGAATCACTTAAGCAGATGTTTGATACTTTAAAGACATCATCTTTGATTATCTGAAGTGTGGACATTTTTTTCACAGAGATAACTAGTTTGGTACTAGCATGTCGCCAATTGCTGGCAAGCAACACCCTCTGGAGCATTTTGAACACCAAAAATTTCAAATTTGTCATTCCATCAAGTTTTGGAATGACATTTGATATCACAACCCTAATCAACACTCATCTATAAATATTTTAGGAGTGCCATCAGAATCTTTGATTCTGAAGGAACTCCCAATAGAAGTTGATAGATTGATTGATTTAGGGGGATTAACATCAGTTTATATCAAGTTTGAATTTCTTGGCCTTAGTTTCTCATTTCTTTTTATCATTTGAAAAGGTTATAATCCTAAAAGTTAGTAACTCCTAATTTTACAACATTGATCATTCATGCATATCTGAGGTCAAATGAACTTATTACATCAGTGGTTTTTTACTGCTAACCTAAGCAAGATGATACATGATATGATATTTGTTTTTCAATTTATATATGAGGTATAATGAGCATTTTTACTTCCAACATATCTATTTCATCATGTTAATCATACGGATAAAAGTGTATTTCATATAAGTTTTGCAAGTTTCACATTATTATACACTTTTCCTCATTATGAATTTTGTATTTTTAGATGAGATGAGATTGATGGGATTATGAACCTTTTCAACACCTTGAAGTATAGTCAGTATTTAATTCCATCATAAGTGGATAATATGATTTTTGAAGGTTTGATATGGGTTTGGTTACATTACTAATTGTCTCTGTCTTTATAATATCGACCATAATTCTAATTACATCAATTGTATTTTTTATTTATTAATCTTGGTATTGTTGATATTCGATGATGAAAGATTAGGTGATTGTAACCATTAAACTATGAGTTTTATTAAGCCATCACATCAGTATGAAAAATGCTAATTAGTATTGATGCTATTATTGAAATTGAAGATTTGATATCTGCGTAACCCAAATGTGTTGGGCTAAATGGGAAGACCCAGGTTTCACCTTTAACTTCGCACCAACAAAAGACCCACGGTGTTGGCCTTTCGGCAGCAGCCTACGAACAGGCTGCAGTCTCACCCGAAACAGCTATGGGGTGCCGCAGAATCAGGTTTCTGCAAGCAGAAGAGAGAATCTTACTGTACCTTTAGTCTTTAATTATTAACCATCACTTAATAGAATGCTTGTAATATCAATTATGCAGCTTCGCGATTAGATAAATAAACAGTTACTTGCACAACCCTTATCTGGGAATTCACAGCGAAGCTAGTTATTAACAGCAATCTTACTTTAGCAGTTATTTACTTAACAACACATAAAATATAATAACAAATCACACAAATGAACCACAACACCAGATGTCACGTGGTTCACCCCCAGTGTAGGGGTTACGTCCACAGAACTGCGCTTTATTTAACTCTTTACAACTAAAACGACAGTTCTGATCTACACACTCAGCTACAGATCCCTTCAGTCCTCAAATCCACGCACACAGCAGTAAGCCTCTACGCACACAGCTGCAGATCTTCCTTTTTACACACAAAACACCTCTGCGCACACAGCTACAGAGGCTGTCCCGTACACAGCTGGGACTTAATCTTCTTACAAAAACCCTTATACAATCTCTTATCTTCACATTACAATAGCTTCATAAGATAATTATTCAATACCTAACCCTACTTCTTTACATAAGTGCCTATTTATATAGTGCACTGTTACAAAACCATGGATTTACACCATGGGCGCCCCAAAACCCTAACCCTGGATTTAACCCAAGGGTTAATTACAAAAGGGGGTTCAACCCACCCGTGACACCCCTAAGACTATTTTAGGCTGTAACTCCGCTTACACTTCCTCAAAAACCACGGAGTTACCAAAATTAAGGACCTTTAGGGTAGGAGCCCCAACAGGCCCCTAAGACTCACTTGTGACCCGTCCCGGGGCACTCTGCAACTCTTCTGGTGGGAGAATATTCTTTGTAAGGATATCAAAATGACTATTGAGGTTGTGTATAATGTCATCAGCCGCTTTCTCTTTTTCCACCAATTCCTGTAATACTGAGGATGATACTTCATTAGCCTTTTCCAGCGCAAAAGCATCGTAGTTCTTCAAAATTTTGCGCTAACTCTCTGCAGCATTGCTCAATTCCAATGCTTCATCAACAAGTGGCTGTAGCGAATTTTCCTGTAGTGTTACCTTCGTCCTGTAGGAGTCGATTTCCTGCTAGAGCTCCTTGCTTCGCTTCACCTTAGCCATTTTCTGCATAGGAGGCAGCGTCTGAATTTCTGCTCTAACTGCATCTAATTCTGCCTGTCGCAGATTGATGGTTCCTTGTACCTTACCTATATCTGGGTGGTCCTGTAGGTTCACCCATGCTTCAATACTATCTTCCAGTAGCTTTGCTGCGCTGGCCACAATATCTGATATCTTTGCTGCGAAGGCCTGGATGTCCCTGTGGTGTTGTTCTTGGACCTCAGGTGGAGTTTCTGGAGGGATTTGGAGTTGAAGCTCCACGATCTGATTCTGGTGTTCTGTTTTTAACTTTTCAATTTCACTGCGAGACTGTTGGGCATAGTCTCTCAGCTTGGTAATTCTCTGCTCTGGTTCTTCTTTGTCTTGGATGTCGAAGTCAGGAAGACTCCGACATGCCTCATCCAGCGCTTGCGCCAGTGTAGTTCTTTTATGTTCAGCCTCTTTCTTCTTTTGCGCAACTTCTTCCAGCCTTGCTGCGAGATTCTAGCTTTTCTTCAAGGTGTATTCCAACTGAATTTGAGAATAGTGATCTCGGGCATGGATTTCCTTCGTGATGGCTAGCTGGCAGAGGTGCAATTCTGTCATAGACAGCTTAGTGTAGTCGATCCCAACTGTCATACTCATCTGCGACCGAGAATCTGCATCAGCCAGTATTAGAGCTACGCTCAACACTTGGCCCCTGTTATCTCTGGTCGGCCATTGCCTCATATCCTGCTGCGTGGGTGCTGGGGTACTACTTGGCGCTGTACTAGTCGCTAATTTTGTTACTAACTCTTTCAGCTCTGATACCCTGTTTTCTACGCCCGTGAGCGCAGCAAGATGCACATCCATGAACTGTGACCACTTGTGAGTTAGTGTTTTAGTAGATTTGCCGAGGGCTTGCTCAAGCTCTTCCAACGTCACAGTGGCTCCGTCGTCTATATTTTTGTCCTTCGACGCTTTTGTCTTCTTGCGAGACTGAGGCTTGGTTACCTCATCTACCTCTGGCGATTTGCGCTTAGTTGATTGATTAATATTTGATAGAGTGTTGACCGACTCCTCATCCTCTTCTTCATGGTCACCATCTCCACCTTGGCCGTTTCCATCTTGCTGCAAGTCACTTAGGTCTTCACTGTCTTCTAGCGGGTTTTGCTGCTGTGTCTGACTGGTACCTGCACCTGTATGGGTAACCGGGGGAATTGGAATGGTGGGTTTTTTTCTTGCATCTTTCAACCAGTCAATCGGCCACCGTTGAACTATGCCTAGGATGTCTGTTTTGGTTACTACATAGGGTAACTTAAACCACTGATGTATTGGATCTGCACGGGCTTGAATGAAAACATGATGCATGTCGGCACTGAAGTTCGCAGCACCTTTATATTGAGAGAACAGCTCATGGGTAAGTCGTGGTACTCGCAAGATCTCGTAGTGTATACTCATGCCATAAAAGGTGAACACAGTGTTCATCATCTACTGAGATGTTCTGTCGGATGACAGCTAGAGGGATGCGTATCTTACTGCACCCGGCATGCCTGGGGGTGCCTCCACGAACTGAGCCTCAGTGGGTTCTTTCCACCCAATTAATGCAATAAGTATTAATAGCAAGGAATAATGAAAAGGTCTACCTTTTTCCTGCGCATCACGGGCATCTTCCAGGAATTCCCTCGCAAGATATGTGGACCAGTTGTAAGTGTAACCCTCAGCACAGTTTATGGCGATTCTGATAACCGGGGTAGGTACTTCACTGGGCCTGCACTTTCGCAGGAGTTTGCAGGCTAAGAGCTCAGCTGCGAAGCGGATGTTCTTGTCCTCAATTGTGGAAGTGTGATACCCTCGTTTCCCCTTGGTCGGGCCAAAATGGTCCTTCATGCTCTGCACGAGCTTCGTATCCTTGTGTTTTGATGAAAATTCAATGCTTGGATCAGGCCCTGCTATCGGCAAACCTGTGATCTTATCAATAGGCTCGGCATTGATAGGAATTTGCTGGTCTCCTATCCATAGGTGGTCGTCATGTACTAATGCTAGCAGTTGTTTAACCACGACGGTCACCTGTGTGCTGCGCCCAAAATGAGGAATATCAAGCATTTTTAATAGGCCAGCTGTGTCCAAGCCGGAAGCCCACTGTCGCACTTCCAATAGTGTCACGTTATTGTCTGGGTATTTGATGCGATGCAAGTATTGAGCAGGTGCAAATTGTGGAAACTTACTATGACCATTTGTGTCATGGTCGGCATACTTGAGCTGGTCCATTTTTCCTGTCATGGTGCCAACCAGTTGTACGCTCGGTGGCAGCGAGGGTGTGCTTAATGTAAACTGCTTTGTCCGCCGGGGTGGCTCATGGACGCCTGGCCAGACAGGCTGGAGATACGGTGGCCTTTGTGGTTCAATGTGCTCTTCTTCTCTAGACAGGACCTGTGCTGAACTAGGAGGATCCATTTGATGAGTCCCTGATGTTTGCCTTGATTTCCTGTGTCGGTCTTCGTTTCGCTTGGAACAAACTTCAAGTTTAAACTTTTTCTTGGTGGACCGTGTCTGCATCAGCCGTGGCAAGGCTGGGTGAGCTTCTTCATGGGGCACAAGGGTATGTGGGGGATCAGAACGACTCTGGAGACCTCCCTACTCAAACTCTCTTACTAGATCCTGAAGCTCTTGTTTGGCCGACATGGGTTCACTCATAAGTGTCAAGGAAATGCAGAATGCATTTTTTTCCAACTTAGGGATCTTCTTATACACTTTATCAATCAAATTTGTTAGGACGATGCATTTAAGGCACTAAATCCGATAAAAATCTTGTCCGACAGGTACTGCATTTTCCCTGATCTCATTAGTACAGACAATTAAGTTAATTAAAGTGCCCATGCCGCCAATTCGGTTGTTTTCCAATGGCTGGATTTTAAGATTTGCCGTGTTTTTGTGCTCCGGTAAAATCATTGTCTTAGCATCGTCACAACGGGAAGCCTTGGTACAACATTGCTCTGTGGTCTGTCCTGGTAAGATCTGTGACGGGGATATTAGGTTTGGTGCACTAACTTCTTAGTTCTGCTCCTTAGTTTGGTACTTCGTTCTTTCTTGATCATCAACTACCTTGTCATGGATCAGTCTGACATCTGCATCTAAAGTAGGGAAAATTTCATTAACAGAAAATGTAAGCATAAAACTATCAACAAGATCATCCCAACTTATAGTACCGTGTCGAAGCTCGACCTCCGTATACCAATTTTTTGCTATAGGTTCCAACGTGTGCATAAACTTATGCACCCATTCCTCGCTAGGTACATGTTCCCATGCTGTATAACATTGCTTCAAATGTTCCTGAGGACTGTTCTGCCCATTGAACTTACTTCGCACCCCTTGAGATTGGTCTAGGAATCGGAGGGATAGAAATTTCTGGCAAGCTTCCCAACTGTGAATGTACTTCCTGTGGCCTTTCCACCATCTCGCTGTTGTAGCTCTTAATGCTGCTTCCAGAGTCTGCATTCTCTGTGATTCTGGCACTTGTTCTAAAAACTACGTAATGAATTTTCCTGGATCTATCAACCCATCATATGTAGGCAAGTCTCTGACATGTGCACTAAGGCATCTAAGAGATTTGGTAATTCATGTGCACCGATGGCCATGTAGCTCGTATAGTCGATTCTGCCAACTCTCTAGACCATCTTCTGAGTCAGACATGCAGGAGCTATCACATTGACAATCCATTACACCTTCATCATTAGGCTCAACATAATCTTCTTCTTTAGCTGTGATATTATAGATGTGGTCCAGAATATCCTGATCTTCCTCTCTGACTAGCTTCGTATATCTTTCTCCTTGAGAAGGATCCAATGGTAGTATAGATCTCAATCCCTTCCCTTCAAAAGTCATTTGTCTCTTTTTAAGATTGATAACTGCATCACTATCTATTACCCACTCAATTCCTAGCAAAGCTGGATAGGGGTTACTATCATCAATGATCTCAACAACTTCAAAATATGCTACAGTACTGACTCCATCTATATCCACTGGTACCCGAGGAAATCGTCCTAAAGGTACAATCCTCTACTGATTGGCTAGTCTCAACTGTATAGGTGACCAATCAAGGGTAGGTTTTCCCATTTGTTCCCATGTTTTCTTAGTTAAAATATTGACTTCAGAACCCAGATCTAAAATAATATCCTTCATGTCATACTCTCCTACCTGAGCATGTAGTCTCATCTCTCTTCCAGTTCTTCTAACTCTACTAACAGCTCTTTCGCTATCAGGACTTTGATGAGGTTCACAAGACTGAATAAATTTTTGTAATTCATTTAAGGCATTCTGATTTCTTAACAGTTTGATGCAACTCTGTAAAAACGATGATAGAGTACTTACTTGGCCTTGTGAGTCTTCCTGGGATTGCAGCTGCTGAGGCTGCTTGTTTGGTGCTGGTAAATCTGAATCAACAAAGTCTTGTCGGGCCTCCAAAAAAGTTTCTTTTTCTCGTCGAACATCAAATGCTGGAGTCTTCTCTATGGCCTTGTGGACCCAAGCTTCGTCAGGCTGCTTCACCTGATACTGTGCCTCTGTCGTAGCTCCGCTTCTTGTAACAACATTAACAGCTGGGATCGGTCGTGGTTCGACAGCAATCAACTAGACACTCGGACTAGGTTTGCTATTTCTTTCTTGGATTTTAGCTAGTAACTGTGGGCACTGCTCGATAACATGATCAACTGCTCTGCAGTATCGGCATGTCGTGGTTGGGTTTTGACAATCTCGAGCTAGATGTCCTGCCTGATTGCAGTTATAGCAAATAACTTGACCTCGACCTCCACCAGGCATACCACGACCACGACCTCTAAAACTGCCTCGACCACCTCGGTAACCATATCCATCATTGCCTTGTGCATCCGGGTAGATCCTATAAGTGTCGTAGGTCCGCTCCCTCATAAGGTCAAAACTGCAACATTCATCTTCATTGTGGCCAACGGACTTACAGAATTTACAGTAAGGGTTCTTCGGGACTTGAACATACCTCTGTAATAGATAGCAATCTTTCGGTCGATGTTGGCCGGTAGTTCGACAGATCTCATAGTACAGAACACTAGGATTCAGCGGGTTTGGTGCTCCAGTATTCAAATAGTTTCTTAGTGCCAAGCATTCGTCCTTGTCGTGGCCTTCTGTACGACAACGTATACACCATACCTCTTTGCGGGTGGCTTTCCCTTTTTTCATGTTGCGAAGTTCTAAAGCCATCTCCGCGAGCTGCGCTTGAATTTGAGCTATACCAGAATTATCTTCGACAGGTGCAGTTTCAAGTTTTATGGCAATCTCTAAGGCCTCTCGCTGATCAGCAACCTTCTGTTGCATGAGTGGAGCTCTGATGTGAGGTAATAATGCTACAATAAACCATTCCTTATGTTGTGCTGGTCCAATCATGAAGCTAACTTGGTCAAGCAGAAATTTGAATCTCTGATCAAAGTCCCACACAGATTTGCCTCGCCGCTGCTGAATCTCTTTTAACTCAGTGATGCACTGCGACTTTGATTTAGGTTTCTTAAATTCTCGGATCAGTGCTACTTTGATGTCAGCCAAGATAGGATTCTGCATGCTAGCAAACTTCATCAACCAAGTTAGGGCTCAGTCTCTAAAAGAATTGATCAGCTGTGCTCGTTGAACATCTATGTTCGTAATGTTCTTCGTGGTCCACACAACTTCGCACAGAAACCAGAACTGTTCTGGATCTTTTGACCCAGTTCCTTTAAAAACCGGTAGTTTGATGTCATCATGAACATGGGCCATCTGGGATCTAGGGGGGGAAGAAGGGTTTGAACTAGCTGGGGAGGACTGTCCTGCGACAAGGATACTCGAGCTAGGGTTACTTTCATACTGCGACAGGTTCTCGGGGATAATAGGTCTCTGCTGCGGGGTTATCAGAGGGTTTCTAACAAAGGGGACCTCAGCGGACTCAGAGGCTTCAGAGCTTAAAGGGGTATACTCAGTGGAGGAGCCAAGATCTCTCTTATATCTTTTTCCATTTCACAGCAAACCGCTTTGCTCGTCGCAGTCCCAGTCACTTGCAATCATAGGTTAGCAATACTAGATCTAACAATCTGATTCTATAAGCAGGATTCCTTTTTCAGCCAATAGTATTTTAATATTCAAACTAAATAGGTTCAAGTACTTACCCCTTGGTCTTTTGAAAAATTTTCGTTCAGCTTCGCTAAAGGAGGTACTTGTGTCGATGGCGAACTCCGTCACAAATTCTTCAAGAGTTCGCGCAGTCCAAAAATCCACGGCTCGCGAGATCGTGTTGTTCACTCTTTTCAAGATAGCGATTCTCGCGGGGGTCCAGAGAGGAAACTGATTTTATTGGAAGTTCGTACTCCTTTCTGTTAACCTGGATAACCACTGGTGCAACTCTATGTGTATAGAACCAAAGAAAATTTCATGAACATCAGAAAAGACGTACCTTTGCAAAAATTGTTTCGCGCTACGACGGGGATCTTTGTTTTCCTGTTCTGCAAACTTGAAATAGGTCGCTTCGATCCAAGCACCAATTTCTTTTATGGAGGGCCGCCAAAACATAGCCCTCGAGGTACGGCGTAGATCTCTCTTCAACAGATACTGAGTTCAACCGGCAACAGAACCAATTTGTTGGGCTAAATGGGCAGACTCGGGTTTCACCTTTAACTTCGCACCAACAAAAGACCCATAGTGTTGGCCCTTTCGGTAGCAGCCTGCGAACAGGCTGCAATCTCACTCGAAACAGCTATGGGGTGCCACAGAATCAGGTTTCTGCAAGCAGAAGAGAGAATCTTACTGTACCTTTAGTCTTTAATTATTAACCATCACTTAACAGAATGCTTGTAATATCAATTATGCAGCTTCACGATTAGATAAATAAACAGTTACTTGCACAACCCTTATCTGGGAATTCACAGCAAAGCTAGTTATTAACAGCAATCTTACTTTAGCAGTTATTTACTTAACAACGCATAAAATATAATAACAAATCACACAAATGAACCACAACACCAGATATCACATGGTTCACCCCCAGTGTAGGGGTTACGTCCACAGAACTTCACTTTATTTAACTCTTTACAACTAAAATGATAGTTCTGATCTGTGCACTCAGCTGTAGATCCCTTCAGTCCTCAAATCCACGCACACAGTAGCAAGCCTCTGTGCACACAGCTGTAGATCTTCCTTTTTACCCACAAAACACCTCTGCGCACACAGCTGCAGAGGTCGTCCCGCACACAGCTGGGACTTAACCTTCTTACAAAAACCCTTATATAATCTCTTATCTTTGCATTACAATAGCTTCATAAGATAATCATTCAAGACCTAACCCTACTTCTTTACATAAGTGCCTATTTATATAGTGCACTGTTACAAAACCATGGATTTACACCATGGGTGCCCCAAAACCCTAACCCTGGATTTAACCCAAGGGTTAATTACAAAAGGGGGTTCGACCCACCTGCGACACCCCTAAGACTATTTTAGGCTGTAACTCTGCTTACACTTACTCAAAAACCGTGGAGTTACCAAAACTAAGGACCTTTAGGGTCCGAGCCCCAACAAAATGTTTGCCATCTATTGATTTGCAATCATGCAAATATCATGCATAAGCCGTCCCTGGCTTGATTTTTCTGCAGACCATTATTGCATGGTAAGTGTTCTCCAAGTCCCATTAACTTGTCAATTCGAAGGTATGATGACTCTGCTGGAAAGTTAATAGTTCTTTGGTGAAATAGGGCAATTTGGAGTGTTAATTCATATGTACAAATTCTGGATAAATCAACTGTGTTTTTTAGTTCAGCTTTTGAAAATCCTGAAAGACTGTGTAATTGCTATCATGGCCCCTATTTCGATATTTGAACACATAGGCGATGAATATTTGGACGCTGCCCCTGAATGCTGTGAGCTGGTGGTAAGGGTTGGATGGCTAGTGTTTTTGTAGAAATTCTCTGGGTTTAACTTCGCAGTTTCCAGGGCATTTGTCGCATCATTTGATGGTATCAAATCACAAATAGGAGATGTAGAGTTGAAGTTGACAGAAGAGTTTGTTTCTTGGGCCATAGGTTTACCACAGGTAGGTGAACATTGGTATAAGGGAAAGCATGTAAAAAAAAATGACTAGAAGGAGTTCTTGACCCCAGCTGACAGAAAAATGAAGTATAAGTCCGGTTTCCCTTCTTGACTACTCAAGAAGAAATGGAGTTCTCTACTCGAACTTATTATCAGGTATGTCACCTGTGAAGGTTGGCTTTCACAAACCCAGTTTTATCATCTTTGACTTTTAATGGTTTTCAAGGGGTGTCCTGTGAGCATGCCACATTATTTCTTAAATAGTCTGCATAAGATGGCTTGTACCTATCAGATTAATGTGGGGGATAAGGAGAGGAGTCTATTTCATCATGGGCTGATTAAAATACTTGTTTCCTATCAGCTAGGAGAACTAGGGGATACTTGGGAATCATTTCTCATACGTAATGGGTTTGGGGAAAATGAGGAGTGGCATCGACGGAGGCCCAAAACTAGGCAAAGACGTATCAAGACAGAAGAAGCTAGGCCTGAGTTAGAACAGTGTGGTTCTCAAGATAATCTTGGCAATGAAGTGTCTGAACCTAGTTGAACCCTAAGTAGAAGTGACTTTAAGGTCAAGTCTGAAATGAGCCCTGAGATCCCTGTTGATGATTCTCGGCCTCGAATGAGAAAACCGGTGATCACAGCACTCTGTCCAAATGAGGATCTTCCTCATTCATAGACAAACATTAGTAAAAAACCAGCTAAAGAACAAATTAGTAGAGTATTGAGTAATCAGGTTATTCGTCGAACTACTCATAGTATGACAACTGCATTTTTCTCCAGAAGAGACTTGAGTGTAGGGGATGCCCCTATTATTGAAGTGAGTGATTCTTCAGGAGCCTCATCCCAATCCAACTCCAATTGTTCCAACCATCCTGGATCTAAAATATGTATCTTTCTCTGAGACTAATGCTATCGGTGTTCAACAAGTAAGTCTCGGGTGTGATGTGGATCAAGAGATTGATTAGAAGCCATGCATAGAGGAGGAAGACAGAAGGGGGTCGAATGTAGGATTGAAGGAACAAATCAATCGAATCTCTTATGCCCAAGTCATCTCATCTCTAGAAACTGATTTAAAAGAGGCTCAGGTTATTAAGGTGTTTGCTATGGATGAAATTTCAATCCTGAAAGCCAATTTGACTTCTTGGATTGAAAAATGGAATCTTTTGAGGGAGAAGAAACTTAAATGCAAACCTTGAGTTAAAAGCATTTTGTTAAGAAATTGAAGATTAATCAAACAGAATAAGACTGCTAATACCAGGACTGTTAGATTTAACGCCAAGTTAGATGAAGCAAGAAGAAATGTGCCAATTCGACTTTCTGTTGAATCAGCCCTTAAAATTTGACATTTTGTTTTTTGTAATGAAGTTCAATTTTGTCTTATGGTTTAAATCTTCGTTAGGCATACAGACGATTTGAAATCAGTTTGTACAGGTCAGTAATATCTTGTATTTTTTAGTTTTGGTTCTTAGTGCAAAGTGTTTTCTTATTTAATAAGGATATCTGTAGAATTGAAATTCTGCAAACATCCTATTTATTTTTATATGATTGTTAGTTGCACTTTTCTAACAGATTCTGTTTAAAATTGCCAGGTACTAAGGAGTAAATGAGATGAAGCTTGATGCTGTGCTGCATTTTTTGTTTTGATTTCCTGGAGTTTACTCATTGGAGGCTGCTTTGAAAATGCAATTGATTTCTATTTTGTTGGTTCTACACTCCTATTTCTGAGCATCATCAATTGATGTATTGCTGAATATAGTGATGACACATCTTGGGGAATAATGATACTGGATTTTATCCAATAAGTTAGTTATTTTCTTTCACGTTATTACATCCTAGTGGTTACTCAACAACATACATAGGATCATGGCCTTTCCTTTGCTCTATATTCAGATAAAATCCACATATTACCATAGAAATAGGTTGGTTAGTTAATTAGTTGTTGTTTCGGTTCCCTTTATAAACAAGTTTCAATCATGAATAAGGGTTTCGACTTCTGAGACATTTGGAGAATTGATATTTTACAATTTTTATACTTCATTCTGTTTTGTTGGTGTTTTCTGGAACTTTTTCTGAAGATCACTGAATGTTACAGGATAGTAAAGACCCTAGCTAAGTCTTTAAATTGTTTTATGTTGTGTTAATGATTGTTCTCCTTTGTTAATTTCACTTTAATATATATCGTGCTATTATATGTGAAATATTCTTTTATGGATCTCGAATGATTACACTACCTTGAAATGTAAATGATTTATTGTTATGTTGAAATGAATGAGCTTCTTCACATTTTCAATTGATTATGAATCTATATAAGATAAATTATTAACTTGCAAGATGACCTTGTTCCGTCTACAAGTTAGTATATGACTACATTTGTTATGTTTCAAGACTGTGTATATGTTTGATTCATTTAATAAGATGTTTTAATTTCTGTTTGAATTATTTCGTAATGAAATATCATCTTATTGTGAGATAATTCAGGTTTAATTCTGTTTATTGTAGACTTTTCTAACAATTCAGAATGATTGATCATATTATGCTATAAAACCTCTTGTCAAATTAATAATTCATGCTCTCGGCTGAGATAGGTAGTTTGCATTTAGGTCATCATAGAATAGAATTAGGAGCTACTATTTTCTGCACTTAGTTTAAGGTAATTTTTAGCATTAGTTAGTCATTAGGTTAAATTTCTCTGATTGGTTAAAAGATTTTGTTATAGCTGATTTTACCACACATGGTGAATCACACTTTTATCGCCTTCCCTGTCCCTATGCAGACTCCTTAGACCCCATGGACCATTTTTGTTCCTTTGATGTTTCCTAGATCATCCCTAAAAACATGTTTAAATTGCTATACGCGACTTTTAAACTCTTTCTCGCGTATATACACGGGTTTGACCCCTAAAACCACGTACATCAGGATGTGTGCAAAAGGCCAAATTCTTTTGTATTTTTCCTTGATGTGGATTCGACTCACTTGTCTCTTGGCCTTCCATATGACTTAAGATCGCTCGGATTCGACACTTCATTGCCCCATTGAAGAGATATATAAGGAACCCTTTGGATACATTGAAGATATGAGGAATTGAGAGCAAAGAAACTATAGTCCATTGTTGTTGGAGCTTATACTTGAGTCTGCATCCCTTTGTCCCTGGGAGCACTTTTGTGTTCTTCCCAAGATTTCCTTTTGCTTATGAGCTTGCTATCGAGAGATGGAATATTGAAGTGGTGGAGGCCCAAGTGGGGACTCAGTTTCCTTGATTCGCAGACATGCCGACAGAGGTTGTCACTCTTGTAATCTCTATTTTTATATCAATAGAAATATCTTTTCCTGTCCAATAATATGTGTTTAAATGAGTATTTTATCCATGGATGCTTTCAAATGCTTATATGTTATTGATTATATATGCTAGAGTAGGTCTAACACGATTATATATAGCATGCTTGTCTTGTTTATTGAATGTTCAGGAAGCAATTTATCAATACAAGCTAGAGTTGGAAAGCTCCACGGGGATCTACATCAACCGTCCAAAATAAGGTATGAATCAAGATCCTTTAGTGTTTGATATTTGGTTTCTCTTGCATATTGGAAAATATTGATTTCTGGAGTCAAGCTGTCTGTTGTGGTACCCCAAGCCATGGGAATTTCTCTCCGTAACAGAATTGGTGACTCCACTGGGGATGTTCCTTGCTTTTCTTTGGGGTTGGGGGCACAATGTGCTTGATATTATTGACTTGCTCTTTATTTCTTCCTGTTTTTGTGTCGAATTTTATAGTATGTTTATCTAGTGACACTCCCCTTTATTGCTTTAACCCTTGGCCTTCTTTTTACCACTTCCTTCTCTGTATACGTGGGTGTTTGGCCAAAAGTCACGTACATACGTAGCTGTTCTTTAAACATTTGCATACATCCTCCCTTTTGGTGAGTTTGATGTTGTGGGAAGTTGTTGGGTGGGTTGTGAGTGTGGTTGGTTCTTCCTTGGGTCTGATGTTGTCTGTTGGATGCTTCTTTTGTGACCAGAGACCACTTTTTCATTGATTTTTCTTTGGAAGTAGTTTTAGTCATTTATCTTTTTTGTTTTTCCATTAGTGCATTACTCTTTTTTTTCTCAGTGTCTTGCTAATCTTGTGTTTTATACTTGCTGCGGAGACTGAGAGTTTTAGATGACTTTTATTGCATTTTTCATTCTTTTATATTGAAAAATACAAAGTAGTTGCATCTTAGATATGGATTTGAGGAGGTACTTGCATTGGATTGCTTGGATGAGAGTTGTATTTAGGAGTTCATATAGGAAGGATTGCATTGGCATTCAGAAAGGAATATATATTTATGCATCTCATGTAGTGGCATACTCTATTTTTCATTTGACAAAGATTGCACTTAGCATTGTTTGTTATGGTGTGCATATTTACTTCACTGTTGAGTCATAACTTCATTAGTTGCACGACCATTTCCCTTTGAGTAATCATATCCAACTAAAATCAACGCATAATTTAAAATGAACTACACATTTTTATTTGATAGGGTTCACAAACAATATTAGGTTTTAGGGTCTTGGAATAGTTCATTGTGAGTAAATTATCCAAGACTACTAAACAACAACAAGTATGTGTCTGTCCAGGTGAGAGTGTGAAATTACTTGGTATAATTAGTGTTTCTCATGATCTTCCTCTTACAAGGGAGTTAAGCATGAGGCAGTATGAGTAGTTATGATTGGGATGACCCCTGGTTGTAAATGAGTAGCACTGGTGATATTTCCAGGATTGTATTCATATCTGGGGGCTCTTTCGGGATTTTTGGGATTTGCTACCCTACCCATATGGTCAATCCCGCCTGCGACTATCTGCCTGAGCATTGATTATATTGAGGTGACCTTAGTTGCCTTACCTACGTTATCGAGGGGGTACTTCATAGAGGTTATTCTGTAGGTGTCCTGGCCAAGTAGAGGTCAGACAACACAGTTGCTTTATGCATTGAAGCTGAGGGCCACTATAATTGGTTACATACCTCCACTTGTAGTGTATGGGATTTTTGAGCCTCTCCTAGGCAAGACATACCTGTTGCATTCGAGAGCTCACATATCCTCCCCTTGCTTTGCTTGTATTTTGGCTGTAGATTTTCTTAGGAGTGTGCTCTTTGTGCGCTAGTTGACCTTTGGGATTGTGGTTACTTGAGTATCTTTATGCTCTCTTGAGTTTGGGTCCTTTTAATTTCGGCATTCCTGGTATCCTATCGCCTATCCTTGGTCCTAGTATGGACCCTGGTGTCTGACTTTGAGGCATCACAGCCCCTTAGCGTGCTCATAGATTTGGGAGTGGTCACATTCTGCTCTCTACTCGATTTGTGGAGGATGTTGACTCCCTTCTCTTAGTATTTACAGTGATGGTCACCCTCACAGGGGTGGTGGTGGATGCGTGAATGTTGGTTCTACACCTTACTTTCATTTTTTATGTCCCATCTTTCACCGCATTGTTTCCTTTGGGTCCAGTTGTCATGATCATTCCTCCCTATATCCTATAGTTTGGATTCTTTATTGACTATTTTGGGTTGTTTTGGACTAATATGGTTGTCATATAGGGTCCAATTTTTGTACACTCTCCCCAAGGTTTCAACCCGTTCGTCCCTATCACGGGTATCATGTCTAAACTGGCATATAGGTTAGGATTTCACATCCGCTTGCATTTTGCATGATCTTATGACTGTTTCATTTTAACCTTAGGTACGAACCCATTACATGGTATCATGAAACCTTCATGTTGTTATTAGAAGTGGTACTATGTGAATGGTAGAGCTTTCCTATACATGGGTGTCCTAGTTATCTCCCCTTTGCATTTGGTACCCATGTTGTGAGTCCTTTCCTAGGTCCGGGAGTCCTTTGTATACTACCGCCATGAGTTTGCACAAGAGCCTCATACTCCTCTTAATCTTTTGTTGGCCTATTTCCCCCGGACTCCCTTATGTCAAGTTATAATTGCATTATCATGAGCTTTGCCTGCCTCATTTGAGCCTTATGTCAGCTTCCCTGACTTTGAGTATCAGCCATATAGCCCGAGCTTGTCTCATTTCTAGCCACACAGATCCATTTTATATATCCTTTGCAGCTTGATTCCCTATTTTTACCAGGAGGGGACTTTCCCCTGAGTGTCGCTATCCTACACGTGTCCTTGCATTGAGCATAGGTATGTTCCGTTGCTTGGAACTAGTTTGTTTTCCTATTGACACTCATCTCCTCCTAGTCTTGTAACTATAAATCACTTTTATTCTTTTTCAAGCTTTTCAAAATATTTGAAAAAGTCCAAAAAAATAAAAAAACCAGAAAGCCAGACAAGGAAAGATGTTATCTTTAGCAGCAGTCGAGTTATGTCTCCTTCGAACAGAGCACTGTATATCACATCCATTGGTTGGGTTAATATTTTGAATTTAGGAGCTGTACTCGTTTATCTGATTTTATCTCCACTGACTGGTTAAGCTTCCAATTCTTGTGGAGCCTCTATCGATGCCTCCTGTGTCGCAAAGATGTCCCAGTTTTGCATATCGAGTCTATGCTTCCTACATTTAGTCACCATTTTCTGTTATACTCTTGTTCGAAGGAAGTTGAAACTTGACTCAACCATTCCTCAGTTATCTTGAGTTTGCATGTCAGCCATTCCCGGTACAGTTACTGGTTCGTGCACTTTATGATCGAGTCCTTCCACATTATACAGCTTTGCTAAGTACCTCGTGTTGGATGATGGGGGATGCCTTAATTCCCTCCTTCCAACGGATTTCATCCCATCAACTTCATATCATTTATTCTAGGATAGGAATATAGAGTCATCTTGGAGTGCCTTGAGACTTGCAGTCATCAGTGGCAGGTTCTCTTGCCATCGACAGTTCTTTGGGAATACATCAATGTCCCCTGATCAATGGATTCTCTCAAGTGTTCAACTTCAACACATTTATTCACACTTTTTAGTTTGCACTCTAGTACCTTAATTCCCATTTTCATTATTGGTGGGTGATCTTGCGTCTGTTAACGGTATACATCAATGACCAGTAATCAGACGATGGACTACTATGTTCGACCTCGACACCTCTATTCACATAGTAGGACATGTACTCTTAGAAATTTGTGTAGAAGACCTTCCAGATTGGTGGCATTTAATATATGCTACCTCCTTGATCATGCCAGTGTTCATGAGATTTTAGCTCTCATGAATTGATTCCAGTAGATGTCAGATATTTCCAGCCATTATGGAGATATTGATCCATTGTATATCTTCAGTCTTCATGGAGATCATGATCCTTTGTATATCCTCATCATGGAGATTCTGATCTATGTATATTGTACATGGCGATGACCACTCATCTCATATTTTGTATCATGCATATTCATGGCCATTGTACTCTTATGTATCCAGGACTGCTATATCTACTTGCAGTTATGTGCGGAGTTGTATCATTGTATTGTGCTGATTGGGTGGCTAGTTCTTCCACTGGGTTCTTCATCACTTCATTTATGGGATGGACTTATAATGTATGTCGGCCATCGTATGGCCCCTCTGACCTCACACAATAGGGGGCATCTGTTATAGCTGATTTTACCACACATGGTGAATCACACTTTTATGGCCTTCCCTGTCCCTATGCAGACTCCTTAGACCCCATGGACCATTTTTTTTCCTTTGATGTTTCCTATATCATCCCTAAAAACATGCTTAAATTTATATACACGACTTTTAAACTCTTTCTCGAGTATATACCCGGATTTGACCCCTAAAACCGCGTACATCGAGATGTGTGCAAAAGGCCGAATTCTTTTGGAGTTTTCCTTGATGTGGATCTAACTCACTTATCTCCTGGCCTTCCATATGCCTTGAGATCGCTCAGATTCGACCCTTCAGTGCCCCATTGAAGAGCTATATAAGTAACCCTTTGGATACATTGAAGATATGAGGAATTGAGAGAAAAGAAACTATAGTCCATTCTTGTCAGAGCTTATACTTGAGTCTACATCCATTTGTCCTTGGGAGCACTTTTGTGTTCTTCCCAAGCTTTCCTTTTTCTTATGAGCTTGCTATCCAGAGATGGAGGACTGAAGTGGTGGAGGCCCAAGTAGGGGACTCAGTTTCTTCGATTCGCAGACGTGCCGACAAAGGTTGTCACTCTTGTAATCTTTGTTTTTATATCAATAGAAATATATTTTCCTATCCAATAATGTGTGTTTAAATGAGTATTTTATCCATGGATTCTTTCAAATGCTTATATGTTATTGATTATATATGCTAGAGTAGGTATAACATGATTATATATAGCATGCTTGTCTTGTTTATTGAATGTTGAGGAAGCAATTTATCAATACTAGCTAGAGTTGGAAAGCTCAACAGGGATCTACATCACCCATCCGAAATAAGGTACGAATCGAGATCCTTTAGTGTTAGATATTTGATTTCTCTTGCAAATTGGAAAATATTGATTTCTGGAGTCAAGCTGTCTATTGTGGTACCCCAAGCCATAGGAATTTCTCTCCGTAACAAAATTGGTGACTCCGCTAGGGATGTTCCTTGCTTTTATTTGGGGTTGGGGGCACAATGTGCTTGATATTATTGACTTGCTCTTTGTTTCTACCTGTTTTTGTGTCACATTTTATATTATGTTTATCCAGTGACACTCCCCTTTATTAGCTTAACCCTTGGCCTGCTTTTTACCACTACCTTCTCTGTATACGCGGGGTTTTGGCCAAAAGTCACGTACATACACGGATTTTTGGCCAAAAGTCGCATACATACGCAGCTGCTCTTTAAATAGTCGTGTACATGCTCCCTTTTGGTGAGTTTGATATTGTGGGAAGTTGTTGGGTGGGTTGTGAGTGTGGTTGGGTCTTCCTTGGGTCTGATGTTGTTTGTTGGATGCTTCTTTTGTGACTAGAGACCGCTTTTTCATTGATTTTTCTTTGGAAGTAGTTTTAGTCATTTATCTTTTTTGTTTTTCCATTAGTGCATTACTCTTTTTTGTCTCGGTGTCTTGCTCGGATTTTGTTTTATACTTGCTGCGGAGACTGAGAGTTTTAGATGACTTTTATTGCGTTTTTCATTCTTTTATATTGAAAAATACAAAGTAGTTGCACTCTTAGTTGCATCTTAGATATGTATTTGAGGAGGTACTTGCATTGGATTGCTTGGATGAGAGTTGTATTTAGGAGTTCATATAGGAAGGATTGCATTGGCATTCAGAAAGGAATATATATTAATGCATCTCATGTAGTGGCATACCCTATTTTTCATTTGACAAAGATTGCACATAGCATTGTTTGTTATGGTGTGCATATTTACTTCACTACTGAGTCATAAATTCATTAGTTGCATGACCATTTCCCTTTGAGTAATCATAGCCAACTAAAATCAACGCATAATTTAAAATGAACTACACATTTTTCTTTGATAGGGTTCACAAATAATATTAGGTTTTAGGGTCTTGGAATAGTTCATTGTGAGTAAATTCTCCAAGACTACTAAACAACAATAAGTATGTGTCTGTCTAGGTGAGAGTGTGAAATTCCTTGATATAATTAGTGTTTCTCAGGATCCTCCTCTTACAAGGGAGTTAAGCACGAGGTAGTGTGAGTGGTTATGATTGGGATGACCCCTGGTTGTAACTGAGTAGCACCATTGATATTTCTAGGATTGTATTCGTATCTGGGGGCTCTTTCGGGAGTTTTGGGCTTTGCTACCCTACCCATATAGTCAATCCCGCCTATGAATGTCTACCTGAGCATTGATTATATTGAGGTGACCTTAGTTGCCTTACCTAGGTTATCGAGGGGGTACTTCGCAGAGGTTATTCTGTAGGTGTCCTGGCCAGGTAGAGGTCGAATAGCACAGTCACTTTATGCGTTGAAGCTGAGGGACACTATAATTGGTTACGTACCTCCACTTGTAGTGTATGGGAGTTTAGAGCCTCTCCTAGGTGAGACATACCTGCTGCATTTGGGAGCTCACATATCCTCCCCTTGGTTTGTTTGTATTTTAGCTATAGATTTTCTTAGGAGTATGCACTTTGTGCACTAGTTGGCCTTTGGGATTGTGGTTACTTGAGTATATTTATGCTCTCTTGAGTTTGGGTCCTTTTAATTTAGGCATGCCTGGTATCCTATCGTCCATCCTTGGTCCTAGTATGGACCCTGGTGTTTGACTTGGGGGCATCACAGCCCCTTACCGTGCTCATAGATTTGGGAGTGGCCACATTCTGCCCTCTACTCCATTTGTGGAGGATTTTGACTCCCTTCTTTCAGTATTTACACTAGTGGTCACCCTCACGGGAGTGGTGGTGGATGCATGAACGTTAGGTCTACAACTTTCTTTCCTTTTTTATGTCCCATCTTTCACCGCATTGTTTCCTTTGGGTCCAATTTTCATGATCATTCCTCCCTATATCCTATAGTTTGGATTCTTTATTGACTATTTTGGATTGTTTTGTACTAATATGGTTGTCATATAGGGTTCAATTTTTGTACAGTCTCTCCAAGGTTTCGACCCGTTCGTGCCTATCACAAGTATCATGTCTAAACTGGCATATAGGTTAGGATTTCACATCCACTTTTGTTTTGCATGACCTTATGACTATTTCATTTTAACCTTAGGTACGAACCCATTCCATGGTATCACGGAACCTTCATGTTGTTGTTAGAAGTGGTACTATGTGAATGGTAGATCTTTCCTATACATGGGTGTCCTAGTTAGCTCCCCTTTACATTTGGTACCGATGTTGTGAGTCCTCTCTTAGGTCCGGGAGTCCTTTGTATACTGCGCCCATGAATTTGTGCAAGAGCATCATACTCCTCTTGATCTTTTACTGGCCTATTTCCCCCGGACTCCCTTATGTCAAGTTGTAATTGCATTATCATGAGCTTTGCCTGCCTCATTTGAGCCTTATGCCGACTTCCCTGACTTTGAGTATCAGCCATATAGCCCGAGCTTGTCTCATATCTAGCCACGCAAAGCCATTTTATATATCCTTTGCAACTTGATTCCCTATTTTTACCGGGAGGGGACTTTCCCCCGAGTGTCGCTATCCTACACATGTGTCCTTGCATTGAGCATAGGTATGTTCCTCTACTTGGAACTAGTTTGTTTGCCTATTGACACTCGTCTCCTCCTAGTCTATAACTATAAATCACTTTTATTCTTTTTCAAGCTTTTCAAAATATTTGAAAAAGTCCAAAAAAATAAAAAAACCAAAAAGCCAGACAAGGAAAGATGTTATCTTTGGTAACAGTCAAGTCGTGTCGCCTTCGAACATAGCACTCTATATAACATCCATTGGTTGGGTTAATAGTTTGAATTTAGGAGATGTACTCATTTATCTGAGTTTATCTCCATCGACTGGTTAAGCTTCCAGTCCCTATGGAGCCTTTGTCGATGCCTCCTGTGTCGTAGAGATGTCCCAGTTTTTCATATCAAGTCTATGTTGCCTACATTTAGTCACCATTTGTTGTTATGCTCTTGTTTGAAGGAAGTTGAAACCTGAGTCTGCCATTCCTCAGTTATCTTGACTTTGCATGTCGGCCATTCTCGGTACAGTTACTGGATCGTGCACTTTATGATCGAGTCCTTCCACATTATAAAGCTTTGCTGAGTACCTCATGTTGGATGATGGGGGATGACTTAATTCCCTCCTTCTAATGGATTTCATCCCATCGACTTTAGATCATTTATTCTGGGATAGGAATCTAGATTCATCTTTGAGTGCCTTGAGACTTGGAGTCATCAGTGGTGTTGTGTTGTTTCTTATGATTCATTGTTGATTAATTGATATATGCTTATGTAATGGTGATATACTTGGTTGCATAAGGCATTGATGAACTCTACTAATCTGATAGAAGGTGAAAATGTTTTAAATAGTAATCACACTGATTCACCCCCCACTTCTCAAGGTGACCATTGTGTCCAACAATACATCAATATCATACATGCTAGTATAAAACAATATTTTCATGATACAATATTTTACCATCTTGTGGATTCCGATATTGGAACATAGACCCATTAGGAATACTAGTTTACATAGTAACATTAAGTAAAAAACCTTCATGTACCAACATATTTACTCTAGGTTCACCAAAACAATGTAAACAAATGCTAATGTATGCAACATTGGCCATTGTACAAGAACACATTGTCTTGGAAAGACACACAACTTACACATTAACATCAATTACATGAGCTACATCTCAACAAGACCTTTATCACATCTCAAGAACACACATAAGGTACTTGACTTAGTCACATATAAATATCATATGATACTAATGACTCTATTTATCCATACTTATCATCAAACTGTTACTAGGAAATATAAACAAGATATTATTTACTCAGAGCTCTCCTAGAGGATTAATTCCTCTCATGCTTCTTTATTCAACAACATTAAGGTACATTTATCTATATCATATACTAATTTATTCAAGTCATATGATAAGAACACATAATTCAATTCCAATAATGTGCACCTACTATCCAATTCTCATGCATACAATGTGCAATTGCTCATGCAATCTCATTTTTTGTCTCATGCATATATAGTGCATTCACTTTAATGAAAAAAATTATTGTAAAGGAATTAGGGATATTCCCTTCATTTATGAGCTCATATACATATATCAATTCAATACACAATAATATTTGCAATGATGTAAACCATGTCAAGGGATTAGGTATATGCCTTCATCTCCCATCCCATGGTGTAACTGTTGAACACATAGTATTTCAAATCCAACACATATTATTCATGTAATTTACCTTTCAATGTATCATGCTGTAAATATGCAATATTAATCGATTAACCAATGCATAATATATTCCATCTCCCATCTATTATAAAATTCCTTCCAATACTTAATCCATCTAATGCAAATCAAATGTGGAATTACAATAATATTGCACAATAAATGCATTCCAACATTAAGTTTCATACCAGTTTGTAACATACCCGACCCCAAAACTAAGGCCAAAGGCACCAAATGACTAAGGGGGAACTGCGTCGAGTCAATGCATTTCTTTACATTCCAACAAACACACAGGTAGCAACAAACACACACACACACACACACACACACACACACACACACATATATATATAGTTCTACAAGATAAATACAACAAATATTCAAAAAATAAATTCTAATTAATCGCATGAGATACTCCCAAGGTACATGAAATCAAACACTTGGAATGCATTTACCCTAAACACATTCTATTCAAATCAAATTTAAATTCAATCATGCATTATGCACATACTCTAAGTTACTTAAAATGCATGAAACATTCCTGCTTTGCATTATATACATACTCTGCCAAGATACATGAGATGCATTAAACATGTTTTTCAATCAATCATGCACATGAAATGCACTCAGTACTTTAACCAATACCATGAAGTGCATCAAGTATACCAACCAATATGAAGTGCATAAGTATCTCAACCAAGTTCATGAAGTGCAACAAACATCTCAACCAATATGAAGTGCATTAGTATACAAACCAAGTTCATGAAGTGCATCAAGTATCTCAACTAAGTTCATGAAGTGCATCAAGTATACCAACCAATATGAAGTGCATAAAGTATGATGAAAACTGATTCTAGGGGTCCTTCAAATTCTTGGACCTGTGGGTTATGGGGCCAAATATGGACTGATAACGTCCATGATAGCAACAAGAAACCTTTTAATAGTTTTTCACGCCTCCACTAAATCTTATCTCTCCTCCCAAACTACCAGACTTGCCAACCAACTCCCAATCTAGCAACATGAAGAAATGAAGGGTGGACTTGAAATGACACTAAATTGGATTTCATGAGAATTTTTCATCCATCCAAAGACCTTGGTTCTCAGTCTACTCTAATAAAAAAAATCCCTCACAATCGTTGAATTGACTTCGAAGAGATCAATGACGGACCCAATCTGAACAAGGCGGATTAATGGGAAGTTCCAGGTCCATTTCTAGTGTTAATATCCATGCACTTTTCCATAGAAAAAACCTCCTCGATCATTGATCTGATGTTGATAACGATCTAAACCATTCACACTTTCACTGCGACTATTCTTTATCAATTCACCTATTAACCTCTTGTATGCATGATGTCATTGTTTTATGGATCACCATTGATCCTTACATGATCGTTGGTCTATCTCTTCCTCCTCGCAGGAATACAATAATCAACACACTCACCCATACACACACAGACTTATGCAACTATATAAAGTTTCCCCTTAACATAACCCAAATTACACATAAATCATGGTTCTATTAAATACATCGAACTCGATAGATATACGACCTTACTGGGCTTGGCCACCCTCTCAGCCTGATTTACATTGTGTTTGGCCTCTCTCAAAGCACACATTATCACACTTTAAATAAGATAATACAATGTGGATTGGATCACTGAAAGGATCCGATAAAATCTCTAAAATTGATCACAAATCACTAACAAACAAGATTAAATACCAGGAAATCTCGTTCTTTGGCTGCTTCTTTCCATGTCCTCACCTTCTGGAAGGTCTAAATTATATTCTATTTGGGTAGGGTTGATGCTCCTGCATCAAAGTATCTCAACCAATTTCATGAAATGCATCAAGTATCATTTCTTCATGAAATGCATTCTAGTCAACAAATCCCATGCATTACCAGCAATTGCTTGGAATACTATCAAGATACACAACATGATGCATATTGAAATATTACTATGATACTCTATAAGGATTCCTTTCAACAAATATCACAAAGATACTTATCTAACAAAGATAACTTCTCAACAAGATCATCAAGATACGTTTCTAACAAAGATCATAAATAATATTTTCTAACAAAGACCAAAGACCATAAAGATGACAAGGAAAAACTTCATGCACTTTAAAGCAACATGCAAGAAAACTTATAAGCAATAATCTAAAATTAGAAATGAAATATCAAATCAAATATGAAACTACCCATACAACTTATTACTTACCATGCAATAACTAATTCCTACTGATAATGCATTTTCGATTTCATTATAATGCATTTCGTTCCAATGCATATAGTGTTCAGTCATTATACAATTTTCCAATCATAATAACGCATAGTAATGATCTAATTACACGTAAATCAATCGTACCACAAGAAGCATTTCAATATTAATTAATTAAATTCATACTCAAGCAATCAAGCAATCCTCTTAGAATCATCCTAAACATATGAATGCAATCTATGTAGAGGGATTAGGGATATGCTCCCCATTTCCTGAAGCATTCAATACACTATGCATGCACATTCATACCTAATGCATATGCATATATAACACACGATATGTAGGCACAATCCTTGCAATCACCAATCAATAATCATGCCATGCACAATGATTAAGCATTTACCAATTAAATCAATATACAGTAAGAGAGGTAACGCACAATAGACAAGCATCAACCAATCAAGTCACTGAATAGTAAAAGAGGGAATGCACATTAAACAAGCATTAACCAATCAGATTACTAGAAAGTAAAAGAAGAAATGCAAAGTGAACATGCATCTACCAATCAATCTATTGTACATTAGATCATGCAATGCATAGTTCCCACAAATCAACCTATTGAGTAGTAAATATGCAACATTAATTAATTCTAAAGCATACAATAAACTAATCTTTGAACTTTGAACTTTTGAAATTAAAAAGTAGGACAAAACCGAACTGATCTTTGAAGTGAGGATTTTGGGTCTTCCATTAACATAAGGGGGGTTAAATTTCTTTCACAAAGAACATTTCACATAAACATAAGGTTTATAACTTTGTATAAGGCCCAACAATCGCAGCATTAGAAACTAAGCTCCAATGCCACTTTGTCATGTACCCGACCCCAAACACATCATTAGGGTCATAATACTTCCAGGATTCTAGTAAGAAAATATTGATTCTAAGTTAATATCAATGGAATAATGGTGTTGTAGGGTTAGGAAAACATTCCAATAAGCCAAATAAATAAAAAGAAATATACATAAAAAGGAAGACGCCCCTTCCAATGTAAAAATATTCCCCAATGTACATGTGATGCAATGTGATGGAACATGAAGACAACTGGTCTCATAAAATTTTCACATGTAAAACCAATATCATCATAACATCTATGGGTAGTCTCCCATCGCCATTTAACCAAACTAAAAACTTCATATCTACATAATGTTAATAGATTTCAACTTCTAGTATAACGAGTAATCAACATTTTTGACACTTTATTAAAGCAGAATTGTGCCTCTACTATATATCAGATTTACTGCATTAGTTCTCAGTCGTTAAACCCATATAAGATATGATACAGAAAATCCATACACAGCCATATGGTATTCCCAAACACCATATCTTCTAGTTCCAATAATTCCTAAACAAACTAACTTCTAATAGTTATAACAATACATAACAAAATTGTTCCATGAGATACCAATCTATCAACACTAAATCAACCATATAACATGAACATGAATCAAATTTGCAACATAAATAATAGAGATAGCTCATCCTCCATGAGCGCATATGCAACAATAACATAGTAAACAATAGTCAAAGATAATTATCTTTATAACTCTGAAACTAACTTCAACAAGACAACGTTCCACCTAGCCTTAGACATATTTAATCCAAACTACTTGAGAAGGTCACCCATGAGATGAGGTCATGGATCCACATTGTAAGGAACTCTCCAATCATATATCTAAATAGAATATGCATTTCCATCATAAGAAACTTAGGCCATACATCCTGAGAAAGCACAATACATTTCCATCACAGGAAGCTTAGGCCATACATCTTGAGAACGCACAATACATTTCGAGCATAGGAAACACATGCCATATATCTTGAGAAAGAACAATACATATCCATCACATGATACTCAGGCCATATATCCTGTGAAATCACAATACATTTGCATCACATGAAAATTGGGCCATATATCCTGAGAAAACACAGCACAAGATTTTTCCCTTTTCCTACGAGACAAATTGACAATGGATAAAGAACATTCATAGTTACACACATACAATGGACAAGAAATGGATATTTCTATTGATTATAAACAGAGATACAAGTGACAAACTCTGTCGGCGCCTCGTTGAAAAGAAGAAACCGAGTCCTCCTTCTGGGCCTCCATCACTTCAATCCTCCATCTCAATGGCAAGTTCACAAGACAGTGGCAAGCTTGGGAAGAGCATCAATGGCTGCTCAAAAGGACAAAGGGATGCAGACTCAAGCATGTATGAATGTGGCACACATCCACTATAGTTTCCTTTCTCTCATAAGTTCTCCCCCTCTAATGCATCCAAGAGGCTCAATATATAGCCCTTCAATAGGAAGTGAAGGTTTGAGTCAGAGCGTTTCCAGGCATATGGAAGGCCAATAGTCAAGTATTCGTGACTCATTGAGGAAAACTGCAAAATATTTTAGTTTTGGGAACATTTCCCTATATATGCAGGTCATAGTGGGACAAGATGCATGTACACACAATATGTAAGCATGTGACCCGCGTATACCAATAAATAAGGATTTTTAAGGGATTTCTTGGATCATCAAAGTTTATTTTGAGCAAAGGGAGTCCAGAAAGACATGTTCTACCAAGTGTGGTAAAATCAGTTATAACACAAAGCATCAAATAGGTGTACTAGGATCTCTAAATTCCAATAAAATCAAAATTAGGAAACATAAATTACTATTAGGAAGAGTAACAACTCCTAACCTCGCCCCCCCCCCCCAACCCCCTCACATGTGAAATACAAGACCCCCTAACCACGTTTGTTGTCCATGTTGAGCTATTATTTAATTATAGGCAAATAATAATAATGTCCATTGATCTGTAGGACCTCAACTTTAGTGCATTAAAATTTTGTTGTAAAAGAATGCAATCAACAGGTTAATTAATGGAACAACATTAACGGAAATTAAATGCTCAGAACAGGAATGAAAACCACAACACTGATAGACAGATATAAGGAAGAAAACACAGAAACAGAGTCACCAACAGAAGTTGATAACAGAGTTCACCCCCTCCATTGGGCTACGTCTCCGGGTCCCTCTCCAATGGAACCGATCCAATTAATGGTTTTAAAATGGTACAAATGGTTCTAGACTCTGCAAATCAATTTCAGCAGTATGGACAAAAGTCTGCAAGACCCCCTCTCTGAAAGTTACAAAACTGGACTTCAACAGTTAAAAGAAGCCAAGTTATAACTGAGAATAGTCGACTTCAAAAGGAACAGCAAAATGCTCTCTCCAAGATTCTCATCATAGAGAAAACGTTGCACTGTGCTCCCAACGAACTGAGTCCCCCTTTATGGTTTCCAGCTTCCTCTATTTAAGCCCCATAAGCAATAGATCTGCCTTCTTTCACACAGCTATTACCATATGCCATTTAGCCAAATCGTGCCTCAAGCGTTTGACGTTCCGGGTCCCCAACAGGATATTCATCTGCCTTTCAACGTTATGCCCATTGTGGCATAACAGCCAAGAAAGCTTCGCCAAACCATTACAAAGAAGCTATACACATGACGAAATATCCAGCCACATCATAATGTGCCACATGAGGGGTATTCACCCATTCCAAGGATCAGAATGGAACCATGCGAACTAAACTTCTAGAAGTTTTAGTCATCTGAGCTTCCGTCGTTGCGGAAGAGGACAAGCAATGGGCTCCGATGGTCTCAATCAGCTGTCATTTGGTTTCTGAGTCGGAATTTTTGTTACTTTGGTTTCTGCAATTGCGGACAGCGGATGGTAAAGTCTCCCGATTTGACTTTTCAAACCTTGCGTCGCTGTGTGCGCCTCTCCGTAAGTTTTGGGCTTCCGTCGTTGCGGCTCCCGTTTCGCTCCATCTTCCGATCCTTTATATCTCCGCCGTTGCGGCTCCCGTTCCACTCCGTCTTTCGATCCATTCTTGTGAGCCCCATCATTACAGAAGGGGAAGATCTTGTGAGATTTTCCATTGCAGAAGGGGAAACTCTTGTGAGCTCCATCGTTGCGGAAGGGGAAGCTCTTGTGAGCTCTGCCATTGCAGAAGGGGAAACTCTTGTGAGCTCCACCGATCCTTGTATTTTTCGCCGTTTGATTTTTTGAACCATTAACTGTGTGGCATTTTCACAACTGTTAAGGGAAATGTTGCCGAGCTACACAGTATGGTTATGCCTCACCGTCAGACTAACCGTGCAATGGACGTTATAACCGCCGGATGTTTTGACTGGACCGTGCACAAAACGACGCAGGTATTACCATTTAACCATTGTAGCATATTGGATCTTTAAAAAGGAATAATCCGCTGGATCAATCCTCCCCATTGGAGAGCTTTTGGACCACCAAAAGCCTAAATTATTTTGCAAGTAAGTGAGGGTACATCTCCCTCACTTTCTCAATCTCCATCCATCTTGCTTTGCTAGGATGCATTCCTTTCAGCCCCACTCGATGGTACTCAGCATTCCCCCTTCGTGAAGTCCTTACATTTCTGTCAAGGATAACATCATCTAGCAACTCTCTCATATTTTCAGGTGCCAAATCATCAACTGAAGGAATCTGTATGTTGATTTCCTCATCCATGATCATAGGAGGCTCATACAGTTTAAGATTCTCAACATTGATAACTGAATAAATTTGCATGTATGGAGGCAAATTCAAGTGAAAAGCATTAGTACCGATCTTTTCCAAGACTTCAAAAGGACCATACCTGATAGGCTTAAGCTTTTTACCTTCACCTTTCATCCTTTCTTTGGTGATATGTAACCAAACTCGGTCACCAACCTGAAATTGATGATCAACTCGATGCTTGTCATGCCTGGCTTTGTACTTGGCCTGGTGTTGGGCTATAGGGCAGACCCAGGATTTATACCATTAACTTCGCACCAACAAAAGACCCACAGTGTTGGCCCTTTCGGCAACAATCTATGAGCAGATTGCAGTCTCACCCGAAACAGCTATGGGATGCCGCAGAATCAGGTTTCTGCAAGCAAAAGAGGGATATTACTGTACCTTAGCCTTTAACAACTTATATTCATATACATAGAGATTCAACATTCACATATATAACTTCGCAGCTAAATAAACAGACAGTGACTTGCATAACCCTTTACTGGGAATTCACAGTGAAGTTATTTAGTTAGCAGTGATCTTATTTATCAGATATATATTTATTAATGCATGAAAGAACATAACAAAATTAGCACAAAGAACCACAACACCAGATATAACGTGGTTCACCCCCAGTGTAGGGGTTATGTCCACATAACTGTGTTTTATTCAACTCTTTACTAAAATCACAGTTTTGATCTACGCACTCAGCTGCAGATCCTTTCAAGTCCTTAAAGCTGCGCACACAACTACAGGCCTCTGCGCACACAGCTGCAAAGGTTGTCCATGCACACAGCTGGGACTTAACCTTCTCTTACAAAATAGCCTTATCTTTGCATCAATTTATCTTACATCAAAAAGCCTAACCTGATTTCACTATAAGAGTGCTTATTTATAGTGCACTTATTACAAAACCATGGACTTAAACCATGGGCACCTCGTCAACCCTAAACCTTGGATTTAAACCATGGGTTTATTACAAAGAGAGGACTTGGACTCAACCCCGACACCCCTAATACTGTTTTGAGTCGTAACTCCACTTACAACTTCCACAAAAACTGTGGAGTTACCAAAATTAGGGACCGTTAAGGTGCGCGCCCCAACAGGCCCCTAAGACTCACCGGTGGCTCGTCCCGGGACACTCTGCTGCTCTTCTGGTAGGCGAACTTTATCAGCGAAAATAACGAACTGCTTGTTGAGGCCACGCATGATATTGTTGATGTCTTGCTCCTTTTCGACCAATTCCTGTAATACGCATCCGATGCTTCGCTAGCCTTTGTCTGCGTAAATGCAGCACATTCTTTCAGGACTTTGAGTTGGGTGTCCATAGCAGTACTCAACTCAAAAGCTTCGCTGATAAGTGGCTGCATAGAACTTTCCACTTCTGTTTCTTTTTCTCTGCACGATTCAATTTACTGTTGGATTTCATTGCTTCGCTTTACCTTAAGCATTTTCTCCATAGGTGGTACAGAATTAATTTCTACTTTTACTGTATCCAACTCTATTTGTCGCTTCATGATGATTTCTTGCAGCTGTCCAATTTCTGGATGTTCCTGTAGGGTGGTCCAGGCCTCAACACTGTCTTCTAATAGCTTTGCTGTGCTGCTCGCAGTATCCGAGATTTTTGATGCGGAGACCTGAATGTCTGCTCGGCATTGCTCTCTGACCTCCGGTGGGCTCTCCAGGGTGATGCGGAGTTGGAGCTCCGCAATCTGGGCCTCATGTTCTGTTTTGAGCTTCTCGATTTCGCTGCGAGACTGCTGTGCATAGTATTTCAGCCTGACTAGTCTTTGTTCTGGTTCTTCTATCAACTGTACGTCGAAGTCAGGAAGACTTCGACATGCCTCATCCAAGACTCGTACTAGGGTAATGCGCTTACATTATGTGTCCCTCTTTCTCTGCTCCACTGCCTCCAACTGCGTTGTGAAGCCCTGCTGCTGACTTATGGCATTTTCTAACTGTTTTTGCAAATATTGGTCTCGTGCCTTAATTTTTTTCATAATTGCTAACTGACAGAGATGTAGTTCCCTCATGGATAGCTTAGTGTAGTCTATGCCAACCTTCATACTCATCTCTGAACGAGAGGCTGCATCTGTTAATATGAGAGCTGCACTCGGCACTTGCCCTTTGTTATCTTTGGCCGGCCATTGCCTTAGGTATGGCTGCACGCTTACTGAGGCACTACTTGTTGAGGCACAAATCAGTGATTTTTCTGTTAAGTCCTTCAACTCCGAAATGTGTTTTGCTACCTCGGTGATGGCATGCAGATGTAGATCAAAAAATTCTAACCATTTCTTGGTGAGAAATTTTGTGGACTTCGTTAGACCCTGAACAAACTCCTCACTTGTCAGGCCGAGCTCTACGTCAATATTCTTGTTCTTCGATGCCTTCGTTTTCTTTCAGGAATGGGGTTTGTTTACTTCTTCTGGTTCTGGCATCTTGCGCTTATCCTGTCGATTAGGGTCTAAAGCAGTTTGAACCGATTCTTCTTCTTCGTCTTCATTGCCATCATCTCCACCCTGGTCATTTTCACTCTGCTGCGACTCAGTTTGTTCTTCACTGTCTTCAGGGGTGTCTTGCTGTTGTGTATGACTAGGGCCTGCGCCCAGATTTGTAACTGGAGGAACTGGAATAGTGGGTTTTTTTCCTGCATCCTTCAACCATTCCGCCGGCCACTGTTGAACGACCATGAGGATTTCATCTTTGGTCATGACATATGGTAACTTAAACCATTGATGCTTTGGATCCGTGCGAGCCTGGATGAAAAGATTATGCATGTCGGCACTGAAATGGGATGCTCCGTCGTATTGAGAGAATAACTCATTAGTGAGCCGAGGGGTTTTCATGATCTCATATGAGATACTCATCATATAAAAGGAAAATACACAGTTTGTCATCTGCTGTAGGGTTTTATCCTAGGAATCCCACAGAGAGGCGTACCGCACTGCACCAGGTAAGTCCAGAGGTATAGTAGCAAACTGCACCTCGGTAGGTTCTTTCCATCCTACCAGGGCGATGAGGACTATCAACCAAGAATAGTGAAAGGGCCTACCTTTCTCCTGTGCATCGCGGACGTCTTCAAGGAATTCCTTCATGATATATGCTGCCCAGTTGTAACTATAGCCTTTGGCACAATTCGCGGCAATTTTGAAAACTGGGGCAGGCACTTCATATGGTCTACATTTCCGCATGAGCTTGCATGCAAGAAGCTCAACTGCGAAGTGAATATTGTGTTGTTGAATGGTGGAAGTGTGATACCCTCATTTTCCCTTTGTCAGGCCAAAGCGTTCCTTCATGCTTTGTGTGAGCTTCGTATCCTCATGCTTTGAAGGAAATTTGGTCCCCGGATCAGGTCCTGCTATTGGTAAGGCTGTGATCCTGTGAATGAGCTCTCCATTAATAGGAATTTTCTTATCTCCTATCCATAGGTGGCTGTCATGTATTAATGCCAGCAGCTTCTTGACCACTATGGTCACCTATGTGCTACGACCAAAATGGGGAACATCAAGCATCTTCAGTAGGCCCGCTTGATCCAAGCCAGTAGCCCACTGTTTTACTTCCAGCAATGTCATGTTAGTCTCTGTATTTTTGACAAAATGCAAGTATTGTGCTGGAGCGAACTGTGGAAACTTTCCACGATCATTTGTGTTATGGTCGGCATACTTAAGCCAGTCTATTTTCCCTGTCATGGTCCCGACCAACTGCACACCCGGGGGCAAGGAAGGGGTGCGTAATGTGAACTTCTTTAGTCGCCGAGGTGGATGGACTCCTAGTCTAACTGGTGGAAGATATGGTGGACGCTTCGGTGCAATATTCTCATCTTCTGCAGGTGGGGCCTCGGCTGAACCAGAAGGCTGCATCTCGGGGTCTTTTGGTGTTTTCCCTGATTGCTTGTGTCGGTCTTCGTTGCATTTAGAATGTACTTCAGGCTTAAACTTCTTCCGGGCAGAGCATGTCTACATTGGTTGAGTCGGCGCTGGGGGAGTTTCTTCACGGGGAACAGATGCAGGCGGTTGGTTGAAAAGGTTCGGCAAACCCGTCTACTCAAACTCTCTCAATAGTTCCTGGAACTCACGATCAGCAGACATGGGTGCAATTGTAAAACTCAAGAGACTAAAAAATGTGAGCCTTGCGGGTGTGGGTGTCTTCTTATAGAATCTATCCCTGAAATCTGTCATAACTGTGCAGTGATGGCACCAATTCTGATAGAGATCTTGTCCAGATGACGGTATATTTCCTAAGATCGCATTAATATAGGCAGTTAATATAGAGAACATACCGGTGCCGCCATAATTGACTTCTTCTAACGGTCGTTTTTGTTTTAGTTCCGACAGACCTTTCCTTCTTCGGCACAAGTAGTAGTTGTGGCTATGCCCGAGTGAGGGCATTCAACACCTTTGGATACCATCTGCGGCATGGAGTCGAGCTTCGACCCTCGACAAAATGTCATCCACAACTGCACTGATTCCTCTTATTTCCAGGAACTTCATCAGACATAAGTCCCGACACTCATGGAGAAGTTGGGTTGCTTTGCTTACCATGTCTTCATCCCAATAATCTCCACTGGTAGCATACTTAGGCTGGCCTTCTGGTCCAATGTTGACTGTATGCATCTTCAGGGGCTACGTCACTTCATGGGCTTCGACGACTGGTCTGTGTACGTCACAATGTCCTTCTGACTCAGGAATACCAGTATTGCGCGGAATAGTATCCTTGTCAATTGCGAGGTTAGAATGAGTTTCTTGGGCTTTCCCATCAGGCTGGTATTTTACTACTTCTTGATCCTTAAATACCTTAGTATGGACCAACCTGATAGCCACATTTAAAGCTGGACAAAATTTATTAGCAGAAAAGGTAAGCACAAAATGATCCATAAGATAATCCCAACTTACAATATCCTGGCGAAGCTCAGCCTGCGCATGCCAGTTCTTTGCTATTGGTTCCAGAGTATGCACAAACCTAGGTACCCATGCTGCCTGAGGTACATGCTACCATGCTTCATAGTACTGTGCTCGAGGTTCCTGAGGGTTGGTCTTCCTATCCAACCTGTTGTGTACCTCCTGAGGCTGATCCATAATTCTGAGGCGTAGGAACTTCTGACGAGCTTCCCAACTAGGACTGTTCATCTGATGGTCATTCCACCATCTGGCTGCAGTGGTTCTGAATACTGAATCCAGAGTCTCCCTTTTATGTGATTCTAGTATCTGGTCTGAGACTTGTTCAATAAAGTGTTCTGGATCTGACAAGTCATCAAAATTAGGTAGGATTCTTACCTGTGCACCAAGCCATCTGATAGATTTAGTAATTCTGGCACATCTATGTCCATGCAGCTCATAAAGTATGTTCTCCCAGTTTTCTAACCCATCATCTAAATCCGTTATGCAGGAGCTGTCACACCTCTAATCCATGATACCTTCAGCAGTAGGATCAACATAATCCTCTTCCTTAGCTGTGATATTGTAAATGTGGTCCAAAGCATCCTGGTCTTCATCTCTTACTGGCTCTGTGTATCTCTCTCCTTGAGAAGGGTCTAATGGGACTATGACTCTCATTCCTTTCCCTTCGAAATTCATCTGTCTCTTCTTCAGGTTGATGACTGCATCATTATCTATTGCCCATTCAATGCCTAGTAGTGCAGGATAGGGGTTGTTGTCATCAATTATTTCAATTACCTCAAAGTCTGCTAAGGTACTGACTCCTTCAATATATACTGGGACATTAGGGAGTCTTCCTAGGGGCACAATCTTCTGCTAATTGGCTAATCTCAACTATATAGGGGACCAATCAAGGGTAGGTTTTCCTATTTGTTCCCACGTTTGCTTAGTTAAGACATTGACCTCTGATCCTAGGTCCAAAATAACAGAATTCATATCATACTCTCCTATCTGAGCATTCAATCTCATTTCCCTGCCAGTTCTCCTGACTCGATGAACAGCTTTTAGCTGACCAGAACTTTGCTGAGGTTCGCAGGAAGCAATAACTTTCTGCAACTCGCTCAAAGCATTCTGATTTCAGAGGAGCTTTAGACAACTCTGTAAAAAGGAGGACAGTGTACTTACTTTGTCTATCGAAGCTTCTTGTGTCGGCAGCTGCTGCTGATGTTGGTGCATAGGTGCTACTGATGTTCTAGGAGCAGCAAAACCTCTCTTGGCTTCCATGAATGTCTCTTTTTCTCTTTCGACATCAGATGTTGGGACTTTCGCGGGGGCCTTACGAACCCAAGCCTCGTCAGGCTGTTTCTCCTTATTCTGTGCTTCCATCGTAGCTCCACTCCGAGTAACAACATTAATAGCTGGGGAAGGTCTTTGCTCGATGGAAATCATCTAAATATTCTGAGTAGGGGTACTGTTTCTTTCCTGAATCTTAGCTATCAACTGCGGGCACTGCTTGATCACATGATCTACTGACCGACAATACCGACATGTCGTAGTTGGGTTCCGACAATCTCTCGCTAGATGCCTGGCCTAGTTACAGTTGTAACACACAACCTGACCTCGACCTCTTCCGGCCATACCACCTCGACCACGACCTCCAAAAGCACCTCTACCGGATGCACCATCACGGTAGCCATAGCCATCATTGCTCTGTCCCTCATTTTGTACCCCATAAGCGTCTTAAGTTTGTTCTCTCATGAGGTCAAAGCTGCGACACTCATGTTCGTTGTGTCCCACGGACTTACAGAATTTACAATAGGGGTTCTTAGGTATTTTCCCATACCTCTATAGCAGATAGCAGTCTTCAGGTCGATGCTGACCTGTCGTTCCGCAGAGCTCACAATATAGGACTTGTGGTTGAAATGGGTTTGGCGCACCATTATTCAGGTAATTTCTTACCACAGGACACTGTTCCTTGGCATGACCTTCTGTTCGACATTGTGTGCACCAGACCTCTTCGCGACCATTTTTTCCTTTCTTCATATTGCGAAGCTCCAGAGCCATCGCTGCCAACTGCACCTGGATTTGAGCAATACCAGAATTATCTTCGACAGGAGCGGTTTCAAGTTTCATCGCTATTTCCAAGGCCTCCTGCTGGTCAGCAACCTTCTGTTGCATGAGTGGAGTTCTGATATGCGGTAACAATGCTGCAATGAACCATTCCTTGTGCTGCGCAGGTCCAATGGTGAAACTGAATTGGTCTAGCAGAACTTTGAATCTTTGATCAAATTCCAACACTGATTTGCCGCTCCTCTGCTAAATCTCTTTTAGCTTAGTGATACACTGCGACTCTGATTTTGGCTTCTTAAATTCCTTTATCACTACTGCTTTTATATCAGCCAATGCATGGTTCTGAGTGCTGGAAAACTTCATGAACCAGGTCAGAGCATGGTCTCTGAATGAAGTAACCGGCTGCACTCTTTTTGTATCTTGATCCGTAATGGCCTTATTAGTCCACATTGCTTCACATAAAAACCAGAACTATTATGGATCCTCTGATCCAGTTCCTTTGAAAACAGGTAGTTTAATGTCATCATGCATGTGGGCCATAGTGGATCTAGGGGGGGTTGGAGGAGGACTGGAAGTAGGCGGGGGGGAACTTATGGGGGTAGACTGACCTGCAACAGGAATACTTGAGCTAGGTTGACTCTCAGACTACGACGAGTTCTCAGGGATAATAGGTCTTCGCTACGGGGTTACAGGAGGGTTTCAAAACATAAGGGGTTTCTTCGGGTTCTGACTTTGCGGGATTTACAGGGGAATACTCGGTATGCTGACCCTGGGAATAGGATCTAAAATCTCTCTTGTACCTTTTGCCACTTCGCAGCAAACCGCTTTCCTCGTCGAAGGTATTTTCACTTGCAAACATAGGTTAGTAACACGAAATCTAACAGTCTAATTCAATTAGCAATATACCTTTTTCAACTAATAGCATTTTAATTCTCAAACTAAATGAATTCAAAAACTTACCCCTTGGTCCTTTGAAAAACTGCCGCTCGGCTTCACTAAAGGAAGTACTCGTATCGATGGCGAACTCCGTCACAAATGCTTAGAGGGTTCGCGTTGTCCAAAAATCAACAGCGCGGGATATCTCATTGTTCACCCTTTTCAGTATATTAATTCTTGTGGGGGTCCAATCAAGAAACTGACGTTCTTGGAAGTTTGTCCTTCTCTCTGTTAACCTGGATAACCACTGGTGCAACTCTATGTGGATACTACCAAAGAAAACTGCATAAACATCACAAAAAACATACCTTTGTAAAAATTCATTTGCACTACGACGCAGATCTTTGTTCTCTTGCTTAGCGAATTTCAGATAAGTCTCATCACACCAATCACCGATTTCTTTCACAGAGGGTCTCTAGGACATAGCCCTTGAGGTACAACGTAAACCCCTCTTGAGCAGATACTGAGTTCAACCGGCAACGGAACCAATTTGTTGGGCTATAGGGAAGACCCGAGCTTTATACCATTAACTTCGCACCAACAAAAGACCCACAGTGTTGGCCCTTTCAGCGACAATCTACGAGCAGATTGTAGTCTCACCCGAAACAACTATGGGATGCCATAGAATCAGGTTTCTGCAAGCAGAAGAGGGATATTACTGTACCTTAGCCTTTAACAACTTATATTCATATACACAGAGATTCAACATTCACATATATAACTTCGCAGCTAAATAAACAGATAGTGACTTGCATAACCCTTTACTGGGAATTCACAACGAAGTTATTTAGTTAGCAGTGATCTTATTTATCAGATATATATTTATTAATGCATGAAAGAACATAACAAAATCAGCACAAAGAACCACAACACCAGATATAACGTGGTTCACCCCCAGTGTAGGGGTTATGTCCACCCCCAGTGTAGGGGTTATGTCCACAGAACTGTGTTTTATTCAACTCTTTACTAAAATCACAGTTTTGATCTACACACTCAGCTGCAGATCCTTTCAAGTCCTTAAAGCCGCGCACACAGCTATAGATTTCCTTAATCACCCAAAACCCTCTACGCACACAGCTGCAGAGGTTGTCCACTCACACAGCTGGGACTTAACCTTCTCTTACAAAATATCCTTAGCTTCGCATCAATTTATCTTACATCAAAAAGCCTAACTTGATTTCGCTATAAGAGTGCTTATTTATAGTGCACTTATTACAAAAACATGGACTTAAACCATGGGCACCCCGAACCCTAAACCCTGGATTTAAACCATGGGTTTATTACAAAGAGAGGACTTGGACTCAACCCCGACACCCCTAAGACTGTTTTGAGTCGTAACTCCACTTACAACTTCCACAAAAACCGCGGAGTTACCAAAATTAGGGACTGTTAAGGTGCGCGCCCCAACACCTGGCTCTTCTCCAACTATTCTTGAACTGCCTGCTGCACTGCTTGGATTCTCTGAATGAACTTTAAATCTAGATCTGCGTCATGATGTCCATCCACTGCATATTTTCCAAAAGAGAATTCCATCGGTATTTTTGGCAGATAACCAAAACAAGTTTCAAAAGGAGATCTTTTCGTGGAAGAATGAACTGCATGATTGTAAGCATGTTGTATATACTGCAACTGCTCATCCCAAAGTTTAGGATGCTTACTACAATATCCTCTGAGCAGCTGAACCACTGTTCTGTTCACTACCTCTGTTTGCCCATCGGTCTGTGGATGAAAAGCTGTACTTTTCTTTAGTTTGGTATCCATAAGCTCCCATAAAGTTGACCAGAATTTTCCCAAGAACTGGGAATCTTGATTAGATATAATAGACATGGGCAGCCCAAAATGTACCCAAACATTTTGAAAGAATAAAAGAGTTGTTTGTTCAGCAGTGATCTACTTGTTACATGGCATTAAGATACGCATTTTCCTGAATCTATCCACAACAACATATAGGTAATCATGCCCTTTTCTAGACATAGGTAGTCCCCCTACAAAGTCCATAGAAATACTTTCCCAAGGACGAGAAGAAACTGGAAGAGGAGTGTACAAACCCAATTTCCTATTGCTAGGCTTACTTGTTGCACACATAACACAACCTCTTATATATTTAGCTACAGTTTCTTGCATCTGAGGCCAATAACAGTGATTCTGCAATACATAAAACATTTTACCTACACCAAAATGTCCTGCAATCAATGAACTATGTGCTTCTCGAATCACATGCACTCTCTCTTTCTATGGAATACAGAGTTTACCAAGATGATACAAGAGTTGATTATGCACATAATAGTTCTCTTCCTGTTTACCATGTATAAGTGATGCATATATTTTCTTAAAATCTTTATCTTCTGCATACTGTTCAATATAACTTTCATGTGTTAATGAACTATTTTGAAGAATGATTGAAGCATTCATAGGTGGTCTTGATAGCATGTCTGCTACTTTATTATGAATTCCCTTTTTGTACTTAATGACGAGATGAAACTGTTGTAAGAACCCCATTTATCTTCAATGTCTACTTTGTTTTATTTTAGTTTGAGATTGTAAATATTGAAGTGGCTGATGATCAGTATGTATGACTGTCTCTTTTCCCATGATATAATGTTTCCACTTATTCACACTCTGTACTAAAGCATACAATTCTTTGTCATAGGTTGGATAGTTACTTACAGTAGTAGAGAATGTCTCTGAATGGTAACAAACTGGCTTCCTTCCTTGCATGCTCCCATGGAAAACCCACTGGCATCGGTTTCGATCTCAAATGGCTGCTGCAAATATGGCAATGTCAGAACTGGTGCTGTGCTAATATTTTCCTTTAAAGTGTCGAAGGCTCTCTGATGCTTGCCTCCCCACTGGAAAATTTCTTTAATGCTTGTTAATGCATGCAAAGGCACAGCAATGGAGGAAAACCCAGAAATGAATTTCCTCCAATACTGAACCGCACCCAGAAAACTTCTGATTTCAGTAACGGTGTTAGGCCGTGGCTAGTTTACAATGACCACAACCTTGGCTGGGTCCACTCGTAGGTGGCCTCCACCAATAATATGGCCTAGATATACTAAAAAAGTTTTAGCAAATTCACATTTATACATTTTTACATAAAGATTTTCCTTTCTCAGTACATCTAAAATTTTCTTCACATGTACAACATGATCTTCCCAAGTTTTACTAAACACAAGGATATCATCTAGATATACAATTACAAAATCATCAATGAATGAACGAAAGAAATCATTCATGACCCGCATGAAAGTAGCAGGTGCGTTATAGAGCCCAAAAGACATCACAAGCCATTCATACAAACCCTGTTTTGTTTTAAACACTGTTTTCCAAGCATCATGCTCAGCAACACGGATTTGATGATACCCACTACACAAATCCAATTTTGTAAAATAAGTTGCATGTTTCAATTGATCAAGCAAATCATCAATACGAGGAAGAGGATACATGTTTTTAATGGTGATTTTGTTAAGGGCCCTGTAGTCGATACACATCCTCCACGACCCATCCTTCTTCGGAACCAAGACTATAGGAGAGCCACAAGGAGAAGTGCTGGGCCGGATGACCCTCTTCTCAATAAGCTTCTGAACATGCTTCTTTACTTCCTCATTCTGCATTATAGACATCCGGTACATGGCTATGTTTGGGAGTGGCACATCCTGCTGCAAATGTATCTCATGTTGAATCTCTCTCTTCAGTGGTAACCCCTTCGGATCTTGAAACAAATCATCATACTCAGAAATGATGTCAATCAGTTCAGATTTATGCTTAGGGTCACCTTCTTCAAAAGATTTAGAGACTTCATAATTTTTCATCTTAACCATCATCAACACAAAATTCTTACTAGCATTTACCAACCTCTTCATTTGTCCTGCAGAGACTATTGCTAGATTGGTTTTTATCTTATGTGCTCGTACAATATATTCCATACCTTCTTTAAAAAGATGATACTTATTCTGCTCTCTATAAAAGACTACTTTCCGGTCATACAAATATGGACTCCCAAGTACAATTCCAAAAATGTCAAGTGGTACTACATCCAATTCTACCTCATCCCTAAACTTTTCAGTAATTGCAAATTTTAATACACATTTCCTTGTAACTTGCAATTGTGTATCATTAGTAACCCAACCTAGAGGATAGGGCTTTTCATGAGGCACAGTAACTAAATGCAATTTCTTAACCACTTCTTCTGATATCAGATTTACTTGTGAACCACTATCAAACAATGTATCAATATTTGTGTGATTTGTAATGACACGAACATGAAACAATGCACTTCTATCTTTATCATTTTGCTTAGAAGTAGATGGCAGACTTGTACTTTCACTAGAACTTGATTATGCATCAATGGGAAGTGAGATACTTTTATCCTTACCTTGGATTCCGACAATTGTAAGCTTTGTTTCATCACCTAAGTTGGATCCCAAGTCTTGAATAACTGCTGCAGTAGCTTTTGCTTTTCCTTTGTCTTTGTTTCTCCCATACTTCTTTGGCCTTAACTCTGGATGAAGCTTCCAACACTTAGAGACATCATGTCCCTTCTGACAATGCGAACAGGTAGGATTTTCACCTTCTTTCTTAACAATAGCCATCTTCTTTTTCCCCTTATATTTACCTTTCGATTTGCTATCAAATTTAAATGACTTCTTCACAAAAGTATCATTAGCATGCTTACCCCTGGCTTCTAAATGGGTAGCTTGAACACATACATCATCCAAATTACTGGGATTAAACGTAAACAAGGTATGTTTCAAATAAGAATGCATGCCACCAATGTACTTAAGAAGAGTCTCCCATGTATCTAATGAAACATTCAATGTAATAGCTCTCTTTTTGAATTCATGAGTATAATCTTGAATGCTTTGTCCTTTAACTTGTCTAAACATTTGCCAATTCATGGTTAATTGCTGCATGTGACCTAAAGGATAAAATTGCTTTCTTAATACTTCGATGAATTCATTCCAAACTGAAATAATTTTACCATTATTTCGAAGATCTTGCTGAATCTTGCTCTCCCACCAAGTAAGAGCCATTCCACTCATCCTCCAAGTGGCCAATTGAATCCTGGAAGGGTCATCATTAATGCCCTACACCCTACAATATACTTCAAGCTGCTTGATCCAATTGTCTAATTTTTCAGCATCTAAATCTCCATTATAAATAGGTAATTCAAATTTTACATCCAATTTGAAATAAGGCATATTAGGACTTGCATTATTTGAATGAGAAGTATGAGAAGAAGAAAAAGTCTGATTAGTGTCAGGAGGATCACCATCACCTCCTACTCCTTTACCCTTTTCTTCCTTCTTCACTTCTGCATATTTGGATGAAGATCCTTCTTCCTTCTTCTTCCTTTCTGCTCACTCATCGAGTAGAATTTCCATCATGGCTTTCATGCTCATAAAAGCCTCTAAAAACTCAGTTTCAGAAATAATAGGTTTTTCCCGTTCGGTATGTCCTTCTTCTTCCCCTCATGGAGAAGACATGGCTCTTGAGAATGTTCTCCTGGAGCCAATATCAGGATCTCCTTCAACTAATTCTCCTTCACCACGCTTTAACCTAAGCCTAGTAATCATTTACAAAATTGCACAACAGTCAACCAGCTCTGATACCAAAATATGATCCGTAGGACCTCAACTTTAGTGCATTAAAAGTTTGTTGTAAAAGAATGCGATCAACAGGTTAATTAATGGAACGGCATTAACGGAAATTAAATGCTCAGAACAGGAATGAAAACCACAACACTGATAGATAGATACAAGGAAGAAAACACAGAAACATAGTCACCAACAGAAGTTGATAACAGAGTTCACCCCCTCCACTGGGCTACGTCTCCGGGTCCCTCTCCAATGGAACCGATCCAATTAATGGTTTTAAAATGGTACAAATGGTTCTGGACTCTGCAAATCAATTTCAGCAGTATGGACAAAAGTCTGCAAGACCCCCTCTCTGAAAGTTACAAAACTGGACTTCAACAGTCAAAAGAAGCCAAGTTATAACCACGGGGGCTTCACTTGTTGACCAATATCCTATCACGTTAGTTCATATTGTGGGTTTTAAAATTATTAAAAATTGAACCAATATATTGCAGGTATTGGGGGCATGAGGGGTTTAAGGTGGGGGTGGGTAGGGTGGTTTATAAGGATTGAGGTATAAAAAGGGGTGGGGAGGAGGTTTTAAGTATTGGGAGGGAGTTTCAACAAAAAGAGTTTGGGTCAATATCTCTGGAAATTAAGGGTATTCTTTAATATCCCATTATCGCACGTGCTATGTGAGATGTTCACTAAGTGAAGTCCCCGTGGTTATAACTGAGAATAGTCGACTTCAAAAGGAACAGCAAAATGCTCTCTCCAAGCTTCTCATCACAGAGAAAACGTTGCACTGTGCTCCCAACGAACTGAGTCCCCCTTTCTGGTCGCCAGCTTCCTCTATTTAAGCCCCACAAGCAACGGATCTGCCTTCTTTCACACAGCTGTTACCATATGCCATTCGGCCAAATCGCGCCTCAAGCGTTTGACATTCCGGGTCCCCAACAGGCTATTCATCTGCCTTTCAATGTTATCCCCGTTGTGGCATAACTGCTAAGAAAGCTTCGCCAAACCATTACAAAGAAGCTGTACACATGATGAAATATCCAGCCACATCATAATGTGCCGCATGAGGGGTATTCCCCCATGCCAAGGATCAGAACGGAACCATGCGAACTAAACTTTTGGAAGTTTTAGTCATCTGAGCTTCCGTCGTTGCGGAAGAGGACAAGCAATGGGCTCTGATGGTCTCAATCGGCTGTCATTTGGTTTTTGAGTCGGAAGTTTTGTTACTTTGGTTTCCGTAGTTGCGGACGGCGGATGGCAAAGTCTCTTAATTTGACTTTTCAAACCTCGCCTCGCCATGTGCACCGCTCTGTAAGTCTTGGGCTTCTGCCGTTGCGGCTCCCGTTCCGCTCCGTCTTCCGATCCTTTATATCTCCGCCGTTGCGGCTCCCGTTCCGCTATGTCTTCCGATCCGTTCTTGTGAGCCCGGTCGTTGCGGAAGGGGAAGCTCTTGTGAGCTCTGTCGTTGCGGAAGGGGAAACTCTTGTGAGCTCCATCGTTGCGGAAGGGGAAGCTCTTGTGAGCTCCGCCGTTGCGGAAGGGGAAACTCTTGTGAGCTCCACCGATCCTTGTATTTTTCGTCGTCCGATTTTTTGAACCATTAACTGCGCGGCCTTTTCACAACTGTTAAGGGAAATGTCGCTGAGCTACGCGGTATGGTTATGCCTCACCGTCAGACTAACTGCGCAATGGACGTTATAACCGCCGGATTTTTTGACTCGACTGTGCACAAAATGGCACAGGTGTTACCATTTAACCATTGTACCATATTGGATCTTTAAAGAGGAATAATCCGTCAGATCGTCCATAGTCCATAGTTCAGGAACCTAGTGACACAATAATAACAACTAACCCAATCACATGCATATGGGGCTTAATGTTGGGGCATTGTACAAGAACTATAGCCTAAGACAAAAGTCTCATCTTCTCTTTCGGTTTTCCAACATTGCCTAGTCTTCTCTCCTAGGGGTGAGACCAACCTAATGGAAGCCTTCAAGACTACATTTATTGTTTTATCCTTATGTGTGTATCTTAGTTAGCTTAGTCACAAATTTATATGTCAAAGTTGCATAAGATACAAGAAACCCGAAATATAATAGTACACATAAATATCAAAACAAAAGTAAGCTGACAACAGCTCAATGGAGTGTGCCCAAACTTTTCTTATACAGAAATTTTGGTTACAACATGAGGAGGATGCCACAACTCGACAACTCTCCTAGAATGCGCCCTCAATGGCAACAAACTCTTTACAAGTTACAACCCAAACCTTTACTAACATTTGCCATGTTGCAACCGTAGATCCACCTCCTATGACACTTATCACATGTCTTCACACTAGGAAGCTAGTTTGGTGCACTCCCTCCCCAACCAGTTACAACCAACTCTTCTATTTTTCCTTTCCTTCCAACTCTGCGCTCCAAGCGGATGTGTGCACTTCTTGAGTGGAGAATGCATTATTTGTTGTTGTGTTGTGTGCTCTTTTCTTTCAACTAGTATGCCTCCATGCTCCCCGAAAGTGTATTTCAATATTTATTCCTTTATGATTAAATATATTCAAAATTTCTTTTGAAAAAGAAAATATTTTTGTCATCTTTTGCGAGATTTAGTGCATTGAGACATTGTCTTTTATGACCCGGCACATGATTAAAGACCTAGAGATTTGAGTTTTGGGTTACTTCACATAAAAGTCAGGACATATCATATGATGTCAAGATGTCAAAATATTTCCATCTTGAAATTTGTGTCACGTTTCCCAAAAACAACTCCACAAATAGGAGAAGTCTTTAACATTGGTTTTAAAAAACCATATTATAAGTCAAATACTATATCCATGATTCCATCCTACAAAGTCTTTTTGCACCACGCACTAGTAAAGTAACATATTATTCTCAACCATCAACTAGTAAAAAAGGCTGAAATCCCATAGATGAGCATATAATAGAGTATTTTATATTTATTTAAAGTACAATTATGCATTTGTTGGATTTACCAAAATGGACATCTTACACACTCGTCGAAACTTGGCCATCTAAGAAATGCATGTTCCCTTCAGGTCATCTAAGGATTATGCTGCACAAGCTGTAGCACATCATTCTTCGTCATATCAATTTGGATAGAAACCTAAAGATAACCCTATAAGATCAACATAAAAGTAAGTTGGAAACACCTCAATGGGGGTGCACCTAAATATTTATTATACATATATTTTGGTTGTGGTTACAACATGAGCAGAATTCCACAACTTGGTAGCTCTTCTAAAGTGTTCCCTTGACAATAGCAAGCACTTTACAAGTTACAGTCCAAAGCTTGACAAATTCTTACCCTATTGCAACCACATGTTTTCCTCCTATGACACATGTCACAAGTCTTCACAATCGGAATCCAACTTAATGCACTCCTTTTTCTACCCAAGTTGCACCCAACTCTTCTAGTTCTCCTTTCCTTCCAACTCTACACTCCAAGAGGAGGTGCACAC
>LPNX010371100.1:761201-775051 GCA_001517045.1 Pseudotsuga menziesii | reverse complement strand
TTTATATATATATATATATGGGGAGAGTTACAACCAAAGAACACACAACATAGCAACAAATAACACATTCTTCCCTCTATATATATATATTTATATATATATATATAGCGAAGAGGTGTGTCCCTTTGCAAGTTCCTATTCCTTCGAGGGTTAATGTGTTTCCTTCATCATGCATTCAAGGTGACTCATCATGTGGAAATCCAACCTCAATTTTGTGGTCTTCCTCGCTGAACACGCCCTTGTTTGGGCTCTTGACCCATCATGCTTTTTCTTATGGTCATTCCTTCTCTAGTCGCTCATCCCTCCTAGTGCAACCATCATGTTGTGCATGCCCTTCTTGGCATAGGGGCCTCACCCAAGATGTCCACCAACTTGGTCAAGCATTTTGTCAACGATCTAACACAATGGTTGCATGTCTCATTAACCAAGTTGCCTTCTCTCTGAGGCCTTTGGTCTCTTTTCCTAGCTTTGCCTTGGGATTTCCTTCTTGACATGGGTTCTTGGTGCCTCACTTGAGCAAGGTCATTGCTTTATTAGTCCATCCTTATCAATGTTCCTTCGTTCGAACCGATGGTTGTGCCTAATCTTCTACTCTCACCAAGTGTTCCCGTCGATGTCAGTTCGTCTGTTGCATTCAATTTAGATCGTCGCATTGGTTTGGGTGTTATATGCATCACCCATTCTCCATCTGTGTTCATGCTTATTTGGGGTCCTCTCATTGGTGAAAGAAGTGTCTGAGGCCTCCTCTAGCTAAGGGTGTGACATCCTCCCCCACCCTAGGTTGTTGATGTCCTTGGCAACATCTTCAATAACATTTTCTTCCCTCGAAGCGCTCTACCACTATCGTTGTTTTTTCTTGCTATTGTTTCTACAACTAAGTCTTTCAAACAAAATTTGTTCAGTTGTTGCATCTCTCCATACTTATTGTTGCTTTAGTACTTCACCAATTATGTCATACTTTAGTTAACTATGCACCCTAATGTGTCAAACTGGTTGGGTATTTATTCCAATTGTCACATTCAAATTCATGAGAATGAAATTCCTCATGTCCAAAAATTCCTTTTTCTTATGCACTTTGGTCACTGTCATGCAACTCTGTCGAACCAAGGGAAGGTTATCACTTCTACCCAACTACTCTTGAATTTCCTTCTCTGATTCAACAATTGTCCAAGGAACCACTCCACCATTCCTTTTATACTACCTATGACAAAGGTAGCAGGATGACCTCACAATTCAATCTAGTGAGAAAAGGTGAGCAAGTAGTTCCCAATACCACTACCCTCATCAGTGATACTAACTCTACTCGAATCCCTTGGAGATTATGCATGGTGCTCATACTTCTTTTGCAAGTGCATTAAGAGAGGTGGGTTTGACCCAATATTCTCGTCTTCTTCATCCAACAATCTCCTACCTTTTGGGTCATCTAGCAATCCTTTCACAAGGGAATTGGAAGTGAGCTCATAAGCTTCCTCCAAAGGATGTTGCGGGTTACCTTCTCCTACTTTGTTTTTCGACATGTTTCTTCTAATTTGGTTGAGTCTCCATCATCTTGTAGTTCCATGCAAACATCTTCTAGACTATTGACTATTGTCACAGCCGAATCTACTAAGTTCTCAATCCTTGCCAATAATATTTTCAATTTTTCCACCATGGTGTGACTCACCACTTGTTCCAAACTTCCAATTGTTGATTTCCTTTTATCCCCAATTCCTACACATCCTTCCTGGTAAGGTTGCTTTATTCCTTGGAATGATTCTAGGGCTATGCTCAAGGCAATAACTTTCCCAACTCCTTGCTGCTTCCCTACAGTATGAACAATTATTTTCTCTAGTTCTGAAATGATCGTCATACATTCTAAGTGAGGCATGGGTGTTTCCTTCACTTTCCTCAATAATTATTTCCCAAATATGACTTCAAAATCATCCATGGACACCATAGTGAAGTTTGCAACTCCACTCCACTCCCAAAGTTTCAAAAATACATGGTTGGCCATGCCAATCACCTTCTCCACTTCAAAGTTCACGACTTTGAAGGAAGTATGTCTCCACTCATGTTGCAACTTGAAATTCTTTGTTACTCCTTTATTCATAAAATTGTGGGCCTCCCAAATATCAATCATCGCAATGATTGCTTTCGTACTCAACTAGGTTTGAACATAATGAGGCTTGGTGTAGTCATGCTCTTGGGTGATCGTGGGTTCTTCTAGTACTGTTCCCAATCCCTACAATCCATCAACCAAAGTTTTGTCTGACTATTCAACTATAAACAACTAATGTTTCATCATGGGAAATTCTTCATGTAATGGGTCCTTTATGCAAACCCAACAAGACATGGGCTTTCTCTTCTCTTTGGGTGCATCTTCTTGCTTGACCTTTCCCTCTCCATGCTTCCCAATTGAATTTGGATTCCCTTTAGCTTTCTTCTTACCAAATGGTTTGTCACCCATAGCTTCTCCTTCTTATTTGGACCTCCCTTCATTTTAGCTTTATAGTCCAAGAGTTTATTGGATATTGCTATGGATGTTGCAAGGGTGCCGCACATTTTGGTATTAGAAGTCCATCTGCACCTAAGATTGCAATTCCTTCATGAAATGGTATAGGAGGTCATCATCGCTCATGTCCTTGATTTCCAACATAAGGCTAGTATAAACCTTGATGTAGGCCTAATCCCTACCATTGTGCTTGAGCACCATCTCATTCTTTGCAACCCAACCTTGGTTCCGTAGGCTGGAATGATCCTTTAAGGATGTTTTCATCTTTGCCTAGCTCTCAATCTTCTCTATTTCTCTCCCTTTTTCCACATCTTCCGCTTGGTTTTGTCAATCGTAGTTGATATATTTCTATTAGAAATACTACAACAACACTCACCTTGGTTTCATCTAGATGAGTATTCATTTGTTCCAAGTATTTCTCAATGTCCCAACAGAAGTTACCAAGTACCTTAGCATTATGGGTCTCATCATATAGATCAAGTTACTTCATCTTAATCCTCATGGGAATGATTGAACTACCCCCACGAGAAATAACTCATTTCAACAAGTTGGTGGTGTCCTCTTGGTCTTGAACTTAAGCTTGAAGCACTTTCTCAAAGTCTTCAACTCGTGTTACCTTCCCATGATTGTCATTACTCAATGATTATGTTAACAAATATACAGTTGCCAAGAACTAGCTCATGGTTTTGTTAATCACCTATTGCATCTTGGACATCTCTTCCTCCAAGTTTCATCCTTCTCACTTTGTTTGCAAATATCTGTTGTCATGTGATCAATGGTTCTTTCTAATATTGTGAGTCTAATTTTTATCTTTGGAGTCTTATGATCTTGTCCCCCATTGATGTACCCATGGTGAGAGGTGGTCTCCACAGTAACCCAGCCATTGATTATGAGTCCAATCCTAACATCCTCTATGTAGGTTTTTTTCCCATATCTACCTACTTGTCACAAGTTCTCTCCCGATGTCACTACCATTCAATTGTAGTTCTAATACCAATTGTTGCATGCCTAGAAGTCTATCCTAGAAAAAAGCATTGTCTCCTCTTCTAGTTGTGCTACACTGCCCAAACTTGTCTCCCTAGGAGTGAGGCCAACCTAGTGGAAGCTTGTTAGACTACACCTCCTATTTTCTCCTTATGTGTGTATCTTAGTTAGCTTAGTCACAAATTTATATGTCAAAGACACAAATGATACAAGAAACCCCAAATATAACAATACATGTAAAGATCAACACAAAAGTAAGCTAGAAACACCTAAATGTAGTGGGTCCAAATAGTTCCTATACATATCTTTTGTTTACAACATGAGGATGCCATAAATCGAAAACGATCCTAGAGTGCACCCTCAATGACAACAAACTCTTTACAAGTTACAATCCAAAACTTAACTAACTCCTACCCCGCCGCAACTGCAATTTCACCTCCTACAAATCCTGTCACAATTCTTCACACTAGGAATCTAGTTTGGTGCGCCCTTTCACCATTGAAGTTGCACCCAACTCTTAGAAATCACCTTTCCTTCCAACTCTGCACTTTAAGAGGAGGTGCACATTTCTTGAATGGAGAATGTGTTATTTGTTGTTGTGTTATGTTCTCTTTTCTTTCAACTCTCATCTTAAATATATGCATTGAGTGGGAATAGGTGTGTCCCTCCACAAGTGCCTCTCCCTTCTAGGGATGATTGGTCTCCTTTGTTATGCGCTCAAGGGGACTCATCACGTGGGCATCTGATCTCCCTTTTGCGAGCTTCCTCACAAAACACACCCTTTCTTGGGATCCCAATCCATCATACCTTCTTGTTCAATTATTCCTTCTTCGGTTGCTCGTCCTGGCTGGCACGAGAAATATGATGAGCATGCCTTCCTTGGCATGGGCTCCTTTCCCAAGCTGTCCACCAACTTGGTCAAGCGTTTTGTTGATGATCGAACCCTATGGTCACATTCGATGGTCGCATGTCTCCTTAATTGAGTTTCCTTCTCTCTGAGGCATTTGGTCTCTTTTCCTAGCTTTGCTTTGGCCATGCCTTCTTGGTGCACGAACTTAGAACCTCGGACAAGTAAGGTCACTTGCTTGCTTGGTTGAGCCTTGCCAAATGCTCCTTCATTCCAATTGATGGTTGTGCCAAATCTCATGCTTCCACTCAGTGTGCCCGATGGTGTTAATCCTTCCATCACATCATATGTTGGTCACCTCATTATTTTGAGGGATTGATGCATTTCCCATGCTCCATCCTTGGTCATGCTTATTTGGGGTCCTCTCATGGGTGGGAGAGGTGCCCAAGGCCTCCTCTAACCAAGGGTGTGACATATTGCCTTTGTTCTCTTGAGGTTTTAATTTCCTCCCATGCCATTAGATGTGATAAAATTAGAAAATGAAATCACTAAGTTACAATTAGGGAGCAGGTATCTCGTATGTGTGCAATGTGCAAAGGATGGGATAGTGTGCTATGGAGGCTTGGGCTCTAACTTTCTTCTACGTCCAACACTATTGGATGTGGTTTATTAATATGTCTAAAAAAATCCCCACCCTTAGCTTTAACCAACATGGTAATATATCCATTATAACCAACATGGTAATATATCCATTATAGTAAAAAGGTTTTAAGAATTAGTTGTGAAAAAACTCTTTAAGAATTCCAATCCCATTGACAAAAATATCTAGAGGTTAGAGTTAAAAAGCCAAAGATATTTTAGAGCTCCCTTTTAAAATTGGTTTGAGAGTTTTGATGCCCATGTTTCTTGTTTCCCAACATGTATGTTTGTTTATAGACAACTCGAATGCCTCCACGCTCTCCTAAATTGTATTTTTAATATGTATTCTTTTATGATTAAATATATTAAAAAAGAAAAGATTTCGTTCATCTTTCCCGAGATTTAGTGCATAGAGGTAGTGTCTTTTATGACCGGGCCCAATATTAAAGACCCACATGTTTGGTTTTTTGGTTATTTAACATACAAGTCACGACATGTCATATGATGTCAATATGTCAAAATATTTCCAACTTGAAATTTGTGTCACGTTTCCAAAAAAAACTCCACAAATAGACGAAGTCTTAACATCAATTTTCTTGTTAAAAAAAGACCATATAATATGCCAAATACTATATCCATAATACATAGTATTTTTCGACCAGCCACTAGTAAAGTAACGTAGTCTTTTCCACCATCCACTAGTAAAGTAACAAACAAAGGATCGGAAACCCATAGGTGAGCATATAACAAAGTAGTATATTTATGTAAAGTGCAATTGTTGGATTACCAGAATGGACACCTTACACACTGATTGAAACTTGGCCATCACGAAATTCATGTTCCCTTCATGTCATCGAAGGGATTATGCTATCTCCAATATCTAACACACAAATTGTAGCACATTAAATATATATATATATATATTCTTTAGATACATAAATGGCTAGGTTATAATTTCTCTCTTTCTCTATATATATGGGGCGCAATGGAGCTTTGTGGAACTGCGCAAGAAATAGGGGAAGGCGAGAAGGTGGCAGAGCGTGGAACAGAGCGGGAGCAAGGAAAATTTTCTTATTTTTAAGTTTTAAAGCTGATGATGTGCGAAAGGATGGGGGCATCGTGCTATAAGATAGAACGCACGTTTGAAGACGCCACAACATGCATATCGACGAGGTCGATTACGAATCAGAGGAACAGGTGGAGTCCATTTTTTGCACGGACGATGAGGTACACTGTATGATGGCACCCACAAAAACGGAAGCAGAGGTGGAAGCACAACCTAAAATCATTCCGGCAAGCGCAACCATGATGGCATCAGGTCAGGCTGACATTAGCGATAAGAAGCCATGGAAATCCAAAGGCGTCAGCGCAGTGAAGAATGCTGCAGAATTAACAGTCGGCAAAGAAATCCTCATCAAACAGATACCAAAATACCTGAAACTAGCGTTAGTTGGACGATTTTGTGGAAAAAATCATGGCAGAGAAGCTTTGCAAGGGTGGATATATAAAAAAGTGGATAAAAATTGGACAAAGGAACTGGGTTATGTGCCCACCTTCCACATCTTACCGCACGGGTGGTTTCTGTTGAAGATGCGACGGGAGGAGGACGGGCAGAGTCTATTAGAAAGGAAGTGGCAGTGGGGACCTTCAGGCCTCTTACTAAAGAAATGGCGAATAGACTTAGATGTCGGGAAAGAGCCCCACAACCTACAACAAATTTGGGAACCAGGATTGCCCATGTTATTTTGGCAGGAAAAGATTATGGGGGCAATAGGAGATAAGCTTAGGAAGTTCGTATCGCTTGAGGATGATTAGGAATCCAAAATAGATCGTAGGTGTGCAAGAATAGTGGTGGAAATGGACCTGAGAGACGGTCTGTTTGAAGAACTGATAATCAAGATGAATGGTAGTCTCTAGCGGCAGCGTCTGGACTATTGGAAAATACCCTTCAGATGTTTTAGCTGTCGCGACGTTGGCCATATGTAGAAAGACTGCACTAAACACAAGGAGACAGTCAATGGCTAAAGAAGGCAGGAAAGGATGTGAGTGAGGTTAGCGCAGAAGTGGCAAAGTGGAAAAAGGTGGCGAGTCCACATCCTGGAAGAAGACAGGCAAGGATGTGAGTGAGGCTGGCGCAGAAGGTGGCAGAGTGGAAGAAGGTGGCGAGTCTAAAATATAAGAGGAAGAAAGGAAGGTTGAAGATAAAGGAAAGACATGGTCAAAAACAATACAACGGGACAACGAAGCAAGAGAAGACGGTGGACAACTCAGCAGTGAAGCTGATAGCGAACCCCAACAAGAAGTTGCGACAAATGCAGAAACAAAAGGTAATTATGACAAAACAGTTAACTCTGTGTTTTCAGTAATTAACAATGTTAAATATGGCAATTTTCCCGTAGATTCTATGAGTCATAAGACCGAAACAAAGGATGTCCCCCGAAATGACCAAAGGAAGGACTATAACTTACGGTATAGGGTACTAAAAAATAAGGAAGAAGAGTGTTTTTCTTCGGGAGGTTTGGCTCTTAATTCTCACACTAAGCGAAAGTTAAGAAGAAAAACCTTTCTCTCTAAGGATAAAAAACAAGCGATTTTGGATGGAAAACAGGGAAGGAAGACAACTATAACTCGGGTGCTTAGAGAAAAAGCCCTATATGGGGTTATCAAATGAGAATTTTGTCTCTCAACATAAGGGGGATAGGGGGGATCCCAAAAAAAACGCCCTAAAACGGTTGTTAGCCAATGTAAGACCAACGGTTCTAATTTTGCAAGAAACAATGTCTAAGGGACAAAAGGCTGAGAAAATGATTAGAGAACGCATTAAGGATTGGGAAATGGAAAGCACAGACGCGAAAGGCCACTCCGGAGGAACCCTAACAGCTTGGAGTCCCGCCTTAAAAATGACTTCAATTAATCAATTTGGTACAGTATTGGGGACACAATTGGAAGATGGTGAAACCGAAGAACAATACACTATCCTAAACATTTACGGACCCTTTTATGATAGGAAACCGTTTTTGGAAAAGGTAGCAGAATCAGGAGCTCTGGACCTTCCAAATGTGATCATTGGGGGATATTTAAACCTAACCTTATCCACCAAATAAATCTTGAGAAAAAATGAGAGAGTTGATGCATTAGGTTCCTTCTTCAGTTTCCTTTTTGAACAGAAAGAGTTGGTCTATTTGGCACCTTTAAAAATAGAGCCCACTTAGAGAAACAAAAGAGGGGGAGAGCAGGCCATTTCAAAAAGGCTATATCGGTTTTTGATATTAGAAAGTCTAATAAGTGATTCCCTGATGTTGCAAGCCACTGTAGAGACAGGTGGAAACTCGGACCATCGACCGATAGTCCTTATAGATAGAAGCCCAGAGGTTAAACCTCCCTCACCCTTCAAGTTCAAGCCTCAATGGGTCGCAGAGGAGGAGTATCGAAACCTAATTTTAGAAGAATGGAAACCTCTATAGGAGGTACAAATCCATTCCCTAATGTAGAAATTTGTGGATAACGTGTCCAGAGCAAAGAGGATTTCTAAGGATTGGGACAAAAAGTTTAGAGAGAGGAAACAAGAAGAAATGAAGAGTGTGGAATTTCAAATTAAAGAGCTCTATGAAAATAAAAAAGAAGGGGTGTTTTCAGAAGCAACATTAGGGTTGCTAAAAAAATTGGAAGATAAGAAGGGCTCCTTACTGTTATAGGAAGAGAAGAAGAGCACTATGGTTGGAAGAAGGTGACAAAAATACTAAGTTTTTTCACAGATAGGCCTCTTAGCTGAAGAGAATTAATACCATCCATGGAATTGGGACAAGTCAAGGTCTCTGGGTTAGGTCTTTGATGAAAAAGGCCCAAGCAGCAGTAGAACATTTTCAGAGCATGTTCAAAAAGCCTGAAGGATGCCCTATAGCTGAGATCCTTGAGGTCCTAGGCCTGTTTCAAAGATCAATCACAGCTGAAATGAATGAGGAATTAACCAAATATATTACAGAGGAGGAGATACAACAGGTTTTACACTCATTTCAAAAAGTTAAAATCCCTGGACCTGATGGGTTTACCTTAGAATTCTTTTTAGGTTTCTACGATAAGATAAAGGAAGATCTCTTGGCAGTAGTAAAATAATCTCGAAAGTCTGAGAAGGTGTTAGGAAGCTTCAATTCCACCTTCATAACATTGATTCCGAAGAAGCACAAGGCAGAAACCTTTGATAATTTTAGACTCTTCTCATGTTGTAACATGATCTACAAAGTGATAGCAAAGGTGATTGCACAAAGAATAAAATCAATTATGAGCAAGATAATATCAGAAGAGAAATTTGGTTTCTTGCAAAACAAGAAAACACATGATGTTGTTTCTCTGGCCTAGGAAGCAATACATACCATCAAGAAGGAGAAGCAGAGTGCATTTTCCCTTAAATTAGACTTGTCCAAATCATACAACAGAGTGCACTGGATCTTTGTCAGATTGCTTCTTATTCAGATAGTGATGGACATGGAATTGGTAGAATGGATAATAAGGTGTATTCAATCTACGTCCTTTTCAACTCTTATCAATGGTTCACCCTCTAGTTTCTTCATACCTACCAATGGAATTCGATAGGGATGTCCTTTATCTCATTTTATTTTCCTTCTTGTGGCAGATGCACCAAGAAGTTTAATACATAATGCAAAAATGGAAGGAAAAATTGAAGGAGTGAAGGTGTCAAGGTCGAAATAAATTACACACACTTTGTTTCTGGACGATGTATTGCTGTTTGGAATAGGAATAGAGGAAAGCTTAAGGGAATATTCCTCCTTAATAGACAAGTACAAGAAGGACACAAGAATGTTGATTAACATAGAAAAATAAATTCTGGCTCACAACAAATTTACAGAAGAGCTAGCTCAACAATCTAGGGAGATAGTTCCCTATCAAACAAACCCTATTTTTGTAGGATTTAAGTATCTAGGTTTTTTTCTAAAACATAATAGCTATGCTTTCTAAGATTGGGTTTGGTTATTCAATAAGTTAGAAGCTAGAGTCTCAGCATGGAATAAACGGTTTTTTGTCTAGAGGGGGCAGATTGGTCCTAATAAAGGAAGTATTGCAGAGTATCCCAGTAAATTGGGCCTCCATAGCATATATACCCAAGGGTATTCTAACGAAAATAAGGAAAAAGTGTGTTTCCTTCTTATGGACAGCAAGCAAACAAACTTATGGCATCCCATTGGCCAAATCGACAACCATTGATCTACCAAAGGAACTGGGACGATGGGGAATCAAGAACCCAATGCTTTTCTGTAGAGCTCTTGTAGCGAAATCGTTGTGGATACTTATGCAAAATACAGACACCCATTGGGGGAGGGTTTTATGTTTCGAATATTTTCCAGACATCACCTTGGTAGGTTAGTTTAGGATCCCTAACATGTCCTTCAAAAATGGGTCCATTGGATGGAAAGCCATGGTATTGGCCTTTCCACTCATAGGTAACTAGACAACGTGGAAAATAGGAAATGGAAGGAGTGTCAAGTCAGGGGAGGACCCTTGGGCAGGAGCAAGGGAGGACTACAAGCCACCCATCTCAGTTATAACTCAGTTAATGGAACAAAGATGTTTCAAAATTGCTGATGTACAATTCCAACAACCCTTGAATCTAGGAACAACAAGATGGAAAAATGACCAATATATGAGATTGGAGGGAGAATATGCTGTGAGATGGAACATGTATGTAAACATGTTGAAGACAAAATTTTTCTTCCTAGACGAAGATGACCAGGATAAATTAATTTGGACCGGGAATGCTATAAATGGAGACTACACAACAAAAAAGGGATATGCAGTGGCAATCATGGATCAGTTCAAGGGTGAAAAATCCCAGTGGTGGGGAGAATTATGGGCCTCAAACAGTCCTTTGAAAACCATATTTACTTTTTGGTTGGTAATAAATAATAAACTCTTGACATAGGAAAATATGAGGAAATGGGGTTTTCAAGGCCCAGGTATGTGCATTTTGTGCAAATCAGGGGAGTAACTTACCTCACATTTTTATGGTTCTTGTCCCTATGCAGACCAAGTTTGGATCAATTCATCTAGGGCCCTCTCTCAAGTCAGGATGAAAAGTATTGAAGAGACTCTGGATCAGAGAACGCAGGCATGGTGGAATAACCCAAGGGTATGTAATTTTGTTTCCTTTCATGCTCTCTATGTATATACCATATGGGAGGCTCGCAATAGAGTGATTTTAAAAATATTTGGACCCCATCTAACATCTCATCATCCCTGTTGGTGTAGAAGGCCCAAGAACACAGATACTCCATGAAACAAAGAAAAATGTGAGCTATCGCTACACCAGAATTGGAAAAAAACTACCCTTGGGCCTTCTTTGATGGTGCCAGCTAGGGAGAACCACCCATAGGTGGCGCTGGAGGAGTTATTTATTTAACTGAGACAAACAAGATCACCTTCAAACTTGGACTGGGAAAGGCTACAAACAATAAATCAAATCTCTCAACACTGTGGACAACCTTGAAGCTATAAAAGGATAAACAAATTTCGAGATTGCACATCTATGGAGATTCAAAATAAATTATTGATTGGGAAATCGGTAAAAATAATATCAGAGCACCACATTTGCACAACCTGCTGAAGTCAATTCCTGCACTTCAACTAGCTTTTGAAGTAGTTTCCTTCAAACACATATACGGAGAGCATAATTCAGTAGCAAATACCCTGTCAAATTTAGCCTTATCCATTCAGCCTGGAATCGTAGAAGGAGAGGTCTCCATTGATGGTGAAGTCTCTCTGTTCTACACCCCAATCTGACAGGAAAAATGGAAACCCGATTTTGTAATAGCATACAAGGTTTTGGAAAGGATGTAGCCACGCACACAAGGATGAAATGAGTGGTGACTACATAAACAAGGCTTATGCAAATAGATCAGACTGAACGCTGCGGAAGAGCGTTCAACATCAATTTTGAGAAGAAACATACAGGAACAAAAATTGTTTGTTTTTTTTATGATGTAACTAAATTGTGATTAGTGAGAAAAGGAATGTCGCTTAGGCGGAACAATGATGTAATCTCTTTTGAGCAAGACTATGATATAAGCTCTCATGAGCAGTTCAAGTTATTTTATGAATAAAGTATTTTTTTCTCCGGAAATATATGTGTGTGTGTATGTGTGCGTGCGCACATTCCTTTTACATTTGGAAATCTGACTTATAATTTTTTTATTTTTATTTTTTGTGTGTGGAAATTCCTTTTACATTTGGAAATCCAGCTTATAATGTTTTTGAAGGGGTTTAAATCATGAATTTTCATAAAGTCATTTCTTTTTATTAATTATATTTATCGTTATTAGTAAATTTATTTATTTATATATATATATAGTTAGTGAGTGAGTTAGTTAGTCAATTCGACTTTCATTTTTTTTAACAAAAATGAGAAGAGGTATTTTTATGTTAAAAGAAAAGAATACATCTGTCCATAGGGTTCAAAAAGAAACGAGATAAAAAGGCTTGACCATCAAAAACCTTAAGATCCAATTATGAGAAATGCTTAGATTTAAAACAGAGTATTACAAAGCTTTCCAAAAAACATACTATTCCCCCTAATAGAGTAAAGCCTAATATACTGGTCGCATAGTAGTAGATAGAAAAAAATTATAAAAAAAATAGAGAAGAATAGAATCATGTATGCATCGGGTTTACATCCTCAGCTGATTGAATCACGGAAACATTGTCCATAGGAGAAGCATTAGTTTGTTCACGAGAAGGCCCACTATTTCCTCTTCCGAGCGAGCTAATTTTAGCTTGCATTTCTGCCAGAATCCCTTTAAGATGGACATAACAAGCTTCATTTCTCTCATTTGCGAGCATCCTTTGTTCCTGGTGTACCTACCTCAGTCAACAATGGAAATACGCAACACCACCAACTTACCTCACGTCACCCTTTTCATTTTCGGTAGGTTGCGGTGAATGTCCTCGACTTCTCCCACTTGCACATGATAACCACTCTCCAGGTCGTCCAAATGGGTGTCCATGCACGAAATATCTAGAGAATTTATTTTGTTCTCTTCTAGAACACCTTTGAAACCTCATACGCACAGTGGAGCATTTTCTTATAACCATCTATTCCAATCTTCAAGTCCTAAACCCCATTCTAAATTTGTTCCATCCTTTCCTCTTCAATGGGCATGGAATCAACATAGAGCTTTTCCATGGCTCAAATGTCTCTCACACACAAGGAACTCCCCCAAGCAACAAACCCAAAACTTTGTCTATTATTATTGGCATGTATATAACCATCCAGATCTTGAGGACCATTTATATCAACTACTCCCGAGACATATGAGAAACTCTCCATCCCAAAATCTTGAATGAGTTCATAAGGAAAAGTTCCCAAGGAATAAATAGAAAGGACATGAGAATACAACTAAGCTAAGACAAATTAAGACCACACTCATCTGCCTCCATTTCAAACCACCTATCCCATGTTCCATTATAAATTCCATCATTGAAATGGATGTTCTATCCCATCGCACTAAGGCCCAAGTGAGCGTCTTCATAAAATCCCAAAGAGGGGGAGAGGGACCCTTAAAATTTAAAATTTAAAGTAATTCACCCATTTCACTATAGGAATGAGGGAGTCACCAACCAATAGGTCCCCTTGGCCAAGTTTAGCACCAAGATTTTCTTTTTTTATCAACTAAATAGTTGTTATGCTGCTTGATATGGTGGAATTGAACTTTAGATATGTCTTTGATGAAGGATATGATTCTCTTTTGAACTTTCCCTACCTTTCGTCCTCATAGTCAGGATGCTCTGCATGAATTGTAGAGCAACCAAGAATTCCTGAGGACTTGAAAGTCATAAATGTTAAGGTCTTACATAAGTTCAATACCTTGCATTAATGCTACC
>LPNX010371100.1:742633-761070 GCA_001517045.1 Pseudotsuga menziesii | reverse complement strand
TTGTGTTATGCATCAATGAATGAAAAAACAATATATATATATATATATATTGTTTTTTCATTCATTGATGCATAACACAATAATTGCATGGAGAGTAGCGAGGTGGTCTAGAACCTAGTAGGGGAAGATGTTGTCATGTATCGCAATGTTACATAACATTACCAAAACAAAACTAGTTAAAAAAATTCATGTCGTCTCATAAAATAAAAAATTAAAACCAAATAAAAAGTAATTATAAAAATCTATGTTGGTTCATAAAATAATAAATAAAAAATTAAAACCAACATAGATCCACCTTAAACCTGGATTTATCAAGCACCAAATGCAATAAAATTTATGAGGTGAAATTTTTTTGAATGTGTAAAAAAATTAAGATAGAAAAAGTTTACACCTCAAGAAATTGGATCTCTCTCCTTTCTTGATAGATAAGTATTTAATATAACTCTATGCTAGAAAATAGAAGAAGAACTATACGTAATCATGTATTTTTTAATACCTCTCTTGCATTCGTTAAAATCACGTGACACTTTTGCTTCTTTTTCTTAACATTTTCCTAGTTGATTCTCTAGTATATTGCAATAAAGGTTTTCTAATTAAAATAGGAATGCGATCCTCCACAAAGTTAAAATAATGAAGTGTGTTGAGTGCAAATAGGATTTTAATAATCGATTTGAACATTGTAGATCACGACCTTGATAATAAAACTCAACATTTAATTTTTTCCCAAAAAACATAAATTTTAATTCATCATTAAAAGTTATTTCAATTAATTCCTCTTTCACCTCTTCTAATAATAAATGTGAAAAATAAATCCTAAATACATTTTAACAATTTTGATAACGACTAGCACTATCTCTTGTAGGTTGAGTAGTTGGGGTAGCAAGCTAATACTATCTCTATCTAAGATCAAAACCCATAACCATATATACATGACACCTACAAGAATGTCAAAATTTTCATACAATTATATATATTTTAAGCAAAGACTTATAAAAACAAAATAATTATGAATTAAATTAATAAATAATCACAACTATAAATTAATTAATTATGAATCAATTAATAAATGAAAACAATTATAAATAAAAAATATTAATAGGTGGAGTTTATGGGATCTCTTGGTCCTCTTAGCTTTTGAGAAAAATAAGCATTTAATTTTTTAAGAGTAAATCCTTAAATATTAAAGTAAAACCATAAAATATTCAAGGGGAAATTACAAAGTCCGAATTAAGGAAGTAGGATCCTCGTATATGCTGGTGGGGTGGTGGCAAAGTGGTCTCGAGGCTTGAGCTTCCTTCCACGCTATTGGATGTTGTTTATCCATCTCTTAAAAACTCCACTCCCCACCTAGAAATTCCCTATATCTCATCCACAAATTCATGGGAAGAGGTATAGAGAATCCTTTTGTAATTGGGTTCAATATTTGATGCTCATGTTTCATGTTTCCCAACATGTATGCCCCCTGAATTGTATTTCATTATTAAATATACCGCACAATCCCTTTGTACATAGATGACTTAGGTCACACGGCAAAGTGTATAAACCAAGATTAAATAAATAATTAATGGATTTGTTTTTATGTTTTTTTAGTGTTTTATATATAGCATGAGTGGGTCTAATGGTTAAAAATATGTGTTTTTCTTAGGAGTTTACAGGTTCAAATCTAGAGGAAGTAGTGTATGTACACCTTTAAAGACTTTAGAAGTTAAATCATTGCACAGAAAAGATTCCCTTGTCCCTCAACCAAGTACATATATATACCTTAAAATAACTTTGAAATAAAAAACACAACAACAAATAATATCAATAATTTTAAAATATATTAAATAAAACTTTTAATATATATATATGGGGTTTAACCAACACTTTACATTATTTAAATATTGAATAGGGTTTGCTATAAAAATCACTTTAGAAAATTATAATTGTAATCAAAATATTTAAATATTGAATAGAGTTTGCTATAATAATTGTAATCAAAATTGTTAGAGAGGTTTGTTTAGTTAAACAAATAAAACAAAGATTGTTATATATATATGATTGTTTACTTTCTTTAAAATAAGAGATGTTATTTTTATCTTTCTATGTTTTTGAGTTTTTATTTGATTTTTATAGATAGATGGAATGTCCACTCAAACGTCAATTATGACATAATTGTTTCCATAACTTAACTCAACTAAAGTTAGCATTGTTGCTTAAGATGACTGCATGACCACATGCCATTAAGTGTGACATGATGTCTCACGTCCTCGTGTTTTGATCGGTGATGGATGCTCAATATTCAAATTGTCAAGGAATATGTTAGCATTGATGCTTAAGAGGGTTGGGTGATCACATGTCATTAAGTGTGACATGATGTCTCATGCCCTCATGTTTTGATAGGTGATGGATGTTCAATATTCAAACGGTTAAGGAAAGGAAATATTCCTAAAATAGTGAAAATAACATGGTTTGTCCTTATAGCACACTTAAATATCATAAATTTGACAATTAATGTAATGAGATGTGCATAAGCGAGGGGTTGTCCTTGTCCTAGTCCTAGGGTTGGGTTCTAATACAACATTAGTTTCTTCCACCTTAGATAATTTAAGCTCCCAACCCTCATTATCTCACATGGGCTCCTTGGTAGGCTTCTTACTAAAAAATATCATGTGTTAGTCATAGGAATCTATCATTTTGTATTATAATAACAAGCATTCGTTATAACAATGGTGTTCCCTCTCACTAACAATGCAATTAGTTTTATATCACGGTCTATCAAATAATTATGATTACCAGGAACAAGCTAAATAAAGTTGGAGAATTGATATCCAATTCACTCGTCACATTACAAGGAGCACCTCCCCCTAAATACTTAAACAATTTTCCAAGTTCCTTCTTTGGTCTGATCAATTATGTTGGAAAGCAACATGAGTTCTTATCCAAGTATTATTTAAGAAATTTGATGGCAATGATGTGAAGACTTGGTCAACACAATTGAAACAATATTTTATTTTACAACAATTTCCATTGAATATGAGAGTCCCTTGGCTACCCTAAATCTTAATGCTCAACCATTTCAATGATGGTAGAAGTGGAAAATAAAAAGATAAATTAGCTTGCAATAAAATTTTCAAGGAACTCAGAACCCAATATAATCATGTGTGGAAAAATTAGTACTTCATTCAATGCATTGAAATACAACAAATAGGAATTGTCCAAGACTACACGTTCCAATACCAAAGGCTAGCTACTCATGTGGTAGGTCTTACTGCTAACACGATTCTTGAACATTATATTGGTGGGATTCACAATGACATCCAACTTGAGGTTTAAATGCATCAATAAAAAAAAATATCCATGGAAATGAAATCAAGTTGTCATGATGGATTGAGTTTAATTTTCCTATCATCCATCATTATCCATACTCTACTAGTGATAAAGGTATCACTTCCATGCTCTCTAAAACTTCTACCATCAATATTACTCCTAGAGAGGTAGAAGAATGATATGCTATGTATATTTTATTTTAGTGTGATGATAAGTGGTCTCAAGGGCATAAATGCACTATGTATAGCCTCTTTGTTCTTGAATTTCACCAAGATTGGGAATAGGAATAGCTATATGATGTAAAGGTTCTCATGGAACCCATTATAGAAATAATATTAATTCAACTAGAGGTTCCCAAAGTCTCCATGCTTGGAGTCATTGGTGTCACCACCCTATAAGCAAATTTATGAGTCGAAGGATACATCATGAAGCAGAGATTGATGGTTCTCAACTATTTAAGAATTACCCACAACTTCAATGATAATAAGTTATCTTCATAATTTTGTTTAACAGAAACGATAAATTTGTATATTAAAAGGGTTGTGCACAACCATCCCAATACATAGAAAGTAAAAGACTGGGAAAATAAAGCTGAGAAATTAGGTCAACATAAGCTACCATCCGAGTTGGTATCCCACTAAAGCTGGCAAGAGAGATTCTGCTATTCACTATTGCTAAAGAAGAGTATATACAGGAAAACTGCTAGTGCAAAATTATACAAAAGAACATAGAAAGAGTAGTAAGGATTATTTTGGTTTTCTTGGAAACCCCACAGGCTAGGTGACTGAGCTGTCTTCCATTGGTTGAGTTGCTTCACTGGGGTATTCTTAACAATGGCTTCATTGATTCATCTAGGAAAGATTCAACACTTCTTCCTTGATAATATCCACTGTTCCCATCAGCTCTTTAAGATCTCTATCATGGTCGTCTATGTGGGATTCTTGACAACTTATCTAATTGGAAAAAAACCTAATGTCAGAAATCAAATTCTTTACATCAGAATCCATGTTCCTATTTTCCTTGACACCAACTGCTACAAAGTATGAAATCCTGTGGATCTGTTTCTTGAGGTCGTCCTGACCTGCCTTAAGAGTAGAGTATCTGGATCCTTTACCTTTGTTTTCCATTGTTAGAGTTGCAAACCGAGTTGAAAGAGTCGAGGTTGAACCTTAGAGAGCAGTAATCCTGGAGGGCAACGTACTTGCAATAGAATAGGCGACAACATTGGGTGCAGTTCTTTCAGCAACAAAACCTTCGACAGTGGGCACAACGCTATCACCAACGAAGCATTCGACAATGGGCCTAAAGTGTTCAATATCAAATCCTTCGGAAGGATACCCAGAGCCTTCGTCGAAAAGACCTGATAACAAATGAGGCATAAGGGAGGAAGCATATGAGGGAAAACAATAGGCCATGGAACATGTGTGACCGGACAGGGAGAAGTTGACTTGCATAGAGATGGAGGATAGGTAATTAAGGCATGACAGTGGAGGAAGACACACGTAGAATAAGAAGCCAATAAGATGGACATGGGAAGGCACACAAGATGAGGCAACGTGACCCATCGAGAGGGGATAGGGTGAGTGCATGGTGAGGGGGGGAGTTAGATTAGGGAATGAACTTGTGACTAAAACCTTTGTCATTATAAACCATGGATTCTTGACGTAAGGATGCCCCTTTGTTGGTCAAGCAATTAGTGAGAGCATTGTTTGATCTGAGAATGTGATGATAGGTGATGTGAGGGGGAATATTTAGGAGGGATATTCGATTGAAGAATTTTTTTCAATTGATGGATCCTACGGAGTATCCCAAGCACATATGTAGGATAACTTGACGCAAGTCCCTAAAGATGAGAAGATTCAAAATGGATCCCCAATCTATCATTTCCAGGCCATGAAGGAGCGCCAACCATTCTGCCTCGTTATTTTTCTTGGTTCCAAGGCCCCAAGAGAAAGCCTTCACATTTTTTCCTACATGGTAAAAAATGACCCCTCCTGCACCTGCCTCCCCGGGGTTTCCTCTTGAGGCACCATCAAAGAATAGAGAATGAGATTGCTACTCTTTTCTCCATTGGGAAAAGTCATCAGGATTTTTCCTGATTTCCCAGGATTGGAAGACCTGGGAAGCTTTGGACTTAGGGGAGCTCTAAGGGAGAAAGAGTCTGCACCATTTTGATTCCTTAACTAAGAGGTCCTTTAAGGAAGGATAAACAATGCCTTTTGAATCCAACCATTCATAGGTCATGCTAATTTCCTTCGAAGTGATTTGATTGGGGGTTACTTTCTTTCCTTCGAAGATAATTCTGTTCCAAGGCAACCAAAGTTGCCAACTGATATTTTTGGGAATGGTGTTCCAAATTCTTTGCAAAATGGGATTTTTTGAAGCACTCCAGGAAACAGGGGAGTCCAGGAGACAAGAATCTTCCTAAGCTATTCAGGAGGAAAGAACCATGAGGATAGGTAATACATGATATTTCTCCATACTTAGATAGAGAAGCCGCACTGAAGAAAAATATGAGAGGCATTTTATGAATGTGAGTTGCATAGAATGCATTTGGAAGGCCTTTCAATTCGTATCGTAGTAAGGTTGTCCATTGTGAGGAGTTTGTTATGCATTAAAAGCCAAAAGAATAAATTGTCTTTGGGAATGCAATCAGAGTTCTAGACCTTTTTCCAAAATCTTTCTAAAGGTTTGATGGTGTTGAAGTCAAAAATCCGATAGCCTTCTTTGACTATGTAGGAGCCCTTTTGGCCCCAACCAATGGTGTCCTTGGAACATCAATGAATGGGATATTTCCCATGTAAAATAGAGAGGAATGGATCGAGAGCCAAATTAAGATCATGATGGAAATTAAGAGCTTTCCAACTCTGCCAAGTCCCAGAGCAGCCCCAATAAGAGATGTCGTAGAGCGGAAGGAGGTTGTTTTCATTGGTCCACCTAGAGAATTCTTCTAGAAAATGTATGGAGGATAATGGTGGGTGCCCGAGAATTCTTTCCATCTAGATATTAATCCTTTTTCCATTTCTAGGAATCCAATAGATATCATCTTTGATGAGATTGATAGATTTTTTGCGGAGGTTCCAGATGGAGGTTCCTTTTCCTTCCCAATTTCTATCAAAAAAATTGGATCTTGGCTTCTTGATATATTTCTTTCGGATGACCTCTTTCCACCAGTCCCTACCCCCCATTTCCATCCTCCAAACTAGTTTGGTCCCTAGGGATTTGTTCATTTGATCTGAATCTCTCATTCCTAGTCCCCCTTTATTTTAGGAAGCTTTAACTGTGCTCCAATTCACCAGGTGGTAATTTTTATTTTGGACTTTCCCTCCCTGCCATAGGAATTTCACGATTTCCAATTTGATATTATTCATGACAGTATTTGGAGCCAAGATCATTGAGATAGAGTACATTGGGTAGGAAGAAAAAACTGAGTCAGTTAGTGTGGATTTCCCACCTAAATTCAGCCATCTAAACCCCCAGAAGTGGATTTTGTACTTGATTTTTTGGATAATAGGTCCCCACATCGATGAGGAGGTGGAGTTTTTAGATATGGGGATACCAGTGTATTTGAAGTGAGTCCAGTCATAGTTTACTTTTATCTTCAATTTATGGGTTATATCTCTGAGGATTTTGGCATTGCACTTCCAACCGTATAGCCAACATTTTTTAAGGTTTTCCTTGCTTCTAGAGTTATGGAGGAAAGGATCAAGTGAGAGATTGAATTTTCTAGAAATATGAAGGGAAACACTTCCCAGGAGGATGGTGTCATCAGTAAAGAGATCATGGTTGATGGGATGGGCTCCTCTTGAGAAAGAAAGGTCAAGAATAGTTCCTTCCAGTTGGGACCTATGAAGTCTTCTGCTCAAGGAGTCAACTACAATGATATGTAGGAAGGAGATGAGGGACAACCTTTCTTAGTCCCACATTTGGATTTGAAGAAGCCAGAAGGTCTTCCATTGATAAGGGGGGAAATCCAAGGGGAGATGATGTAGGATTGGATCTAATTGATGAAGAAGTGGGAGAAACCATATTTTTCCATGATAAAAAATATGAATTCATGCCTTAAACGGTCGAAGGAGTTAGCAATATCAAGTTTTATAGCCATACATGCTTCACGCCTTTTTGGGCTGGAGTGAATAGCCTCTTGAACAAGGAGGATATTGTCCTTGATTTTCCGACCTGCAATGAAGTTTCCTTGGTTAGGGGAGATGAGGTTAGGGATGATAGATTTAAGCCCAAGGGAAACAATTTTGGTGAAGATTTTGTGAGAGGCATTATAGAGGGAGATGGGGCAGAAACTGTAACGAGGACTTATCCACTGTTACGTGCAAAGCACTAGCTTTATATCAATGTGATCATAAGGAAGAGTTCATGGAAAATACAAAAGCAAACTAGATTAGTAACACAAAGAAAATATTTTTAACATTTTTTGGATATACAATGACTAAACTAAACAAATACAAACAAACAAAAGTATACCTCCTTTCTTGTAAAGTGGACCACCATGGCCATCCTCAAAAGTGGTCCACCTCTCCATGGGCTGGTTCTGCAACGGTCTCCAGGTGTGTACGGAGAATGTCTCAACGTACAATGTGGGAATGGTATGGAGACATGATGATGGCAAAGGATTATGTGAATATCTGAGAGCAAGGGTGTCCCACCGTACTCACAAAATGAAAAATGAGAAAAAAGGTATTTTGGGAGAGCCCTTCATAATGTATTTATAGGATGGTTTTAGGTTTTTTGACCCAATGTGGTTACCCATGGTATTTTTCCACCCATGGTATTTTCTTGTGGTTTTCTAGCCCTTTCTCTTTTTATGGTTTTTGAACCCTTTTTTATGGTTTTGACCCTTTTTTGGAGAAAGTGAGGGTAAACCATAGTAAATAATAATGTTTTGGACCATATTTTGTGGAAATACAGTTGTGAATGTTAAAACTAAGGGAAATATGGTAGGAATATGATGTATGTATGTGGTTTAGACCATGTAGAGCTAGGTGAACACTTTTTTGTGTTAACATAAACACTTAATGGAGGTGAGATTGGGCTCTTTGGGGATGAGAGCAAGGAAGGTGGAATTGGTGGCCCCACCAATTTTCCCTTTCAATTGGATCCAAGAGAAAAGATGTATCAAGTATTGTTTTATTATAAACCAGAATTTCCTGTAGAAACAGATAGTGAAACCATCTGGCCCAGGAGCTTTTTCGGGGTGAAGGGACCATATGGCCTTCTTGATTTCATCTTCAGAGATGGGAGAGTCGAGGGAATATGAGTCTTTTTTACCAATAAGAGTAGGGATATTTGAGATCATGTCCATCATTTCATCCTAAGTAATCTCCACCTCTACATTGTAAATATCTTCAATTTTGTTTTACCTCAATCTTGATCCCTGCTTGGTCTATAATTTTAGTCCCGTCTTCCTTTGTGAGTTCCTTTAGGGTGTTCCTTGTTTGCCTCTCCTTGCATTGGCTATGGAAGAATTTCATGTTTTTGTCCCAACATTTTAGCCAGAGGTTTCGTGAGTGCAATATCCAGCCTTATTCCTCCTGTCTAGCTATGATATAGATTCTTCTGTCAAGATCTCTTTCCTGACCTAGAAGATATCTGGTGACTTCTTCTTTTTTCCATTTTTTCCTTTAGGATACCTATATTTTTTACGAGATCTAACTTCCTTTCCCTTGGATGTTGATAGTTTTGAGCGACCCAGAATTTGAGGGCACTCTTAAATTGCTTAAGATTTTGCTCCCATATATAGCTAGATGAACATATTATGAAGGTATTCCTATAATTTTTATAATAGAAAGTGCACCCTCTGATTCCAACCATAGAGGGTTGAATCAGAAAGAGAGCGGGCCTAGATTCCCGATGTGAGAAAGGAAAAAGCAGTGAGGTTTGTGATTTGAAGCAGCAAAAACCAGCATCTTGGACTCTGGAATGATAAGGTTTTTGAGAAAAGAGGAGATTACCAGAATATGATCAAGTCTTGCATCAATGTGTTAGGATTATTAATCCTCCCTTGTCCAAATTTGGTCATATGTCTAAATCGGGAGTCATGTCTAAATCGGGAGTCCATCCAGTCTATTTATAGTCATTAGCACCATTGGTTAAACTTAACCTAATTGGGGCACATGTTTCAGTTACCAAAGTGTGGGGAACACTAATTGAGGCTCACTGCCACTTATTGCACTTGATTGCATAAGTTTAGGAGTCTCCTAGATCAATCCCTACAATTTAGGAAGCAACTGGGAGTGCCGAAACCAACCAAGGTCAGTTAACTTCAGTTGATGACTAGTCAAACCAAGTTAGGAGTCAGTTACATTCAGTTCTAGCTCTCTACATTCAGTTAAATGTAACAGTTGGCTTGTGTTTTAGAACCAACCATTATTTAATACTAAATGTAACAGTTGGTTGTGTTTTAGAACTCCGGTTATGATTTAGACAAGGACAGTTAACTACTGGGTCCTTAACTTCAGTTGATGACTAGTCAAGACAAGTTAGGAGTCAGTTACATTCAGTTAAATAATGGTTTAATTAATTGCACACATGTGGGGTGCTTTTCTCACCTACCACAGTCAGTTAACCATTATTTAATACTAAATGTAACAGTTAGTTGTGTTTTAGAACTCCAATTGTGATTTAGACAAGTCTTGGTTACCTACAGTCTCAATTCGAACTTCCTCATGTGGATTCAAATTGCTTGTGGCTATTAAAGCCATTTTACATCATTGTAATTATTATCTGGATTACTTTTTTGATTAATGAAAGCATTCACAGCTGCAAGCCTTTTGCACTGTTTCATTCTTCAATGGCTGAGTAAATTGTGAGATCTTCTTTGTGAGTTGTGTGTTTGTCTACAAATCTATATGCTCAAATTTAACACAATGTGCCTGGGACTAGTACTTTTTTTTTCTCTGAGTGAATTTTCTGTTCTTTGGATTAATATCAATCAAGCCCCAAAGAGAGATAAGGTCTTCTAGCTGGTCCCCAAAAGGATCACACTTTGGAACCTCCTCGTCTTTCCTTAGCTAATATGGCGACATTGAAGTCACTAGCTATGATACAGGGGAGGTGATTCTTACCAATAATTTGATCTTTTAGGTCATTCTAGAAGGTCTCTTTGTTTTCCTGGAAGAGTAGGTCTCTATATGGTCTCGATCCAGAGATTTTAATTGCTTTCTTTGTCCTCTAATTCAACAAAGAGAAAGTTCCTGTTTTCTAAGGTTGAGCGCAGAGAAAATATTTGCTTGTCCCACCAAGTGAGAAGGCCTCTCGAGTCCCCAGAGGCACTGATAGCTTTGCCTTCACCTCTAGCCCAAATTTTATCCATTATTGATAGAAAATATTCTACGAACTTCTTTGTCTCCTGGATGATGAGGATGGAGTTTTCTTCCATAGTATTAAATATTTTGATGGATTCTATCTTTTGTTGTCCTCCCAACCCTATGTAGTTCCAGGAGACAAGCTTCATTATTTCTTGGAGGGGTCAAGCCCCCTATCTCTTTTTTCTTCTTCGATGCTAATTAGATACTTACTAGATTGAGTGTTTATGAATAAAAATTCTAGGCTGGATAGCTTCCTTGCCTCTTTCTCCTTGGATCCTTCCTGATCCCTGATAATCTTGTTTGGTTTTCTTCCCTTTTTAACTTGAGGTTCTTGGTCCTCATATATACTCTTCGACGTTTCTTCAATTTGTTCTTTTTCCCTTTATCTAGAGACTGAGCCTCCGGAGTTCAATGAGGTTTCATTTCTTGCTTTTGGATGGAATTGAGAGGAGATAGGCTAGCCTCTGAGGTATTCCTGACCAATTTGTGGTGGATTGTCTTTTGGGTCTAAAACTTCATTAGGGTTTTGTGTTTTTTTCTACATCACTCGTTTCCTCGTCTTCTTTATCTTTTCTTGAGAGAACTTGGAATTTGTTTATGGAATTCTTGTTTGCAGTGGTAGGGTATACTTGAGGAAGTGTGATCTTGGCACCTCTCCTTCTATTGAATTTGTTTCATTCTTCTTTGGGGGTATCTTCTTTGCTGGGCTTTGTTCATTTTTTTGGACAAAATTTTGCAAAGTTCCTATATTCATGGCAGACTTTGCACTTGAATGGGATTTGATCATAGTCCACAGTCTGCAGGTGGTTCCATCCATCTATTAAAAGATTGATGGCCTTGGGGAGACCCTTCTCTAGGTCCACTTCAACAAAAATCCTGGAACATAAAAACATTGGAGGCTTGGGTTCATCTTTATTGCCCCACGATATTTCCAATGGAGCAGAATTCCTCATCATTCCAACAATGCATAGGGAGGTGGGGGAGATTTACCCATACAGGTAGAAAAATAGGTATTTATTTCTCTGGGTCAAAGGAGAGATCCCATTTGTTGAGCTACATACCTCTAGGCCCCATGAAACAAGGCCCATTTCTAAAGATAAGATCTCAGTCTTCCTTCTTCTCAAGAATAAAAACAAACTAACCCTTTCTAGAGAAAATTTGCTGAAATTCTCCTTGAATGAGCTGCCTCAATCTTTTTCTCAGCCAGATTTCAATGGACCGAGGAGAGGGCCAAAGACCCGTGAAGAGACCTATGAGACCTTTTTATGAAAGAGTAGTTGCTTTATGCATGGAAGTAGCAAAGGAAAGCTTGACATCTGGGATCTCAAAATGCTTGATGAAATGAGATTTGGGGGGGATAGAACCAAGGGAAGAGGAAGGGGTTTGGGACGTCACAATGTGTCAAAAACGGGCTTCAAATCTTCTCACTTCATTAGGCTCAGGATCAGCAGGATCAATGGGGATGACCAGTAGGCCCAAAGATGATGAAACCTGACACAGGCGTAGAAACCTTAGCATATACCTTCTTCCTTCAGAGAGCTTTCTTAAGTTATCTTCATAATTAATAAAATTCTTTTAACATATTGTAAAAAAAATTAGGTCCTTATTCTAATTTTCATACAATTTCTTATGGAGTCTCATGTCACTATGAAATCCTCAAATATTAATTATCGACTTTCAACCCCTATGTATGCTATTAGGTTAGGTGGAACCAATGTTGATGTTGGTGTGCAATGGATTTGCACTTTCCAAGCACCATTTCTATGAATTCCATCACTTATTCCTACAACTCCAACAAGATGGTTAGGCATATACACTAAATGGGGTGAATAATTCTCCTAATTATCACTTCTCATAGGATGGAAAAATAAGTAACTTATATAGGGGTTTAGTGGATCATTTCCCATATCTATAGTATTTTAGGTGTTGGTCCTTTTGATATTCATCAATTACAATTGCAAACGGTTATGGATAAGCACACTCACATATTTCATAGACATCCTCTAGGCCCCCCTCCATTTCATGACCATGACCTCAATATCAATTTGCTTCCAAAGAAAATTCCTCCCCATTTAAGTCCATACTATTTTTACAAGTAGAAAAGTAAGGGTGAAACTTGGTTCAAAAAATATCGGATGTAGGATCCATTCAACCCAATCGTACTTCCTCCTCTACACTTTTCACCTTAGTACAAAATAAATATATATGGATCAAAGTGTATGTGTATTTATTACAATGAATTAAATAGAACAACGGTGAAAGACAAGTTTCCCATTCTTGCAATTGTTTTGCCACTAGATAAAATCCATGGTGTTGACTATTTCTCCAAACTTGATATTTATTTTACTTACCATCAAATCTAAATATCAGAACAAGCGTTTCTAAACAAAAAATTGAAACTCATGAAGGTCACTATGAGTCCATCATTATGCCTTCTAGATTGACTAATTCTCCACACTTTTCACCTTAGTACAAAATAAATATATATGGATCAAAGTGTATGTGTATTTATTACAATGAATTAAATAGAACAACGGTGAAAGACAAGTTTCCCATTCTTGCATTTGTTGTGCCACTAGATAGAATCCATGGTGTTGACTATTTCTCCAAACTTGATATTTATTTTACTTACCATCAAATCTAAATATCAGAACAAGTGTTTCTAAACAAAAAATTGAAACTCATGAAGGTCACCATGAGTCCATCATTATGCCTTTTAGATTGACTAATTCTCCCTGTACATTTTAAATCCTTATGAATAAGTCGATATTCAACTCATACTTGTGGAGTACATTCTAGTATTTTTATGACATTATGATTTATAGTAAGGCCTATATAGTTCACACCTCTCATTTGGACACTATTGTTCAAATCTTAGAAGATAATTAATTATGCTAATAAATTCAAGTGTACATTTGGTTAGCAATAAGTTGAATACTTAGGGCATGCTATTTCTCAAGAAGTGGTCAAAATTTATGCATAAAAGATTGAAGCCATTAAAGGGTTAAGAGTATTTAGGGTAAAATTATGAATGTGGGTGTCTATTTTGGGGGGTGTTGTGAGAAAATAAATATGGGTTTTTCATGTTTTTCAACTTCAGGTGAAAAAAAAAATCTTTTATTTTTGTTATTAAGATTTGATATGTCAATTTAGTGAATGTTTGAGAGTATGTTCTTATAAAATGAAAGGGATAATAAATAGTCATGTTTTTTGAGTCACATGAACTCATTCTTAAATTTCTGTTTATTAAAAACAAAATATGCTACGACAATCTATATAAAGTGTATCATTGCTGACTATAATTTTGTACCCACCGGGTGAATATACTAATTATTATAATTTTTTAAATTGGATTGTTGTGGAAAACATGTCGAATATCAACATGTTTAGTATGAGTCAACATTTCTCTCAATTTCCACTAAAACTAAACAATCTAAGAGTACCCTTTTGAGATAAACACTCCAACGAACTGTCCTATATTTTTTTTTTCAATTTTTTTATTGTGTATTTTTGAAGTTATTGAATTTTCATTTCATTACATTTGAAAGCAATGAAACCAAAATAGACATATTTTAACAACAAAATTAATTAACATTATTACATCTCAACTAAATACAATAAAATATGTGCATATAGAAAGTAGATTCAATGGAGAAAATAATGGTATCAGTTCCAAAATTCACTTTGCAGTACTAGATATAGGTTTGACCTTTTGAAATTTGGATAACCTAAAAACCTTTCAGTTTTTAGTATTAATAGGCTTTTTGCCAGAAAATAGTTTTGCCAAAAACTTGTTTAATTTTTCGGTCAATTTTTTTCTCAATGATTGGCCGTTGGATTTAATCGAAAAAATGGTTGTTGGATTAATTAATTTTTTAGTCGAGCCATTTTTGGCCAAAAAATTGTATAAAATAAATTCCACGATGAGATTCTCACCGAATAAAACCAAGCTTAACAAATTCACCATTTAGTATTCACCACATGCTCTATAAGGTTTTCCCGCAACTATGAAAAAATTGGAGTCCCCTTCATATCCCTTCTAAAAAAGAATTCATTTCAGTGATCTAATGAGGACACCCATGCTTTTGTCACTTTGAAGGAATCTATGGCATGCACACCTATTTTATCTAGACCAATATTTACTATGGTATTCATCTTTGAGTGTTTTGCTTCCCATTGTCAATTAAAACATTAGATTTGTGAAGTTGATATTTGGAGGTATATTTGTGACTAGATTCTAGTTTGAAGAACCAGATTTGAATTGTGTTGCATGCCTCACCTATAACATGCCATTTTACCTTTTCAAAAAAATTTCATAAACTCAACAACTTCTTCTTTTGGAATTGAATTAAGGGTGACATTGTCCTTTTTGTCTCTAAGTATGGGATATCCTAGTGTAATAAAAGGGGAATTGTCAAACCTCAAGGTCTACATGCCAAAAAGATCTAAATAGAGATAAACATGATATTCCCCTTCATTAAGATGGTGCACATATTAATACATTGATATGTTAAAGTTGGTTGTGTATTCCAAGAGGTCTCTTGGAAAACCGATGACTCTTCCTATTCACCTATGACTCTTCATGTCAATAATAATAAAAAAACATTAAAATTTTAACAACACCCAAAGGATTAGGTTTCCAACATTCTCCTGCTTAATTCAAAAGTGTGTTTGTGAGTCGAAGAATCTTTGTAAAAGAGAGCTGAAATTTGAAATTCAACAACTGAAACTGATTAAACATATCACTAAAGTGACATATGAATTGGTGGTTTTGTGATGACCACAAACCAATGCCTAGTAGAAGTTTATGTCTTCTACTAAATTGTGGTTTTTTTATGAACAAAAACCTAGGATATGGTGGTTTAGGAGAGAGTGATGGCTGGCCTATTGTCAAATAACTTATTACCGACCCCGTTATGCCTTACTTTCCCTGGCATTGGCTGCCGCTTTATTCTCTCTCTAGCTAGTTACCGAATTCCAGGCTTTACCAAGACTTAATATACCTAAGTAAGTGTTGACCAAACAACTTAATGAAACTTAGGTTTGTTTCAGTCTAATATCAAGAGATACTGTACTTAACTTGCTTTGAATTTACTTTGGTTATTATCTCCACTCAGGTAAGACCAGTACCATCCATATTGTTAGAATATAATCCGTTAGGGATTATTGTAAATAAATAAATAAAACTGAATAGTCAGGAAGCCGAAAAGGCTGGGGGGAAGGTGAAACACAACCGTCGTATGAAATGTATAAATAAATGCTGTTAGTAATGTAATGGATATTGGATCGGGATTTATTACCAACAAGTGGTATCAGAGCAGGGTTGTCTGCCATAACTCCTGTTGCATTTCTGCCCATTACTGGAATTCTGCTTGCCATTCCATTGCTAGACTGCTCCATCAGTCTACCAATGGAGTCGCATGCAATGTATGCGTTTATTCTCTGCTAAAAATTTTGAACAATACCTAACCCTAATTTTTTTCTAGCTGCCTCTTCATTCCCCATCGTTGCTGGAACCATATCTTCTATGCAAAAATTCCACTCAGCTTACAGCTCCACAGCTACACGCTGGTGTAACAGGAATGTGCTGAAGTTTGAGACTGCACCACTACGTTGTGAGGAGTCTGCACATTGTGTTCTACATGCCACTTACTATTTATTAGGGTTTCCTTCTCGGCCCCTTATCTTAGAACCAAAGTCTGGAGCTGCGTTAATATTGAAGAAGAGAGTGCCTGCGTGAAGAGAAGCTGTGGGGTGAATGGTGAATGCTTCGTCACTGCATTATAACTGGTTAGATCTCCCACTAAATACCGTGCCTTATATCTGCGTTGAACCATTGCTGCGTTGAAGAAGTGGTATTGTGACTGATATATGCTGTATGTATGGCTGACTCGACTGCAACCTTCAGCCGCCCCAATTTGCAGGATTAAATAATTTTTAAGATGGTATGTCATTGTATTTTCTTTCTGCTGTAAATCTACCCCATGTACAGTTTTTAATGTTGTGGTGAGGCTGGTACCATTGCAGTGTAATTACAACAAACAAAATAAGAGTTTTGGGGGAATTGCTCGAAGAATTGATTTTTCTGGGAGAAAGAACTCTGCAATTGACGTGGGTTGTTGTTAGGCATTCCTTTGAAAGCGTTGATGTAATTCCTTTGAAGATTGTTGCATGAGTATTTTCCTGGCTGAAATAATTGGTACGCTGCTATTTCTGAAGACAGTCACAGTCACGTTGAAGACTCTTGCTGCTGGTTGTGTGCCCAGATCAAGGCTGGATTTGACGAGGGGAAAGATCTCGTTGTAACTGTTATGTCTGCAATGGGAGAGGAACGGATTTGTTCCCTGAAAGATATTGGGCCAAAATAATGATTCACTCGTATGTCTGGACTGTTGAATCTATTGGCCAACTCTCCACCACGTATTGAATGTTGTTCTCGCTGCTAGATTTCATGGTTTGTGACTTTTGTTGTTGTGAACCTGCTCCGATTCTTTAGACGTGGAGACGGGCCATAATTTGGCGTGTGAAGACCAGCGTGGAGAAGGAGTTTGTGAATTCCATATTTGATCCCGTTCTCTGCTACGGCGTTGGTGACTGCCTTGATCCCAGCACTCTTTTGAAGCTGGGTACATGTAATTGTATGAGTTATTTACTGGACGAGGCTGAGAAATACATATCTTTTATGCTGATAATACACAATACATATCTTTTATGCTGATAAACTGAGACCCATTTTGCTGGTGAATGATATATTTTGTATTGGAGATAATACCTACGTTGAAGATAATGCTTTTTGGGAAAGCATAAACCCTAAATTTACCCTAATTTTTGCGGGCTCCCTTTGTTGTACTGAAACCCTAATCTTACTTGAAGACTGCGACTTGAAGACTACATAATACCTGAGTGAAGCCTACGTTGAAAGCAATGTTGAGGCTGCGTTGAAGGCTCACTCCTTTTTCATTTGTGTGGAGACTGTTTGAAGAGACCATCCTGCCTGGAGATTGCTGCGAACTGAAGCTGCCTGAGTATATGATGCGTTGAAGACTCTGGTGTATATGTTGCGTTGGAGGATGGTTGGTGGAGAAACATTACCTCTGGCGCCAATTTTCTGAGAAAACCCTAATTTTCTAAGTATGCTTCCTGTGGGAAGACTGCTACTGTATGCGTTCTTTGCCTGCATAGAGCTGCCTGCGTGGAAGCTATGAAGACTGCTGAAGACTGTGTTGAAGACTGCTTGGTTGAAGACAATTGCTGATGATAATTGCTTCTGCAAAATCAAGTTTGGTGCTTGATAATTGCTTATATAGTTTGGTGCTGATAATTGCTTATATAGTTTGGTGCTGATAATTGCTTATATAGTTTGGTGCTTAAATTTTTGTGCACTTATATCCTTTGCACACTAATATATTAGCTTCTGGTATTCTGTAGAGTATACATTGTATAACAAGGAATGCTGTTGTTTATTTGAAGCTCGTAAATTTTGTATACTGAAGAAGCTTGTGTATGCTCACCTGAAGCTTGCATTGTACACCTTGGCAGAGACTGTAGACCTGCAAGGTTATTGTTTTTCTCTTTGTCATATCAAGTTTATTATTGTAAACTAATAGTTGTAAAGATGCACTCTTTGGCATCTAGTATTGGTGCTGCCCTAGCTGGCAAAGACCAATCCAAAGACCCTTCCAAGGGAGATTGTGGCAAAGAGAGAGGACAAGGAAGAAGAAATTTCAGAGGCAGAGGGGGTAGAAACAAAAGATCAGATTTGCAATGCAAGCGTTGTGGAAAGACTGGGCACACATCAGATCAGTG
>LPNX010371100.1:710830-730711 GCA_001517045.1 Pseudotsuga menziesii | reverse complement strand
GTGTCCCACCTTGTGCAAGTTGCTATTTGCCTATCCATAGAGGTCAAACTTGCCTTATTTGACTCATGTAGCACATGGGAGAGCTAAAGGAATCAATTTTGTTTTATTCCTGGCCTCCTAGGTGCCCTTCTACTTTTTCTACTTTATTGCCGGCTTTTTCAGTGTTTTAAGGCAAAAGGAAAAGCTAGACTAGGTGAGGTTGACTTGTTTTTTGTCCTACACATCCTCCTCTCTTTTCTCCATGCAAAAGCATGTATGAGCTTCCATTCCACCACTCTTTAGCTTGCCTATTCCTTTTTTCCAATTTGTGAGCTCCATGACAGATTTGGGATCAGCTTTTTACACCTATGGGGGATTTGCTTATTTTTGGTAAGCTTGCTTTATGCTAGATTTGGATGCCTCCTCATGCATTTGATTTCTTGATGTATTCTATTTATTCAGAAACCTATGTTATTATAGGGTTGGCTATTGTACACTCAGTTAATACAATTTAGTGTTACAGCTCCATATTCAGTCTCTTTTGTGAGCAATTTTGCATGATCAATTGATAATTGTTGTGAGTAAAATTAATCTATTGCTGGCCTTAATTTCCACACCAAGGAGGAGGACCAACAAAATGGAGTCCCTGGTTTATTCAGAGGCATAAAAGAACTAGCAACCCCATATCTAGAGCTATTGATTTTTGGGTTGATTGTATTTTGGTTGGATATCACAAAAATCACTATTGAAACTATAAGTTCAAATAGTGATGTAGAAAGGGAAATTTTCCAAGGACCCAAAGGAAGGTATTTGACATATTTGAAAATATGGATCAAAATGCTTGTATGCAAGAAAGGGATCCTGAGAATGGAATCTGATGAGTAAATAGATGTATATAAAGACACGAGTTATTTCACAGAAGAAGTGCGAGAAAAATGGAGCAAGTTAAGCTGAGATGTTCCCTGGTGATAATGGAAGTGCACTATAGGGTGGACGTCTAAGAAGTGGAAGGATATTTCGGTCAGGAAAAAGAAAATAATTATGGCAAGAAGAGGAAGTTGCAGTATGACCAAAGGAGAAGACTACAAGTTGGTGCCACACTTTGATAGATTTTCTTGTGACGAAGAAGAGGAATATCATCCTATCCTTGAAAGAGAAGAAGAAGAAGCGCCAGATCCAAAATATGAATACGACACACCTACAAATCCATGTATGTCTCTGGAGGTAAGGTCCAGAAACTCATCTCCTAGTGGATTTTTCAATACAAGTAATACTAACTATAAGAATAGTAGAAAAGGAAGTCCTGTTAGCTAAACGTTTACCCAACAGTACCAAGGAAAAATATAATGGTTGGGAATAATATTAAGTTGTCGATATTCAATGGAAATGTTTTAGAAGACCCATAAAAACATTGGTTTCTATGTGAAGTTGTATGGACCATGCGAAAGGTCCAATATGAAGTAATAAAGAAGGTGTAGATGATCACAACCTTGAGGGGTTGTGCGGTTTACTGGTATATGAATTTCTCTATGGTTCTGACAGGAGTCACACAGAAAATGCTCAACCAAATTCGAGCGGTACTAATAGATGAATTTAGAAATCCCAAATCTGAATCTCTGTGTATTACAGAGATTAAAGAGATTAAGAAATTATCTACAGAATCTGTGTGGGACTTCGACCAAATATTCCTGATGTCGAACATACAACACAAAGAGTGGTTCATTGCACCGTTGTTATTGCACATATGGATTCCCTTAATGCAACAGACGATTATGTTGTATATTGAAGCAATGGAGATGGCCATGAAGCTAGAATCCTCACTTGTAGGAGAGACTAGTGCAGGAATGATGCAGATTTAGCCATAGCTGCCTAACCTTACGTTGCAACTCTAGGACATCAAGAAAGGAAAGGAAGTCCAAGAAGAAATATGGTGTACCATATGCATAACTAAAGGAGACCATAAGGACGATTTCCTGATGTCGATGAATAGTGTCGTAGTAGGAGCACTGAACCCAATAAATACACAAGATATGCCTTGGTGAAGAATATGCTAAACAAGAGGTCACCGATTAAAATAATGCATGTACTTACAGAAGATTGTAAGTGCATCAGCTAGTTTATATTGTAAATTTTGTAAATAATTAGGACATGATGATAAGGACTACATAGCATTCCAGCTATTGCGGGATAAAACGATCGATACCTATTTAATGAAAAATGAAGTGTAGATGCAAGCTGAGCTGCATAAAGCTCAATATACACAAGTTTAGTATCCTCATCCCTGGTATCCATAGAATCAATACCCACAACAACAATACCCTCAACAAAGCGGGGTGGAAATTTTCAAGGTCTAGGACAATGAGGAGCATTTGGTTGTGGAAGAGGCCAAATCATATGTTATAATTGTGGGCAACCAAGAAATTTTTCTAGGGATTGTGAGATCCCTATAAAGACATGTTTGAGTTGCAAATCCTTTGATCATATTGTCTAATAGTGTCTGCAATTGATTTTGAAGTGGAAGGATCAAAATGTGGGAAATCCAAACCCTCTCCAAAATCCCAATATGAATCCCAACTAGAATATCCAAATGATTTTTATTAAGCTGAGGGAACGAAATAATGATGTTGTAACAATGGGAGGTGCTACAACTAGAGAAGACCAAGTTGCACAACATGAACAACCACAGGTGCGACCAACAACACAAAAGAAAGTGTCATTCAACGTCCAAAGATAAATGGAAGTATTCTTGGAATTGCGACCAGAATTTGTTGACAAGAATCAAGAATCGATGTCTGATCCTACATTTCTAGGAATACCAATAATGGAGATGTCTGAAAGTTTTGATCAGTTGCTCCGAAAGAAACCACCGAGAAAGGTTAGTAAGATTAAAGAACTTTTTAAAAGTTTCTTATTGCTAATACAAGATAAATATGTTTTCACATAAGAACCTCAAGAATATGTTGGTCTAGACAGAAGAGTAAACCATGTCGAAGAAGGATTAAAGACCAGTTGTGAGTTAAGAATGACTTCCCAGATAGGAGATTATGATATGGACTACATTATCCTAGACTTGGGATCTAATGTCAACATTTTGACAAGACAAACATGGGAAAGAATGGGGAAACCTCGAATGGAGTGGTCTCTTATTAAAATCAATTAGCATATCACTTGAAATCCCTACCTATCGATCAACAGACTCAAGTTCCTATCGAGGTAGAAGGCTCGAGAACATATGTTGAATTTGAAGTAATATACATTGTTGATGATACAAAATAGTATCCTTCACTTTTGGGGATCGACTAGGCAATCGATAATCATAACATCATCAATTTTAAGAAAATAATCTTATCATTTGAATATTCATATCTAAGCGTGGTTGCACTAATTGATCCTCTAGAAGGTGAGATATGCGTCGAGCCAGTAAATAGTGAAGGACAAGGAGACTATCTCGTCCATATTTATAACATCACGTCTGCAAGCGATGATTATGTAAATACAATAAATAATAGAAACCTTAGTTGGTGGAGTATTAGCTCATGTATATTAGATTCTGGCGAAGCATTCAAAAACTGGAAGAATCAGATGCATGAAGTATCCATGAGAAAGTGCGCAATAATTACACGGTTTGTGGGATAGGTAGGACACGAGGAAACGGATATACCTACCTATGAAGGTTTACCTAAGATTGCATATTTTCTTATAGAGTTTGAAGAAAAAGTCACAAAAAATCAATTCTTGTCCACCCTGGACTTTGTGCTGAAATATACACCCGCTAGATGGAGGGTCACACAAAAGAATCTATTTCAAAATGGCCACAATGTTGAATATTGATGGAGATAAGATCTAGAGAAGAAATTAGTTATACTGGTCAAAATTATATAGGATTGACTAATCCTATCAACCATATTAAGTATTGTTGTGCGACATGGGTGACATTTCCACAACAGGAATGGGTTCATCAGTTCATACACACATTAGACATGATACTAAATAATTGGTATACATCAGTTGAACTGAGATGAGGAACTATTGAATGGGATGAATTAGCTACTATATTCATACACACATTTGAATTTGATGATAAAATCATCTGTTTATTTATGTTGCATTGTAAGCAATTAAGACAAAGATATTTGAATATATCACCGTCGCAATGACAAAATTCAATCAACACAGTGCAAAAATCCAGCACTAGATGGAGAGTTATACTTTGATGGGGGGATCTGATGACGATGACCCACTTGACTCAAAAATTCCATAGTCTTAAGGTACACACGCAGTGGAAGGATTTTGATATTTCTTACTACCAATTTATGAATCCACTAAAATTCAAGAAAGTAAATATTAGCTCCATGGAGAATCCAAAATTTTCCAATATTGGAGATTATTGGGATGACAAGACTGTCGGGAAGATCACAGATCTATTTCATGCATTTCAAGATATGTTCCCTTCAAAATCATCAGAGATGAAATGGATTGTATTAGACCTTGGAGAAATTAATATACCATTAAATCCCAACACAAAACCCATCAATAAACAACCATATCGATTGAATCCTCAATATAAAGAAAAAGTCAAGGCAAAGTTGGACTAAATGTTGGATACAGGTATCATAGAACCTGTTACCTATATAAGAATCAGAGTGGATGATTCTAATAGTAGTGCAAGATCAAAATACTACCGGTGAAGTGGGGATTTGCATCGCCCTAAGAAAATTGAAATATGCTTGTTTACATCACCCATATTTTATTCCATTTACAGTTGAGGTACTAGAGAGTGTTGGGTGTCAAGAAATTTACTCATTAAATTATGGGTTCTCTAGCTACCATCAAATTAGAATCGCAAAGGAATACCTACACAAAAAACCCTTTGCAATGGAGTGGGGTTGTTTTGAATACACGATTTTGCCCTTTGGACTCAAGAATGCTCCTATTATTTTTTCTAGGATAGTAGTGGTTTCCTTCAAAGATTTTATTCATTAATATCTTGAGGTATACTTCGACAATTAGACAGTATTTGGGATAGTTAACTATCGTATTGAGAGCCTTACGGTGATGTTGGAATGCTATCGCCAGTATCAAATTTCACTAAACTTAAAGAAATGTATCTTTTCTGCCTTATTTGGAATTCTGTTGGGCCATGTAGTTTGTCGGAATTGAATATTGTTCCACCCTTCCAAAATTGTGATTATCATTGACCTAACACCACCTACCACACTGAAGCAACTGAGAGAAATATTGGGACATAAAGGACACTACCGAAAATTTATCAAAGGATATGAGGAGGTGACTGCTCCGATGGAGAGATTATTGAAGAAAGATGTTAAGTCCCAATGGATAGAAATTCTCCAAGAGAGTTTGGACACTTTAAAAAACAAGATGGTTATAATTCCCACACTTGTATTTCCAAACTAGAAAAAATAATTTCATGTACATGTCGATGTGTCATCTCTCGCGCTCGATGTGGTTCTAGCACAACCTGACAAAGGGTTGATTGAGCATCCTATTTCCTTTTCTAGCAGAAAATTATCAACAAAGAGAAGAAATATACCACAATGGAAATATAAGGAATGACTATGGTATACACTCTATAGAAATTCAGACACTATTTTCTAGGTGTACATTTCAAAATGAAAACATATCATTCATCATTGAAATATTTTGTCAATAATCCAGTGTTGGGGGGGTTATTTGTTGGTGGCTTCTCGATTTTTAGGAATTTGACTTTGAAGTCATTGCTAAACCGGGTCGACTGAATTTAGTACCAAACCATCTGTCAAGGATAGAAAGTAGTGACGAACCTGCTAACCTCGACAATAGTCTCCCTGATACTCAACTATTTGTGATAACAATGTTTGAATATCATTACATAGACATCCTACAAATTTTTAGTACAGTCTATGTAATAGTTTAATTTACAACTGCATAGAAGAAATACTTAGTTGTGCAAGCTGTAGAATTCTAGTTGATCAGTGGGAAGTTATATAAAATGGGACCTGATGAGATTCTTCGTCGCAATGTCTTGAAACATGAGCAATCACTGATACTAAAAGAAGCGCATGCGAGTGTCACAGGATTCCATTTTGCTGGAAAAGATAAAGTGAGAAATATATTGCAAGCGGGATTGTGGTGTCTCACCATGCATGCAGATGCTCGAGAATAGTGTCGCAGTTTTGATGTCTGTAAAAGAACCAAAAAGCCGTCATGATTAGATGAAATTCCATAACTACCCCAAATAACTTTGCAGGAATTTGATAAATTGGTCATTGATTTTGTGGTACCTATTAGTACAATATATGCAATAGTTGAATTTACAACTGCATAGAAGAAATACTTAGTTGTGAGAGCTGTAGAATTCTCGTTGATCAGTGGGAAGTTATATAAAATGGGACCTGATGAGATTCTTCGTCGCTACGTCTTGAAACATGAGCAATCACTAATACTAAATGAAGCGCATGTGGGTGTCACAGGACCCCATTTTGTTGGAAAAGATAAAGGGAGAAATATATTGCAAGCGGGATTGTGGTGTCTCACCATACATGCAGATGCTCAAGAATAGTGTCGCAGTTTTGATGTCTGTAAAAGAACCAAAAAGTCGTCGTGATGAGATGAAATTCCATTACTACCCCAAATAACTTTGTAGGAATTTTATAAATTGGTCATTGATTTTGTGGTACCTATTAGTCCAACAAGGAAGCGCATATGTGTAAGACATATAATTACTATGACTATCTACATGACCATATGGGCCGTAGCAATGCTATTAAAATTGTGTACTGTTGTGACTGCCGCTAAGTTTTTGTTTGAAAATGTTGTGACTATATTTGGATGCCCAAAAATTTTGATAAGCGACCAAGGCACACACTTTGTCAATCAATTGATTGAGGAACTGACGAAAGAATTCCAAATACATCATAGAAAGACAATGCCATATCACCCTTAAGCGAATGGTGTTGTTGAATAATTTAACAAAATCCTAGAGAATGTGTTTACAAACATTTTCAATGTCTAAAGAGATGAATGGGATCATAAAATTTCTGCAGTACTATGGGCATATCACATGACCTGTAATAAATTGACAAGTCGAACTCCATTTCGCTTGGTGTATGGAAAATAGGTTGTCATGCCGATGGAATACATTGTACCTAGCGATCACGAAGATGACAATTGTCATTGTTGTTGAGGAAAGAATGTCGCAGTTGGTACAGTTCGAATAATATCATTTTGTTGCAGGATATCATCAAAACATTGAGAAATAACGACAAAAAGTATGGCATGATCATCACATCAAGAACAAGCAATTTCATGTCCAAGGACTTGTTCTTCTATATGATATAAAATTCTTAAAGCATCCAGTTAAGATAAAAATACACTGGCTAGGACCATATATTGTAACACATATCACCAACGAAGGTGCAATGAAATTGCAAAAGTTGGATGGAACACCTATCAAATGATTGGTTAATGAAATTCGGCTAAAACCTTATCAAGATAGCCGCAACTTGGTCGATTGTAAAAAAAAATGTTTTCATCGTAGGAGATGAGCTGTCATAAGAAGAAGAAAAAGGCATCACAGATTGCCAGTATGTCTCAAAGAGGGGAAAATTGTCACTGACTCTTTGTTTGTCGCAAGAGGAGAAATGATGGAAAAGACAATTCATTTATCGCATTAGAAGGAAATCTATCAAAGGTTGAATACAGGTCGTAGGATGAGTGTTAATATCACAAGTTAAAATCGAGTCATAGAAATGGTAGCTGGTCGTAATTAATTCCAAGGCCCAAGATTTTTTCATGACGTAATTGTTTGTCACTTTCATCTTTATTAAAAAATAAACACCATTGATGTGATAGACAAGTGGTAGAATGCATAGAAGTTTCTTGATGATGACTCAAACGATCTGCCCATGTAATGGAAACGAAAAGTACCTTTCCATTAATTTTTTGTGCATGTGAAGGATTTACTGATTGAACACCTAGTCATTATCACAACTCTCTCCCAAGTTTTAGTTCATTCTACTGCATTCAAGAGAGAGTATTCCATCGACATCTACAACTACAAGAGACAGAATGATTTTTCCATAGAGCATGGTTATTTTGATTTCCAATACAAGCAGAGTTGTAGAATCTGGTGTCATGACTGCATCACCCACATCTATTATGGAAGACACTGTTGGATATATCCCACCACAGTTTGTGGATGCAAAATAAGATGAAGAAGTTCCATTCATCCCTCAAGTAAGGTTGATACTAGACCCACCTAGTTCGTCAATGGGGAAGCGCTCTATTAACCACAAGAAGAAAACACCAGTAGAACCACCACCACCAGAGGAGGAGGAAGAATTAGGGTCTATGAATATGCTTCCACCATATATTCCATCGAGATAGGATGACACACCTAATATTAGAGTTCCAAAGAATGCACAATACCCATTTGTAGCACCAACTATACCGAAAGGACTTTGGGTATCCTAGAACATAATTACAGACCTTAAGAAGTTGACCTTTGTTGATTATGACATACATAAATTTCCAGAATTGGACGTGAAGAACTACATGGTTATTGTACAATATACACTAGATAGCCCAGAGCACCTAGTTCCAATGGAATGGAGAAGGGTACTAGACCAAGAAGGTTTACTGTCAATGATGTATATGTCACATTTCAGCTAAAGAATAGAGGTGAATGCACGTGTCAAATAGTTGCTAGTATCATTCCACGATGTCTTCCTATGGCTCGACAGAAACATTTATGTGGATGTTGAGCTGATAGCAGTGATTATAGGGATTCCACTTGCAGCCATAGACCCAACATCATTTTTCAAAAAATATGAGGACACTCTACCGACGCAACTGATAAAATATAAGTATGATTTGTCGAGAGATACCAGATTCTTTTTAATAACCTCCATCAATGACAACACTATTTGGTTCGAGCTAAGCTTTTAGCTACCAAGTTGGTACGAAAGATGTGACCAAACCAATGTACTAGAGGAATGATTGCAATGGCTAAACTTTGTGTAGAGGGGGTTCAAATGAACTGGTCTCATTATCTACTAAACGAGTTATTATAAAATGTGGAGGAGTTGCAGGATAAAGGTACCTCATTCCATTATTCATGGTTACTCATTTTTATTTCATTTATCGCATGGTCGGAACCAACAAACTACCAAGGGGTATATATCCCAACATGATGTCGAGGGGCTTAATACCATAATCTCTTGTTCAAGAAAGATAAAAAGGAGAGAAAGAGAGACAACAATGTGCAATTCTTTATGCATGGAGAGGCACTATTAGGTGAAAAAGCAGGTAAGAATAACGTAGGAGACCGTTCAACGATTTAGAAACATTACTAAGATTATAATTGGGCCCCATCATATCTTTTTGCCGCAATGAAAATATCCACAATTCCAATGGTTAGAGATCCAATACTTTCTATTTGAAGAAGAAGTTGATGCCATCACCCAAGATTGGTTGGAAAAATGGTGAGTCCCTATCACAGATGACCAACTATCTGCATAATAAGACTTGTGGCAGGACGATCTAGTGATGCAGAAGGATGGAGAGCAGGGAGGGGACTCATCACTAGAAACAAAAGATATGCAAAATTCTCCCAAACCTCCCCAGAATTATTCTAGTGCAACCCAAACAGATTCAATGGTGGGCGATAAGAGGAAGCAGGATGAGAAGCCTGAGACACGAAATAAGAAAAGGAAGGCTAATAAATATGAGGAACTATCATCCTTGATTGCAATGATTTTAACCTTTTGATGGAATAAATAAGAGAAGTCGCTACACTAATCCTGAATAAAATGGATGAGCGATAAATAGAGCTCACAGGTAGTATTATAGTCCTACTACATACACTTTGCAAAAATGTAAAAGAAGTGTGAGTAGCGGTCAACTACAGGCCACAAGTGACATCATTGAAGGACTTAATAGGCACATCAGAAGAGAGACTGACTAATGTGTCGATACCTAGTCCATCGATGAGGACTAAAATAGTGCGAGAATCCTTTGACTTGGGAATGATAGAGCTGAATACCATGACCAATAACTTGGGCCATGTTACAATAGATTTTTCTCAGATGTCGTTGTATGAGGTTTATGTAGTACATAATGTCACAGTCATGAAAATGAAGGTCAGAGAAGGCACATTGATCAAGTAATTTCAATCATCGAATAAGACTACTAATAAGATGAAGAAAACAATCAAAGAAACAAAGTAGAAATCCAAAACCTAGGAGGAGAACAAGCACAAGCTCGACAATGATGTAACACTTGCTTGCGATAATTTTGCAGATGAAGGAATAGCAGATGAAATGTTTGCATAATCCAAGGTCAATCAACTTTGAGAAATCATAGAGGGCCTTCACAAAAATTTCATGGAGTTAGAAGCATAGGTGATACCCAATACACCCCCAGAGGTGCTTGAAGAAAGAAGGAAGACAATAACAGAGGCTGCGAAGAATATAGAACATGTAAAGGAACTATGTGCCAAGGTAGTCAAATAAGTTTCTCAGATGTGGGAAGCACTAATTAATGATGCAAAGTTATAGAAAGTCACAGAGCAACTGTGCACTACTGAGACAGAGGTGAATCAGATGAAGAATGATATGAAGTAATTTCCTTTAGAAGAGAAAATGGATAAGGCTACTGATATAAAGAAACTTCAACATCAAGTCATAGCACTGTGAACTCAACAACAATAACAAACTGAAAAAGTGGTTGAATTGCAGGTCAAAGTAGAAAGAGTAACAAGAATCCTTCATCCTGTACACCAAAAAGTGTGACAAGCAGTAGAGTCTACAGGACTTACCATGTTAGAACACATCAGTTTCAACCTTGTGGATAGTTTGCAGAAGTCATATTAAGATGTGGAGCTAGAAACATAACATATAGTGAAAATATTCCAAGATTTTTAGAGTAAAGTCATTGTGATCGAAGGTTCAGATTAGTGTGGCTCAGGATGAGCCATGGGTGAGTGTTGGGGGTCTTTTGTCCCTAGGAAAATATAGGCATAGTTCAGTTAGAATTCTTCTTGGGAATATGAAGAGTCTAGTCACATGAAGAAGGAAGCTATGAAAAAGGAAGAGCTACTCCAGAAGAATTAGTGGTAGAGGGAGATCTGACAGAAGCAATTGTGAGGGAAGAGATTGTGACAAAAAGGGAGATGCGACGAGATCAACCACAACGAAAAAAAACATGATAGAATAAGACATGTAGTGGTTGAAAAGGAGAGATCAGGATACCATGGACAAGAAGTCAATTAGGTTAACACATTCTCTAGGGAATAAATAATCTTTGTATTTTGGGTCGATAGTGCCTACGGACATTTTAACTGAAATGACCGAGAATATGAATGACAGCCTGTCGGCTAACAAATTGAAGTTGGTTGATTATGACATGTAAAAGTCTATAAAAGGGAGAACCCAAGCTATGTGTGAGTTGGTATGTTGGTTGGTTTCTTAATTCCTTAGAGTTACACACTTAGATATATTTACTATTGGTTGGTCTAAGTTATTCATGATTGTTTTTTGTCTATTTGTAGAGTTGTAGAGTTGTAGAGAAGAGAGAGTCAGGGCCAGGTTGTGTGCAAATTAACAATAGGGTGAAGGAGAGGAAACTATAGAGACCAGATACTAGATAGAATGGGAGGAGAGAGATGTTTGTATATATTGTATAAGAATATCTAGAACATATTCTGCAAGATTATTGTGAAGACGAAAGGTACCATATATTTATCATTCCATATGAAGAGAGCCTTTGTGGTTTTCCATGTTAAATGTTTTCTATGTTAATATTTGATAAATTTCTTTATGTCGAATGAATGTATATTTTAAATGAATGTATGTGTATTTTCTTATGAATGATTCCTTATATGCATATGTCGCACTGTTCTTAGTTGGAATCACTAATAAGGAAGTGTATTAATTGTTATAATATCTGTCGATGGACAAGTAGAGTCACACCTTGAATGCATGCAATAAGAATAAGTAATATAAACATTGACTTCAATCGAGCAAGATAGTAAGTTTCCAAGGAAGTGGAAATCCCCACACAACTGCAAAAACCTAGTTTTGGAAGTTACCAATAAGAGATATATTGGGTGAGACTGCATCTGCATCACAGGTGTTGTTGACTGAGCCATATTGTGTCGAGCCAATATCTTGGTCTTTTTTGACAAAAGAACAAGGGTCTAAACCTAGTTCAAAGGGAGAAACACCAATAGCATTCGATGCACATCCTCATGGTACCTTTCTTCTTTTTCACCAGTACCATGAAAGAAGAGAAAGGACTGGATCTATGCTTGATGAGCCCTATATCCAATAACTCCTATATGGACTTTCCTATCTCATCCTTAAAATTATTAAGATTCATGTATGGTGTGGTGATATTGATATTCTCCTCATTCCCTAACTCAATGACATGCTCAAATCCCATGGAAAGTGGTATCCCTATTGGTAATGGCCCAAAAACCTTCTTATGCTTCCCAAGCACCTTCCCTATATCTACATGATAATGTTGGTGACACTTTGATGGATTATACACCATGATCAGGAATTATTCCACATAATATGTATCACCATTTATTAATAGTTTCTCCATCCACTTAGAGGAAACAACTCTTGTAGCACCATTGGGAATGCCTCACAGAACTACCCTCATGCGACCTAGTCCATTGAATCCCATTTCTAGTGTAGTTTTGTGAAATAATTTCTAGAGTACTAAGCCATCAAAGACCCAAAACTAATTTGGCATCTTCCAAATCGACCACCTAGAATTCATCGGTTATCATATAGTTCCCTATCATCACAGTTAAGTGTGGATCCTTCCACATACATGTCATAGTGTTCCCACCATCTATCTTGACACTAAATCCCTCAAATTCTTCTGTGAGGATGCTTCTCATGGTCAACAATGTTGAGTCTGTAAAGTTTTCGGTCTCCCCACCATCTATCAATATCGTCACATGCTAATCCTATATGATTCATTAGACTCTTAAAGTTTTAAATATGGGAACACTTGATAAAGTGGTAGTGACCAAACCTATGGTTGGTCATCAACCCCACTCTCTGATCATCACTCTACACCTATTATTCCTCCTCTTCCTCATCACTATCTGAATGTACCTCTATGTAATAGATTGTCATTTTACTTCTACACCTGTTTCCTAGTTACCAAGGTTATTTATAGATATATCAAAGTTTCTTCCTTATCAACTCTCTACGAGTCTCCTCATTCATCATATCCTTCCCCATCCAGGGATTCTTGGGATTGTTTGTCTCCTTACACTTCTGTGATATAAAGGATTTCATTGTTTCCTTCTGGGAAACTATATCCTCCATGTCTTGAGTCCTCATAATGGAATCCTGTAATGTTCCTATCCTAAATACCTTTATCCAACCTCTCAAAGGTTAATCTAAACCCTCGGTTAAAAACATCACCAACCTCTGGTCAGAGATATCCATCACCATGACTTCCATCCTCTACAACTTTTTAATATACACTTTCAAAGTCTCTGTCTATATTAACTATGCAATATATATTAAGTGTATTGTTGTAATCTCACAGATCACATAGGGTTAACAGTAATACATACTAAAGCATACATACAGAGACAAGAGATAAGAACAAGTAGATAAGATAATAGATTATATTAACATGAGAAGGTCCATACAATGCAGAGAATTGAACCGAGTTCTCATCTGGCTCAACAGCCTAATATATATGATTTACAAACAGATACAAAATAACTACCTGTCGGTTCACTCAACCGACACGACCTTAGGTGGCCAACCTAATCTCTAATTAGTCGGTTGACCGACTTAGTCGGCTGATCGACTAAGTCGGCTATCGTTCAAGTAGACATACCAACTTGCTCCTCCAACATCTCCCCCACAAACAAAATGTTTCTTCATCCCGAAGAAACAGGGAGGTACCAAAAATTTCCTTGTCTGTCTAAGTAGTCATTATTTTGTGCTCTTGATCTTCATGGGCTGTGAAGTCTAATGGTCGATCTTTTCTGTACGCAAACTTCGACAATTGCTGGGGCTGTCACTGCGAGGTGATGTTGGAAATCCATCCAACTTTGTAATATTTATTGTATGTCAATGGTTAGTGTAGTCAGACTTGATAAGATCGACATTTTCTCTTGAATGGAAATTTCAGCTATTTTTCCCATGTCAGGACCCATAAACTGGCCCTTTTCTTCTGCTATCTCTATGAGCCATTTCATTTGCGGGTAGATGATGTCTAATTTTTCTAAGTTTGGGATGGCTTGATGCACCCACTGATGTGCTTCCCATTCGAGCTTCTGTAGTTTAGCTATTTCAAGCACTATCTGATCTTCAATTGTGCTTTTGAGTGCTTTGTTAGTACTTTTCCTCTTCTCGAGTGCTTGGATCTCTTATCGGGTCTGCCTAGTTTGCTGATAGACTTTCCCGTAGTAAGCAGACCAGTATCACAGTACTTCTTCCATGATAACAGACTCCTCCTTGTGATCTTGCAACACTTTGTAGGCTTCTGAAAAGGCTGTGTGTTGCTCCATCAGTAGCCGAATGGTTTCTTCTTTCTGTTCCTCTTTTGTGTCTTGAATTTGTGCTTGGAGCGCCGACACCATGATTTTAAACAGATGATAAGCTCTTTCTATTGGTTTGTCGGTGTCGACCTCTACCGGTCCTGGTATCATAGACTGGACCAGGTTCCTGCATTTGTTAAGGAACCTAACTTGTTCTTTTTCCTTGTTGTCTAGCTCCTTACATCTGTGTTGGTTCCTTGTCTTTGCTTCGACTGCTAGTGCTTCCAGTAGTTTTCCTAGCTCTGGATCTCTCAATTTGGTTGCATCGACCGCAGTGGTCGACCCAAGTAGATTGATGTGGACCATTGCTAGCTGTCCATGATGGTCCTTATTATTTTTCTCTTTCTTCTTTTTGTGCTTCTCTGCTTCTGCTTGTTTCAACACCTGTGTACCTACAAGAGTCAAGTCTGGATTGTCTTTTTGATGTGCAGCACTGGTTGATGGTATTTTTTTTTTAGTCAATTGGATGTCTATTGCATCTGGTTGTGCTTCTGGTTGGTTGGGTGCAGAGGGTTCAGAAGTGGATGCGATTGTTATTAATGGTGGCGGTGGTTCTAGTGCAGCTGGTTGAATTAAGGGTTCTGAGTTAGGGGGTGGTGGTGATGGTGTTGGTGAATGGTTGAGTGTGATTGGGTTGGTGGAAGTGTGGTTGAGTGGTGGATTGTCGATTTGAGGAGGTGAGTCCAGGTCGGAGAACAGTTGGTCAATTTCTCAATTTATGTCCTCCATATTTTATTCTTCCTCACCTCCGGTAGGTTCAGCAGCTAGTGGTTGGGGTTCAGGGTCGGTCAAAATGATGGATGTGACCCGTCGTGTAAAAACTTCAGCTTCTTTATCGACATTCCTTTTGAATGTCGAGCTAATTATTGCCACCGTATTTGGCCTCTGGAGTAATTGGCCAGGTCAGGAAACTGGTAGTTGGGATCCTCCGACTTCGAAAAGAGGTGCTTTGGTAGAGAGCTTTTGCACCTTGGTGAATATCTCAGGCAATTTTTCGATGTAAGCCTGGAGGTCTCTGTCCTGGTCGAACTTTTCCTTGATAGCCTCTGACATAGCACTTTTGCATAAGTCGAGTGGGATTATTGAAAGTTGTTCTGGTACTAGCTCTTTTGTTATTTTTGTCAGAGACGGAGGTGGGGGTGTAGACACAATATCTACTACATTTTTAGGCATCGAAGTGTGTGTGATCTTTGCATTCTTTGGTTGACATTGCTGTGCCTTTTCCTTGACAAATTTCTGAAATTGGGTTTCAACTGGCACTTTGTTTGCTGTGACATCTTCTATTATGTCGAGGGCCATAGCTGCCAGTTCCTTCTCATCATCTAAGGACTCTGGAATGATAAGCTTGCACTTACCTTTCCCTTATGGATGTGTTCTTTTTCTTTTTCTTGCAGCTTCTATCTCCTTTGACAATTTGGTGATAATCTCTTTGGTGACAACATATTTTGGATTTTCGGTTTCTATCCCTTCCCTTGGTGTATGAGTCAGGATGAGATTTTCTTCAGCCGGATTGGTTACCTATTGTTCTGCATGTGTTTCTTCCCTTTGTGCCATCGGAGGCTTGATTATGATCTGTAGTCGACCAGTGCCTTTGATCGGTGCCTCCTCTGACACAAAGGTACTGATGTATAGATTAAGTTTGTAATCCTCCTCCTTCTTTTGGTCTGTCAACGATTCATCTATCGAGAAGTCCATTACCTTTGCTTTTGCTAGTATTGGTATCTTTATTCCCACTTGTTGAGATAGTTCCCGAAAGATCGCTTCGACTAACGGATGATAGTCGAGGGTCTTTGCATTTGATTTGGCACCCTGCATGTACCACACCGCGGTATGGTTGAGCTCTAGCTAAATGTGGGCCTTTTTAGGCAGACTTCATTGGATGTTCTGAGGCACCCTCCATCTGGTTGTACGAACTTTTAGCTGCTGGAGCCATTTTTCCAACAACACTTTCCCATTCACAAGCTCCTTCATTGTTCCTTTCTAGGAGAATGCTTTGAATCTCCACATATGGAATTTTGTCTGTTCTTGAAAGTTTTTGTCTCCTTCAGGGAAAATAGTGAACATTACTATCCATAAGATAAGGGATGGGAACCTGATAATTCCTCCTGTCTCTTGGCATTTCTCACAGATGTTTTTGATCATGTCTACGACATACTCATCCCATCTGTATATCTTTATGTTGGTTGCAATGGTGTCTACTGCTTCCAACATATCTAGTTTGAGGTCGCTTCCACGACCTGCCATTGTGAGTGTAATAGCTATGGTTTTGGCCACAATATGTGGCGTTCGATGTGTTATGTGACCAATCATTAGTCCTTTCGAGTTTTTGATCGATGCTGACCCTATTATTTCTTTGACCAGTCCTTCTTTTATACCGACTGGTACTAGGTCTCCTTTGTTTGATAGCCCTGTTAATTGGGAAATGACTTCCCCGGAGATGTCTACCAGTTGGTCGAAGTAAAATTGGCCATTGTGGTACTGGCTTATGAAAAAATTGACTGTTGTTTATTTTGTGCCACTGAAGCTAGCCATGAGTGGTGCATTGGCATAATTTACAATGGAACTGTGTTGTATTTTCTCTGTAGCTTGGGTAGGCTTCTTGTCGACGTATGCCCATTCTTTTATCTCGGCCCAAAGTTTGGCCCATGAGCCTTCCTGCACCTTAGCATTCTTAATGTTCTTTAATCTTCTCACTAATGGTGTCTCTGCAGTTTGTAATTCCTTGGTCTTGGCTGAGGCTCTGGTCTATTTTGGTGCCATCTTGTCGGTCTGGGGGTCGGTTTTACTATGGTGCTCTTGGTTTCCAGTCATCTGGTTGCTATGATTCTCTCTCTATTTGAATTGAGGTGAATGATCCTTTGGTGGTTCAGTATTTATGGGGGATGCGTTGGATGTTCTTATCGATGGGTGTATTAATGTCCGACGTGATGTTCCAGCTAGAACACTTGAGTGTGTGTTAATGGTGATTTTCTTTTGGCACTTGAAGTCATGAATGCACGATGGGACTATCGAGGTCGTCAGTCGATGTCAGTTATGAAAATGGTCGATGGTGTTATGTCGATGGGCATGATGTCGGTTGTTGAAGTGGTGATTTCCTGTCATATTTTTGTGCGTATAACAGTACTATTTGCTTTTTGTATTTTTAGTTTTTTATAGTTTTTGTTTTAGTTTCTGTAGCATTTTAGTCGAGCTCCATTAATGAGTTTCTGAAATACTATGCCTTGTAACATCTTTAGTCGGACTAATCTGTTGGCATGTATCTCTTCGACAGCATAGGGTGCCATCCATTCTGTATGTAACTTTTTAGGTTTGCCTTTTACCTGACTATTGTATAGTAAAGCAAGGTCTCCTACTGACATATTTTTATTCTTGATGTTTCTATCGTGCCACATATTTTGTTGTTGTTTCTATATTTCTTGATGTTGTATCGCCACTAGTCGATGTTCTTCGAGTTTACTTAGTTGCAATAGTCGATCCTTTCTTCCTTGTTCGACATCGACATGTAAAATCTCTGCGATAATAGGTGTCTATTGTCGGAAATGTAATGGAACTATTGCTTCTTGTCCATACACTAGTCGAAAGGGGGACTGGTCGGTTGAACGTTTGTATGTTGTTATGTATGCCCATAGTACTACATGTATCTTCTCATCCCAGTCGTCTTTGTCTGCATTACATATTTTTGTTAGTCCTTTTGTTAATGTTTTGTTAAATGCTTCAATTGCTCCATTCGACTGAGGATGGTATGTTGTGCTCCAACTATGGTTGATTTGGAACTGGTCTGTTAGGGTTTTGATAGTTCTATTGATAAAGTGTGTTTCCTGGTTGCTAATTAGGGTTAATGGACATCCAAATCTGGTAATGATATTCTCATAGATAAACTTAGCAGCTATCTCACTAGAACATGTGTCGACTGGTTCTACCTCTGCCCATTTGGTTCCATATTCGACTGCAATTATTATGTACCTTACACCTATTGTTTTTGATGGTATAGGAAATGGTCCTATGAATTCGATGGCCCAAAATTCAAATGTCAAACTTGGGTTTACCGAGATCAAGGGCATTTCTGTGCTAGGCAGGGGTCGACCTAGTTGTTGGCATCTGTCACATTGGCTCACAAAGTTTTTGCAATCTTTGTGAAGTGTCGACCACCATAACCCTGATTGCTGGATTTTATTTGTAGTTGTGTCTGCTTGGAAATGTCCTCCTGCAGGTCCATAATGTGCTTCATGCATAATGTTGTTTCTTTCATGTTCTAGTACACACCTTCTAAGGATGTTGTATAAACCCATTTTGTACAGGAATCCATTTATGAGGCTATAAGGTGCAGCTTTCATGGCTAAGATCTGTTTCTTTTTGGTACTCATGCCTTCTGGCGCTTGTCCATCTTCTAAAAACTGAGCTATTTTTTCTAGCTTTGCCGGGACTGCTTCTATTCGAAATAGATGTGCATCTAGTAAGTCGTCTTCGACTCCTGTCGGTTCCTCTCCTGTGTCGATTCGAGATAAATGTTTGGGACCGACATTTAACTTACCTAGTCTGACAACGAATTCGAACTCAAATTATTGGAATAGAAGTAGCCATCAACAAATTCTTCCATGGTGTAGAGGCTTATTCACAACATATTTTAATGCCTGATGATCAGTGTAAAAGATAAACAGATTAGCTAGGAGGTAATGTCGATATTTTTGGAGTGCAGAGACCATTCCTAATGCTTCTCTTTATTTCATCGAATAGTTTCGTTCAGATTTGTTTAGTTTCCTGCTACTGTAAACTATAGGATAATCCATTCCATCGTCTCCTAGCTGAGTTAGGATTGCTCCTATTGCTAGACCTGATCCGTCGATGTGGACATGGAATTTAGTCGACCAGTTTGGAAACCTTAGGATTGGTGCTTTGACTAGTTTTATTTTTAGTTTTTCAAATGATATGTGACATTCCTATGTCCAGTTGAATTCTTTATCTTCCCTTAATAGTTATTCTAGTGCATAGGTCATATCTGAATAATATCTTATGAATTTTTTATAATAGCCTGTGTGTCCAAGTAACACCCTAACTTGTTTTGAGTTTACTAGTGGTTTGAGGTCGAGGATAATTTTGATTTTTGCCAAGTTGACCTTAATGCCTTCCTTACAGACAATGTGTCCTAACAATATCCCTATGGGGTTCACAAATATGCACTTCCTGATGTTTAAAGCTAACTGGATTTGTCGACATCTTTCCAACATAAGGATTAGCCACTTGCAATGATCTTTTAACATGGAGTATATTGTCCAATCATCAAAGTATACTGCAATGGTTTTGTAAATATATTCTTGAATTTTTTG
>LPNX010371100.1:688841-701387 GCA_001517045.1 Pseudotsuga menziesii | reverse complement strand
CATCTCCTTGATTTCAGAGACTAGTTCAAGTCTTTTAAATATTGTTGTTCAGTTAGTTTTAGTTAATTAAATCAGATCCACGTTTTAAGGATCTGAAAACTATTTTGTAAAGGCTATAAAGCCTGAGAACCAAGACTGTGTAATGGTTTGATTTTGGATGCAATTTTGCTATGGTATTCAGCTTTTTCATGCTAATATAGATCACAGGCTTCTCTCAGCTTTGATGTTAGTTTCCATTTTCTCTTTCACTGTATCAGTGTTGCTTAGCTTCGAATGTGAATGTTTACTTTCCATTGTCTAGCTTGCAGCTTGGTATTAGTTTCTTTCATGTCTCTCAAGCCCTACTATGTACTGGTTTGGTTACGTTTGTTCTTCACCCACCTTTGATATTATATGCTGATCAATCGATTCTTGAGAGCACTGTTTCATCTGTTTACATGCTGAATGTCTGAATGCTGTACTCTGATTTAGTCATCCCATTGATCCATCTTTATAAAAAACACCAAAAAAACATTGAATTCTCAAGTTACCAGGCATACTTAGCTATAACCACTAAGTAGTTTCCTGGAGTGATAACAGTTCTATAGTAGGTGTTCCAAAGAATCATTTCCTCAAACAATTTGTGCACAAAATCCCCAAAACTTGTTTCCAATTCCTTCACAAAATTTACTTGCATAAATAGATTGAATTCCATGAGAGGTTTCTTCCATAAATATCTCATACATTTCCATAAATATATCATAGTCTTAGGATAGCACATATTTATTCCCTGATAGGTTGAATTGACAAAAATATGCGCCCTTCTAAGACTATAGATGATGCAGTATTAATTGGAGAGAAAGAGGGAGGCTTATACAAACTGAAGGGCCAACCTAAACAAGCCTTGGTCCATGAATCCATGGAGACCAGTGAATTATGGCATAGAATTCTTTCACATGTGAACTATAGAGCACTATCACTTGCAAGCAAATAATTTAACATTATTCCTGAAATACAGACAAAGCATGAAGGCATATGTGAAGGATGTGCAGATGGAAAGAACATAAAGAAGTCATTTCCAAGTAGCGAGAGAAAACCAAAAAGAATCTTGGAAGTCATACACTTTGATGTATGTGGTCCAATTGTTGATATTATTTGAATAACTGAGAGGAGGGGGGGGGGGGGGGTGTTGAATCAGTTATTCCTAAACTTAAATAATTTTTCGACCTTTTAAAACTTTATCACCATTCATGGATTTACAACCATGATAATGCAACAAATATAAAACATAAGTAATTGTTGTCAATAACAATTATGATGGGGACATAGACAGATATTCACGAGGAAAATCATATGAGAAAATTATTTTGTTATAAATTAAATTTCTTTGAGCACCAACTCAAATGAGGCTACAACCTCTGTTTTACAAGAAACAACTTATGGAGAGAAAGAGGGAGGCTTATACAAACTGAAGGGCCAATATGAACAAGCCTTGGTCCATGACTCCATGGAGACAAGTGAATTATGGCATAGAAGGCTTGCACATGTGAACTATAGAGCACTATCACTTGCAATCAAAGAGGTTAATGGTACTCCTGAAATACAGACAAAGCATGAAGGCATATGCGAAGGATGTGCGAAGGGAAAGAACATAAAGACGTCGTTTCCAAGTAGCGAGAGAAAAGCAAAAGGAATCTTGGAAGTCATCCACTCTGATGTATGTGGTCCAAGTGTTGAGATTATTCGAATAAATGAGGGGGGGGTTGAATCATTTATTCCTAATCTTAATTAAATTTTTGACCTTTTAAAACTTTATCACCATTCACAAATTTACAACCATGATAATGCAACAAATATAAAACAGAAGTAATTGTTGTTAATAACAATTATGATGGGGATATAGATAGATTATCACAAGGAAAATCATATGAGAAAATTATTTTATTATAAATTAACTTTCTTTGAGCACCAACTCAAATGAGGCTACAACCTCTGTTTTACAAGCAACAACTTGTGGAGAGCACCAACTCTCTTGGTTTTCAATCACCCAATAGACTTGTACAAGCTCCAAATTGCACATAGAATACTACAAGTATTCCCTAGCACCACCCTACCACCCTCATTCCTTAGATTTAAAATTTGTTTAGTACAATATGTTGAAAACCAGATATAGCTATGCTTACCAACTCTGTTACATTCTCTAATCTACTTTTTCTTCTGCTCATTCAAACTTGGCTCCCTTCACTATCTTTGTTCTACGTATTCTCCCCATTTCAGCATTGGTCACACATTTATCTCCCCATTTGTTTTATACTTTCCAATCTTTATTCCCTATACCTGTTCATATTCCTGACTTTTGTTACAGCTAAATATTGTCACCATCATGTTATGAGAAAGGTATTCCCTTGTCTTCTCCAATCCCTCAAAGTTTTCCCTAGAGAAATGAAGGAAGAAATTTCCCCCTTGCATTTTTTCCTTGTTTTGAGCTAGTAACGCTCCTTTTCCATTGACAAAAAGTGTTACCCGAGTCATAAACGCTCCTGATACATGAGCATAGAGTGGTGCCACCAGCTATATCCTTACTGCAATAAGTGTTACCCCCTTAACATCACCCATCTGCTTCATTAAAGGAGCGGTGATCGAGTTTTCAAGGCAAAAAGAGAAGTTTCAAGAGGATTCTTAAAGCTTGCCTTCGTGGAGCCTCATCCATATGGTTTAGGAACCACTTGGATCTCAAGATACTCCCATTTTGGATATTATCTCCACCTCACCCATGAGATCCTCAAGCATACCTATCCTCCCATGCCTTTAAATACTGTCACATCCCCCATGAGAGAAAGGAGAAAGAATTGTGTTGCATACCCAAACTCTGTCAAAATAATTCTTGAGCTATTAGAGGCAAGGTGAAGTTAGAGGCAAGGAGCCATTGGAAGGAACTCTCAACACCAAGGCATAAATTTTGTATTCTCTCCAATCATTTTTAATAAGAAATGTCTTTCCTTTCCCATATTTACTATCTCATTTGTATGTATTGCTTGATTCCTTGGTCACAAGCATAGATATAGTTGATTATATTGTATGCTATCATCTTTCTCTTGTTGTCTTCCATCTTTAACAGATTCTTCTGTAGTATCAGAGGAGAAAGATTCAAGGATAGCGAGGACAACCTTTGAGAGAAGTATCATGGCAATTCATTCAAGTGATTAACCAGATCTAGGGAAAGTTTAACATTTGGTGTTTGTGTTTTGTTCTAGACCTGAACCATTCAGATATAGGGAAACATGTCCTATCTGCAGGAGTTACATATTTCCGTTTAACAACTTTCATTTTCATAATTGATCAAAATCCGTTCAATGATTCATGGCAGGAAAGGAACCCAATCGATAAGCATTCTAAACTTCTTTAACCATCTGCCACTAGGTTCTTGAATTCATAAATGCTCGAACCGAATTTAGCAACGTGCCAAATATTTATTCTATAACTTCTGTAATCTTTCTTCCACAACTTTTGTCCCACAAGATATATTTCCACAATATAACTTTCCACGAGCTTACTTCCACAACCTTAGTATTTCTTCAACTCAATGTTCCCTCCAATGAGTTTCTGCAACTTAGTTTCTGCAACAACCTTTCCTCAAGATCCTTTCCACAATACATCTTTCCGCAAGATTGTTTTCACAACCTTAGTATTTCTACAACTCAATCTTTCCACAATTGAGTTTTCATAACTTAGTTTTTGCAAGCTCCTTTTCGCAATTGCGGATTATGGGTTGCAGGTAGGCAGTTCCCAATTTTCCCAAAAACTGACTTCCACAATCATGCAACTGAAATGGTCCTTTCTGCAATCAGATTGCGGATTGAGGATCCACCTTCCCACTTTTCCCAAAATTGGGATTCCTTAATTTTCCTTCCACAAGTCTCTTTCTGTAGCCGAGTCGTGGATTGTGGGTGTGCCTTCAACTTGTCCCAAAATGGGCTTCCACAATTTCCTTCCGCAAATCTATTTACACAACTTCTGAGAGCCATCGATTTCTTTCGGGATCCTTCTTGACCTTCAATCTGTGATCAAATGCAGATCTCACCTTAATGTTGTGGATCTATACTTTTCTTTTTTGGATCGCTTATCTCCCGTACAGGTTCATTTCGTGGATCCTTTCCCACCATTGATCCATCTTTCCTCCTTTAATCTGGTTCGTCCAATCTTTGTCGAGTGAATTGAATGTACTCTCTGGATTGTTCAATCTCTATCGAATGAATTGAATGGACATCATGTATTAGCTTATTGATTTTCGATATTAAAAGTATTCATCCAGGATGAGTCATAGCCTTCTTCCTCGGGGGAACTATATTGCTTGCATACATGAGCAAAGAGCTTGATTACACTATGATCTATGCTTATGTATCCTCCTTGATGTTGGGTCATATGCCTGAAACTTATGTGTTTCCATCAATGACAATCACATCACAATCTGATATGTTTCCATATGATCGAAATACCTATCATAATGCCAATAGTCTCCCCCTTTGGTATTGATGGAAACCTTCAAATTATGGATGCATGTTGCAATTCTAATCACCGACTGCTTATCATATGTAGCAACAAAAAATTCTCCCCCTTTGACATCAATGTCAAACAAGACTCTATAACATAACTCCCCCTATCAAAGTGAACAAGTTATTTGGAATAAGATATGATACCCAACTTCTGGCGTAGGTACTGAAATTGTGTATTTGGTAAATATTTAGTAAAGATATCCCCAATATGTTCTATAGAAGGAATAAAATTCAATTGACCACTCTATTTGTGACCTGCTCCCTTAAGATGTGATACTTAATTGGTATGTGCTTAGTCTTGGAATGAAGGACTGGATTCTTGGAAACACCAATGGCAATAGTATTATCACAAAGGAGAGGAATGGGATCAAAATATTTTACCTCCAAATATGCGACTGTCTAGATCATCCAAAGTAATTGTGTACAACAGGTGGCAGCAACAATGTATTCAACTTCTGTAGTAGATAAATATATCGATCCATTCTTCTTAATCAGCCGTGCAACTAAAGAATCACCCAAGAAGAATGCACCTCCACTTGTTCTCTTTATTTCATCCAAACAATTTTCCCAAACAAAAATTGAATATGCGGTTAACTCAAGATTCTTATTTCTAGGATATTGGAGACCATAAGTCATTGTGGCCTTCAAATCTTAGAATATCCTATTAACAACCACTAAATGAATTTGCTTAGGATCAGATTGAAATCTACCTACCATTCCAATGTCTTCCATTATATTAGGACAAGATGTTGTGATGTACAAAAGACTACCTATCATTGACCAATATGTTCTTTGATCAACATCAGGTGAGGGATCATCCTTTATAAGCTTACAACCAACAACAATAGGTGTATAAACAAGTGAAGAATATTCCATTTGAAATCTCTTCAACATCTTCTTCAAATACTTCTCTTGGGAGAGAAATAATCCTTCAGAACTATGAATAATGTGAAGACCAAGGAAGAATGACAATTCTCCTATCATTGACATTTCGAACTCAGATTGCATGGAATTATCAAACCACTGAACAGAAGAATCATTAGTACATCCTAAATAATGGCATCCACATAAACCAAAACAACTAATAAATCACCACCTTCAGATTTGATGTACAAATTACTGTCAATGTTACCTTTCTTGAATCCTTTTCCCTGTAGATACTTATCTAGTCTATAATACCAGGCTCTTGGCGCTTGCTTCAATCCATGTAGTTCCTCTTTTCAGTTTACAGGCATGGTAAGGATTGTCTGTGAGTTGGAATCTTTCAATATGCTCCATATAAACTTCTTCTTCTAGATCTCCATTGAGAAATGTTGAATTAACATCCATCTGATACACTTTGAAGTTCTTATGACTTGCATAGGAAAGAAAATTCTGTTAGCTTTCAATCTTTCCACTAGTGCAAATGTTTCATCAAAGTCTTGTCCCTCAACTTGTGCATAGCCCTCATAGACCAATAGGGATTTATTCCTCATAATTTATCCTTGTTCATTTATCTTATTTTTAAACACCCATTTGGAGCCTATTATATTCTTATATGCAGTTCTAGGAACAAATTCCCAAGTATTATTCTTCTCAACCTGATCAAGCTCTTCATTCATGGCTCTAATCCAATATTCATCCTCACTGGGTTCTTCAAAATTATTAGGTTCAATCATAGATAGAAAAGAAACCTGAGATTTTTCTGAAGCTTTAATCATTTTCCTTATTCTCTGAACTCCTTTATTCTTGTCACCAAATATCTTATTTTCAGGATGATTTTTTTCAACAATTCTGGAAGGAGTTTTTGTTTTTGTCTATTTTTTTTATTCTACGTTAATATTTATACTTTCATCATATGACTCTGAATATCATTTTCTGATTCTTAGACCCGTTCTTCCTCAACTTCAACTGTAGCCTCTGTATTTGATTCAATATTGTTTATCTGACTATAATTCATTCGAATTACGTCATATATTTTAATGTCAATACAGTCAACCAATTTATGCAACCTTTTATCAAAATACCTTCATCAACCCTGTCATCATATTTGTCAATATGTTCATCATTATTTTTAATATAGCATTTACTTCCAAAGACTTTAAAATATTTAATAAAGGCAGGTGTTCCAAACTACAGTTCATAAGGAGTCTTATCGTTGTTTGGCTGTAGATGATTTTTGTTCAAAATATGGAAAACTGTATGAATTTCCTCTACCCAATATGTCTGAGTAATATTTTTCTCATTCATCAGTGATCCTGCCATCTATTGAACTAATCTGTTATGTCTCTCAACTACTCCATTTTATTGTGGAGCCCTTGGGATAATATATTCTCTTTTTAGTCCATGTTTATCACAAAACTCTTTGAAGTCTTCTGAAATAAATTCTCCTCCTCTATCATACCTCACTTCCTTCATTCTTTTACTTGTATGATTCTTAGTCAGATCCTTAAATACTTTGACCTTTTCAAATACTTTAGATTTTTGCTTCAAAAAGGAAACCCATGTGATTCTAGAGTAATCATCAATGACCAACATAAAATATATTTCTCTTCTTGTGCCTTCCTTCCTTGATGGTCCACACAAATCCATATGCACTAATTGAAGAGGCTTATATGTTGATGTGAAATTCTTAGATTTGAATTGCATGTGAGTCTGCTTTCCCATTTGACAAGATTTACATACAGAATCATATGGATTTGATATTTTTTGAAGATATTTTACTGCTTCATTGTTTCTAAGATTGATTATGTGATCAAATTTTAGGTGTCTGAGTCTCCTATGCCATAGCCAACTTTCATCATACTTGTTTAAATGAGATTCTTCTTTTTCTTATTTCAAAACATAGACATTATTTTCAGTTCTTTTTCCTTTTCCAACTAATTGTCTTGAGGGTACAAATTTTATTTTACAATCTCTAGAAGTGAAAATAACTTGACACCCTTTCTCACAAACTTGAATGACACTGAGAATATTATGCTTTAGACCATCTACAAAAAACACATCTTGAGCTTTCCCTTTTCCATTAATCAAACCTACCATTCATTTTCCCTTGATTTTCCCTGGAGCATCATTTCCAAAAGTTACATTTCCTAATTTACTTTCTCTTAGAAACAAACAATTACTTTTATCACCAATCATGTGTTTGGAGCATCCACTGTCAATATACTAGTGGTCCTTTTGCTTTTGAGCAGAAAGTACTAATGCACACTTGTTACTTTATTTCTTCTCCCAAACTTTAACATTTTCAGCTGAGTAATTCATTCTTGAATCTGGTCTATAATTCTTCAGGTGACATTTTAAGGCTTTGTGTCCATAATTATGACAAATATAACATTCTGGCTCATTGTACAATAGATCAAAAGGGTTGTATGTCTATTGTGAGTTATTTTTTTCAGTTGTAAAATGTGTTGTATGAAGTTGTTGGTTATTCAATGACTGTCTTGTTCTATGATGCAGTAATTCATCGTACTTATTCAACATCCTTAGTTCCATACTTCTAAAATTAAATCACAATTTGCAACTTTACGGAAAAAATTATAACAACAATAACAATAACCATGGAAAAAATCTTGGTACCTTAATCTTGGTTGTATTCTTGGAATTGGTTGCCTCATATTTTGTTGGCTTTGTTCCTTAGCAAATCTTGATTGATCTTTCTGATCGTAATCCCCGATTCTAATGCTTGTTTCATTTTCATTCTCTTTTGTTTGCAAGGTATGTTCATAGTATGACTGTTTGCTTCTTCGAATTTTAATCAAATTACCTGAATTATTTCTTCCTCAGTGACTGCTACTTGATCCTTCTACATATTCGAGGCATGTTTTTAACAAAGGATATTGTTTCTTACTTGAAGTGTTATTCAATTATTGTGAAGCTTTAATACTTGACATAATTTGGTGATACAAAGCTTGAAGTTTCTCCAATTATTTTCTAGTTTTCTCTCTTCTTCTTCCAATGCTTCACATTCCATTTTATTCTCCGTTAACTGTTGTTTTAGAATATCTTATATTTTCTTTGCCTCTTCTAATTCTATTTTTAATAGAGAAAAAAATTCACTTGGTTTTACTTCATTCTTTTCATACTGCGTCATCAGTTGTTTGTGTTTCCTCTTCTTTAGTTCGAGTCTGTCAATCTCTTCCAGAGCACTGATTAGTTCACCCTTCATATAAACCATAGCTTCTTCATCATTCAATTCACTCCATGTATATTCATTTTCAAAAACTTCTATGGCCATAAGCATAAAATTATTCACTTTATCTTCACAAGATGAATCACTGTCTATCTCTTCTGAGGAATCAACATCATTTGCACACAAGATTTTCTTTTTATATTTAGCCTCTTTATTGTATTTCTTGAATGAGTAGTTCTCTTCATCATCGGAAGTCTAACCCTTTTGATTGTGAGGAAATTTATATGCAAAATGGTCTATCTTACCACAATTGAAACATTTAAAGGGAATCTTGCCTATATATTTACCTGATCCTTTCTTTAACCTTCTTACAAAATTTTCCTCAATCACATCCATTTCATAATCAATGTTCTTATCTGCTTTAAAATATGCTTGTCTAGTGGTGGATTTATCTTTACTAATCCTCATTTCATAAGTAGTCAGAGTTCCCAGGAGTTGGTCAATAGGAATAGTTTTAAGATCATTTAATTTCTTCAATTGCAAAAACTTTGGGACTAAATCTATGAGGCAAAGATCTCAAATTTTTCTGAACTAAGGGTACTTCCTCAATCTTTTCACCAAGACCTTTCATAACATTCACGTTCTCTTCTACTCTTAATAAATATTTACTAGCAGTCACATCCTCATTCGTCTTTAACTGTTCAAATTTCAGTCTATATGTCTGCAATTTGGAATCTTTTACTTTCTCATTTCCTTTATAATTGCTTATAAGTTTGTCCCACATATCTTTTGAAGATTCAATATGCATCACCTTAACAAACTTAGCTTCTGCAAGATGACTCAGGATAGCATTCATTGCCTTTCCATTAAAACTAAATTCCAATTTATCATATTTTGAGGCTAGCACAACTGGTTTTGCATAGCCAATGTTTACTACATCCCAAACATCAACACCTAAGGACATTAGATATGTTCTCATTCTAACCTTCCATAAGTAAAAATTTGTTTCATCAAACAGAGGAACCTTATTGTTTAAATTCCCTTCATGACTTGTCATGTTTAAGCTTACATATATACCTTTAAATAAAAGGAACCTACTTTGATACCAATTGTAATTGAGATTATTCGAATAAATGAGAAGGGGGGTGGGGTGGGGTTGATCAGTTATTCCTAAGCTTAAATAATTTTCAAACTTTTAAAACTTTATTACTATTCACAAATTTACAACCATGATAATGCAACAAATATATAAAAAAATTAATTGTTATTAATCACACATATGATGGGTACATAGACAGATATTCACGAGGAAACTCATATGAGAATTTTTTTATTATTATAAATTAAATTTCTTTGAGCACCAACTCAAGTGAGGCTACAACCTCTGTCACTACAAGCAACAACTTGTCAAGAGAACCAACTCTCCCAATTTTCTATCACCCACTAGACTTGTACAAGATCCAACTTGCACATAGAAGACTGCAAGGCTTCCCTAGCACCACCCTACCACCCTTATTCCCTAGATTTAAACTTTGTTCAGTACAATATGATGAAAACCAGATATAGTTATGCTTACCAAATATGTAACATTCTCTGATCTACTTCAATGACCCATGGTAGGAAAGGAACCCAATCGATAAGCATTCTAAACTTCTCAGAACGATATGACACCAGGTTCTTGAATTCATAACTACTTGAACCGAATTTAGCAACGTGACCAAATATTTCTTCTGTAATATCAATTCTGTGACTTATGTCCCGTGGGTTATCTTTCCACAATACAACATTCCACAAGCTTGATTCCACAACCTTAGTCTTTATGTAACTAAATATTTCCATAATTGAGTTTCTGCAAAAACCTTTCCTCAAGATCCTTTCCTCATTACATCTTTCCATAAGATTTCTTCTGCAACTTTAGTATTTCCACTACTCAATCTTTCCGCAATTGAGTTTATGCAACTTAGTTTCTGCAAGATCCTTTCTGCAATTACAGATTGTGAGTTGTGGGTATGCAATTCCCAGTTTTCCCCAAAACTGACTTCCTTAATCATGCAGCCATAATGGTCCTTTCCACAAACAGATTGTGGATTGTGGATTGCAAGTCCACCTTTCCACTTCTACCAAAATTGGGCTTCCGTAATTTTCCTTCCACAAGTTTCTTTCCGCAGTTGGGTTGCAGATTGCAGATTACGGACGTTCCTTCAACTTTTCTCAAAATGGGCTTCTACAATTTCATTCTGAAAATCTATTTCTGCAACTTATGAGAGCCGTCGATTTCTTACGGTATCCTTCTTAACTTTCAATATACGATCAAATGCGTATCTCACCTTAACTTTGTTCATATTCAATTTTATTTTGTGGATCACTTATCTCCCATACAGGTTCACTTCCTGAATCCTTTCCCACCGTCGATCCATATTTCCTCCTTTAATCTTGTTCATCCAATCTTTGTCGAGTGAATGGAATGTACTCTCTAGATCTTCCAATATCTATTGAATGAATTGAATGGACATCATGTCTCAGTTTCTTGATTTTTTATATTGAAGGTATTCATCCAGGCTGAGTCATAGTTTACTTCCTCAAGGGAACTAGATTGCTTGCATACATGAGCGAAGAGCCTTATTACACTCTGATCTCTACTTATCTGTCCTCCTTGATGTTGGATCATATGCTTGGAACTTATGTTTTTCCATCAATGACAACCGCATCACAATCTGATCTGTTTCCATATGATCGCAATACCTATCATAATTCCAACACCAATTTCATCCAATTCATTGAGTGGATATGTATATTATGTTTCTTTAATTGGTGATTTTTCTAGGAACACATGGATATATTTCTTGAATAACAAAGATGAATTATTCAACAAATTCAAGGAATTCAAAGCCTTGATAGAGAACCACACAGAGAATAAAAGCAAGACCCTTCGATCAAAGAATGGTGGAGAGTTCACTTCAGAAGAATTCAAGGAATTATGCAGAGATCCAATAATTAAGAGGGAGTTGACCACTCCATACAATCCAAAACAAAATGGAGTTGCAGAAAAGAAAAATAGAACGATTATGGAAGCAGTAAGAGCAATACTTAATGATCAGGCTCTCCATATGCATCTATGCGAAGAAGATGCAAGAACAATCATGTATGTATAGAATCATACTCCACATAGAATACTTGACAACAAGACACCAAAAGAAAATTTATCCAGCAAGAAACCAGAAGTCAGCCATCTTAGGATATTTCGCTTCCCGATGTACATACACATCCCAAAGGAGAAAAGGACAAAGTTAGACCCTTCAGGAACAAAGAAAGGTTATAGAATATACTTCCCATGGTTCAAGAAGATCGATATCAGTAGGGACGTGACATTTGACGAAGACTAGGCTTACAACAAATCTAGAAAACTACCTATTGAATACACTCAAGAAAAAAAGATGCCCAGGATCCGAGATATAACAATTAATGAAGAAAATCCAAAAGAATATCAAGAAATGGAAGAACCTAGGGAACTTGTAGATCCACCCTGTGAGAAGAATTCTCACAAGAGGAAACTTGCATGGGTATGAGATGCAGTTATAGATGCAGAGAGATATGGTGCTCCAGAAGGAATGTACAGAGAAAGAAAGAGACCTAGGCCATACTCCAGTTATGTAGCCCTATTGTGCGACATCATTGACAAGGAACCTTCCAACTATGAAGAAGTGACATAAAAAAATTATATTTTAATAACATTTTATGTTTAAGAAAACATTATATTTTTTTTTTATTGTAAAGTTTCTGACTATTGACCATGTGGGGTCAAGGATGAATGTAATTAATTGTGTTGAATATTTTATTAGTTAATAAATAAAAGATGAGACAAATAACCTAAGGAGGCTGTTGAATGAGTGTCCACTGACCCAC
>LPNX010371100.1:674596-688801 GCA_001517045.1 Pseudotsuga menziesii | reverse complement strand
CACCTCTCCGTCCGAGTGCCGACATCCCTCATGTTGGCACACAAAAGGACATCTATGGATTGAGGGTTGCCCAAAACACTATAGATGGGCTTATTATGATCTATATTCATCATCCATCCAGCTAGTTATTTTTTACCCTTTTTCTATGTCAAGTCATATACGTGACTCTCTATATATGCAACTCATGTGTCATACGTGAGTCTCGGTTGTTGCATGTCGCATATAGATGTATACGCGGGTTGCCTTTAGAGAAACTCGCGGATCATACACGAGCTGCTATTCTTGATACCCGCGGATACTTACCTTTGACATTAAAAATAAAAAACACGTGATTATTTGAGATTAGTTAAGCCATTTACCTTAATCTCCTTAACTGTCTCAACCTCCTCAACCTTCAAAACTGCCTTATTTCACCTACTATAAATACAGGCCTTGGGGAGGGTGTTAGGAGATACACTTGGAGAGCAAAGTTATGCTGGTGGAGTTTATACAGAAGTATTTGGAGCAGTGGAACTCAGAATCCTTTGGCTACAGAGGATTCCTTGTCTCAGGCATTGGGTTTTAATCTAAACTCTTTCCATTATTGTTAATAAAGAGAATCCTTCTTCCATATTGTGTCTTGAATGTATCTCATGTATTGTGGTTTGATAAATGTTTATGTTTCAGCATCTTGTATATGATTTATCTAACCTATTTATATATATGAATCATCTTGTATTTGGAATATTGATCCTTGACATGTGAAGGAGAAAGCATCCCTGAAGACTTTGGAGGAGAAGCAGAGCGGAAGAGGACAAGCTAGGATCAACCATCGTGTATCGGGTGAGTCTTTCCCATCCTCCTTTTTCCTTTATTGCACTCTAGAGTCAATTGTCTGCAAGTTTATTGAGTATGTTGGTAACCCCAGACCTTCAGTTATAAGGTGTTTATTCCTGTACAACAGAACTGGTGACTCCACTGGGGAGCCCAGACTGTTATAGGTTGTTTCTGTCACCCCTGACCAGTCTTTGCTGTGAAGTCTGTGTGTGGTCTTTTATCCTGGTTCATACTTGTCACAGTGTTTGAAAGTCTTGTGGATTTTTCTTAGTTTTTGAGAAAAATTTTGTACCTATACGTGGGTTTCTCTTCTGCATAGTCGCGTATAGAGGCCTGCATCCGTGGGTTTCTCTCTTGGACGGTCGCGTATCATACACAAGTTGCCCTTATATACAGTCGCGTATGAGCCTGGAAATAGGAATTTTTAGGATTGGGTTTGCTTGTCCCTCTCTGTGTGTATTTCCTGTTTCTGTGTGGAATTTCTTTATAAATGTTGTGATGTCTGTTTGAAGACCTGTTGGTGATCACACTATGTGCTTTTTCAAAATCCCTTGAGTCTCTTTTGCTTGGATTATTTTCTGTTTGCATGCTAGAGTAGCTTGGCCTGTTTGGGTTGTAGGTTGAAGTGTCTCTCTCCAGATCAGTGATCAGGGTCTTGGGCTTTGTTTTTCCAGTCTGTCTTGCGATATTGGTTGGTTTGTCACTTGCCTTTATGAGTCTAAAGTGATTTTTGTCATTGTGTGTACCCAAGCTAGGGTTCCTAGTTTGCCTTTGTTGGTTATTTCTTGGTTCTGACAGCCTGCTTTACTTCAGTTTGTTGGTTTTATACAGTTCATTAATTCCAAGTTTACTCAAGTATAATGCATTTTAGGTGCATAGTAGAGTTTGAGGATTTTTAAAAGTGAAAAGAAAACATTGTCAAGCTTTTGCATTTTGCTTTTGCATAAGTAGTGTTTATTTCAGTTTAAAAATATTAATCTCAAAAGCTACAAAAAACATAGGCTTAGTTTCTTTTATCATTTGCATTTAATTCATCAATATATATTTGCAAAAAAGAAAAAGAAGTTTGTTTTAAATAGTGGTGATTTGCTTTGAATACACCTTTACTTTCATTTACTTCTTATTGAGTCAAAAACACCATAAGTACATCACTCCATTTCCTTCTGAGTAAGAAACAACCCTTTAAAATGAACACATAATTAAAATTTACTAGTAATATTTGGTTTTAGGGGCCTTTCACCTACTAGCTTAGGCTAGACTTGTGGGATAGGAAGTGTAAACTTCCCGCAAGTTATAAAACTCAGACGTAGTGGACCTTTCTTTAGGTAAATCCTTGACTTTATCGACTGTATCTGGGAAGCTCCTCTCAAATGGGAGTCAAGCATGAGGCCGCGTGGAGGCTTGGACAGAGGAGATAACCCTCCAAATCCTTGTCAAAGCGTAGATCAGGAATTTTATGCATTGGGGATTCTGTCCTAGACAGAGTTTTGGGCTCAGCTACCCTACCCATGCGTACGATTCAGGCTTGCGACTATCCCCCCAGACTGTTGGTATAGCTAAGGTAGCCTTTAGTCTCTTGTCTTTTAGGGTTCATACCTAGGTAAACCGGAAGGCAATTTTTGGTTCACCTTGAACGGGCTTGGAAGGTAACCCTTGTTGAAAGTGTAGGAGGGCGGTTGGGTGATTCCTCTGCTTGTGCCTAAGAACCACTTCAAGGACACCAAGTAATCGTTCATCATCTTTCTTCAGGAAAGTATATCTTTTACCCTTGTTTGATTGCTTGAGGCTTTAGGATTTTTTATAGTGTATGCTTTGTGGTTTTGCCTGTGTTTAGTTGGCCTTAGGGTATGATTTGTCAAATTTTCAATCGTGGAGGACCAACCTTTTACAAGGTCAAGAAGGTTGAGAAACCTTCCTCCTCTCATCACATTGGAGCCTCCACCTCTACCCCAAAGGCGGAGATTGGACACAGACGGTTCATTTGAACCAATAGGAATAAGTGAAGTTCTTCGTGAACCAGAACTGATAGCTAACATTTTTTATCTTGATACAGTTGAGATAGAAGAATTGCAGACTGACGAGTTTGCAAAAAACTTTAACACCCCCTTGATTGATTTAAATGATCCTGTGATTGTTCAAGTTAGACCTTTTGATTCACCTGTATTAGGTGTCCCTGTGGGTAGGATCATGTCTTCTGCGAAAGAAAGTCCTTTTGTGTTCACCTCAGCCATTCCGATTGAAGGAGTACTGCCTCCCCTGGTAAGTGCCCTTAGATCTAGTCTACCTTCTACACCTTTGACTCCAGCGAGCTGGGTGGTTCAGCCACCGGTTCACTCAAACCTAGCAGGTACTTCTGGTGACATGGTTACTGGGATCCCCAGTATACCTACTATTCCTTCTTCCTTTCCATATACTACCCAGAGTGGTCTGGTAGGATCCTCGGCGTTTGTCCAAGGATTTCCTTGGAATGGGGGGCATATTCCCCCATCCAGTCCATACGTAGGTCCATCTCCTTCCTATGTAGGAGTGCAGTTTGGAAACAACACCTCTTATATTGGGAAAAGTTTCCAAACTCCCATTTCGGTTCCGTTCACGAGCTCTCCCTTTTCATTGTTCAGTGGAGGGATTCTGGCTCCTATCTTTAAGACCCCTGTTTCTATGGGGATGGCCCAAACTTCTTATACTGCACCCCCTACACACAATCCTGTGGCTTACAGATGGAATCTATTTCAGAGCAATCTTCCCACTTCGCAACCGGTGGAAAGGGGCAACCCCACTTTTACCCATGGGAATTCGGGGGCAGGTCCCTCTAATCCCCAAGCTGGCACATTTAGTTCCCTGGTTCGACCCAAACTTCCATTCCTAACAACTTTGAAGTTGCCAAATTTGTCAAAATTGATGAATGAACTGGTGAGGCATGACCCCTTGTGGCCACCTGTTCCCACCAAATTGCCATCGGACATCCCTAAGTTCAAAGGAAAAACTAGTGAAGATCCTGGGGCTCATGCCACCACATTCCATTTATGGTGTTCTTCAAATTCGTTGAATGAAGATTCAGTTCGGTTGAGGCTGTTCCAGAGGACCTTGACAGGTACCACGACAAAGTGGTATATTGAATTGCCTTCTGCTACTTTCAGTAGTTTTTGGGACTTGGCTAGTGCATTTCTTAGCCACTTTCAGCTTTCGGTTCGATATGATTTCAGAACGGACTTGTTGTCTACTTTTAGTAAAAACAAGGCTACCCACATCTCGGATCACATCCAACAGTGGAGGAGGCGAAAGAGCCGTATAAAAGCCACTATCCCTCCTGAGTTCCTTTTAGAGTGGTTCCTTAAATCTCTGTTTCCATACATATCTAAGGACGTATCCACCTCAGGAGTGACGAATGAAGAAGAATCCATTCTCAGGGCCCAGCAGTTGGATTTGATTTATTCACAATATGGGATCTTATATGAGATTATCCCTGAGGCACCGAGGCCTTCGTACGATGCGGAGAAGCCTAAGCCTGGACCCCATGCTGATGGCGTGGTTGGGTCCGTTAATTCTCCCACCATAGAATCTTTGACTAAGCAACTTCATCAGTTGTCTGTCAAACAATCTATGGTGGAGGCAAAAAAGGCTGCCCCCTCCCCCCAGAGTGCAAATGTTTTTGCACAAACCTCTCAGAAGGGCAATCAGCAGCCCGGTGGGAAGAAAAAGAAAGGTAAGAAGGGAGAGGGAAACCAAAACAAGCAAAATCCCGCAAACAATGCTGATGGGGGAAAAAAAGAAAAGAAGAAGGTCAAGTTCCCTTGTAAGTTGTTCCAAGAGGACCACCTTACTCACCTTTTTCCCCTTATGGATCAAGCCCAAAAGCTGCTTAAATCTCAACAACCGGCTGTCCTGAAGGATCCTTTTCCCCAAGGATAGAACTCTGTTTCAGCTTCTAATGTAGCAGGGGGCACTCAAACTGCCCCTGACCCAAACTATATCAACATGGTTCGATCTTTGACTTTGTTGTAGACAAGGAACAAAAATTATGAGAAAGAGACTCTTGAGCAGGGTAAAACTTTGAACTCTCTCACAATAGAGAATCCTACTGAAATTATGTCGAAGATACTGAAAGGTGTCTTCAAAAAGACCTTGCATAACCCTAATGCTAGGGCTACTTCAAACTACTCCGTGGTTGAATATTTAGCTCAAAACCTGTGTGCAATGTCAGCTTTAGAGGTGTTACAGAGTTGTCCCGCTCAGCAGGATGCCCTCTTAGCAGCTTTAGGTAGCATGGACTCTTCAAGTCTCATGGTGAAATTTCATTTATCTGATGTTAAAATTCGCCTGCCTTACCATGTAGCCCTATCAATAGATGTCATCCATGGTGGTAAGACCATTGGAAGGGCAGTTGTTGATGAGGGGGCCTCTACATGTGTTATGTCCTTGACCTGTTGGAAAGCTCTTGGATCCCCAGAGCTGGTCCCATCAAACACTTTGCTTACTGTTTTTGATGGAAGATCCTTCCGTCCGCATGGTATCCTGTCGGCTTTTGAAATTAAGTTGGCAGGAAAAGCAGTGTCTGTTGAATTAGAAGTGATTGATGCTCCTTTGGACTACAATTTGCTTCTGGGAAGGAACTGGACTTATGCGAGGTCCGCTATTGCGTCGGCCATCTTTCGTGTAGTGGTTTTTCCACATGAGGGAAAGTTGGTTACTATTGACCAACTTGATTTTACCCGAAAAGGTCGTTTAGAATCTAATGAGTCCACTGTGCCATTGGTTGATTAGGTCAAACCTACTACACAGAGCTTGGGGGCTGGAATGTACACATCACTGATGGGAACATTTGATCTTCCAGCCCCGGTTAATTATATTGGTTCTAATAGTGTGGGGAAGTCCATCGCTATGGTTTTCGATAGGACTGATCCTTAGGTTCTCCCAACCCCCCATGAACCGGAAGTGCCCCTATCAGCAGTGGAGGTTGCTTATCAAGCTATCACTCAAGCCACTGTTGATCCCATTCCAGATCCTCTAACAGTCTCGAATGATCTGGAAGAAGTCTATTTGCCCATATGGGTAGAAAACGCTTCGCATTCTATAGATTGTTTAGACATGGTTCTACCTTCCGATGAAGCTATTTTGGAAGCCATGAGTGGATGTGATAAGATTTGTGAGGATCTTCATCATCGATCCTATTTTCTTCCAGAACTAAGTAGAATAGAAAACCAAGAGTTTCATTTGAGACTATCAGAAGATGTTGATATACCTATCAACCCTTTGCCTAGGGAAGGAATGTTTGTTGAGGGGAATATGGAAAATATTTCCACTACTATACCTATTAACATCTCTGTAAACCCTGATGTCGTGGAAAACATATATATATAGGTGCAAACTACTCTTCTGAGGAGATTTCTATCTATACTACCCTTTTTAAGGAATTTCGCGATGTCTTTGCCTGGTCATATGAGGAGATGCCAGGCATAGATCCATCGATTGTTGAACATGAAATCCGAACATATCCTGATGCCAAGCTAGTTCGACAGAATTTAAGACCCGTGAACCCACATAAAGCGGCGGCTATGAAAGATGAAGTTGAAAAGCTGTTGAAGGACGGTTTTATATATCCCATAGTTTTGACTGAATGGGTATCCAACCATGTTCCTGTTGATAAGAAGCAAGGGACTATCTGTGTTTGTACAGACTTTAGAGACCTCAATAAATCCTATCCTAAGGACAACTATGCCACACCATTTATAGACTAGATCATAGATGCATGTGCGGGAAGTGAGGTGTTTTCGTTTATGGATGGTTTCTCTAGATATAATCAAATTCAAATAAAACCGGAAGACCAACATAAAATTGCTTTCATTTGTCCTTGGGGTACCTTCGTGTATAAGAAAATGCCCTTTGGATTGAAAAATGCTGGGGCAACCTTTCAACGGGCTATGAACTTTGATTTTCATGACATTAAATCCATTGTCGAACCATACCTTGACGATCTACCCACTCATTCTCGTAAGAGGATCCAACATCCAGATCATTTGCGGTTGATATTTGAAAGATGCAGATATTATAAAATCTGCTTGAATCCCCACAAGTGTGTATTATGCGTCGAGTCAATAAGATTACTCATATTCATAGTCTCTAGTAGCGGCATCCAGGTGGATCCTTTGAAAGTTGAGGCTATTGTAAACCTGCCTCCTTCTCGTTCTCTCATGCAACTTCAAAGCCTGCAAGGAAAGTCTAATTTTCTTCGACATTTTATTGTTATTTATGCCAAGATCACTAAGGGTTTCATGCGCCTGCTCAAACAAGACACCCCATTTGTATGGGATGAAACCGCACAACTTGCATTCGAGGCATTGAAAAAAGCTTTGCTGTCGGCACCTTTATTACGTCCACCAGATTATTCTAGGGATTTTATATTATATCTGGCTGCGTCGAAGTCAACCATTGGGGTAGTACTAGTCCAGGAGGATGATAAGCTTGTAGAGCATGTCATTTATTATCTTAGCCGTGCTTTGGCCAGACCTGAACTTAGATACTCCCACGTTGAGAAATTAGCCTTAGCAGCTGTTTATGCTGTGCAGAGGTTACGTCACTACATTTTACTGAGGACCACCACGGTAGTGGCAGATGTGAATCCATTCCAATATGTTTTATCCTGACGGATTATTGGGGGAAGATTTAACAAATGGATAGTCATTCTCCAAGAGTTTGACTTGGATTTCCAGTCTGCTAAGTCTAAGAAGTCCTTAGTTTTTGCTGAACTTATAGCAGAATTTCCTACTGAAGAAGATGTAGTGGTTGAGGATGACTCATTCCCAGATGAGCACATCTTCCTGATATCCACCTCTGATCCTTGGTACGGAGATATTCTTATATATCTCCAGACTTTGAAGTACCCTACAGCTTCCTCAAGGGAGGAACGACGTAAGTTACGCCTTCATGCCAAGAACTACCTCATCATAGGAGATACATTATATCGACAAGGGGTAGATTCCTTTTTGTGTCGTTTCCTTACTCATGAGGAAGCGGAGTTTGCCCTGAATGATTCCCATAGTGGAGCATGTGGGGGTCATTTATCTGGGTTAGCAACGAACCAGAAGATATTGCGTGCCGGTTATTTCTGGCCCACGATCTTTAAAGATTGTGTGGAAGCAGTGAAGCGCTGTCATCCATGTCAGCTTTACACCAGGAAGATGCGGTCACATCCTGCTTTGTTATTTCCTGTTGTCTCGGTAGGCCCCTTCATGAAATGGGGGATTGATTACATGACATGCAACCCAACCTCAGCTGGGGGGCATAAATACATCATTGTCGCTATTGACTATTTTACGAAATGGGCAGAGGTAATGCCTACTTTTAAATCTGACGGGGAAACAACAGCTTTCTTTGTATTCAATCAGATTATAGCATAGTTTGGTATACCCAAAGTGATTGTCACTGACCATGACAGTCATTTTCAAAATGACATGATGACAGAACTGACTACCATGCTCGGATTTAGACAAGAACATTCTTCTCCATACTATCCGCACGCAAATGGTCAGGTTGAGGCAGTCAACAAGACTTTAAAAACTATCCTTAAACGTACAATTGATGCAGCTCGTTCTAACTGGCACATCATGTTATATCCTACTCTTTGGGCCTATCAAACTAACGTAAAGACTGCTACAGGTTTCTCCCCTTTCCAACTCGTTCATGGGGTGGAAGCAGTTACTCCGATTGAATGTGAAATCCCGTCTTTAAATATAGCTATTCATGTGTTACCTGATACGAATGAGCTTGAAGAACATCTGGTACATTTAGAACACCTTGATGAACAGTGCAGAGATGCGCTGATTGCTAATCAGGCTCATAAAAATAGGGTCAAAACTCAGTATGATAAATCGGTCAAACCTAGGGTTTTCTCTAAAGGGGAACTTGTCTTGCTTTGGGACCAAGATAAAGAAACTCTAGGGGCAAGAAAATTCAAGGAAATGTGGTTAGGACCTTATGTCGTGTCGAAGGTATTAAGTAAGGGCGCATATGAGTTAGTTGATTTTGATGGGAACAAGCTGCCTGAGCCTAGAAATGGGCTCTACCTGAAGAAGTACTATGCTTAGGATTAGCACTTTTTCTTGTATTTTTAATGTATGTATTTTTTATGTACATTAGGTTGTCGGTTTTGTTTTTTATATTATCTGCTAGTTGTTGCAGATGTCTTCTGAAAGGTATTTAGGATTCTCTGATGGCGCCAGCCGTCACACTTGTAACCTAGCCTCAGCAACATGGGTTATCTATTCGCCCTCAGGACAGCTTGTTGTCGCAGGAGGCGCTTGTCTAGGTCCCACTTCTAATAATGTTGCTGAGTATAGGGCTGTAATTGAGCTCCTATGGGATGCTTTGTCACGTGGCATCACCCAGCTTGAGGTTCGTTTGGATTCTCAGTTGGTGGTTTCCTAGCTCAATCGAGCTTATCAGGTACGAAATCCTATATTATTACGTTAGTTCATGCAAATTCATTTATTGGAAAGACATTTTGAGGTTATCACTTTCAATCATATTCCACAAAACCAAAATTCATTGACTGATGCATATGCTAATTACATTTTGGATTGGCATCTCACACACATTTTATAAAAATGAATAGCAAACATATAAAAACACTTGTAAATAAACTGACAACAAAATATATATATATGTAAAATATCTGTCCATAGATAGGTAAAGTCTGATCCTCAGATCCCGTCATATACAAAATGTACAAAAATGTGGATCATAGTCCATCAAAATGTCCTAGAACTAAGCTAGACCGCCCTGGTCACTAGGACCTCCTTAGTCCCCATGATCCCTCTGCACTCTGGCTTCCTCAGCCTCCTCGGCTTTGGCAACCTCCACCGCATCTATGTATACGAACACTTCTCTAACAACTCGTCTGAAAAGACGTAGCCAAACCGGTGGAACCCCCACAACAAACTCCTGCATGGCTGTAGGGATATGCTCAATCCGCATAGTAGGTACACGTTGGGTTAGCCTGGCCATCTTTCCCTCTAGTACCCTAATCAATCCTAGATCCTCGCCCACGACAGGACAAACAAACATGCGAGGGTGCCCTTCAGGGTGGACCAGTCCAATGTCTGCATTTTGACACATGAATAGGATTAAGACCTGTACATATGTATCTATATATCACTCTAAAATTCATAAAAATTTGAAAATGATAAAAATTAAAAATTACTTACCTAGCTCTCCCCATGCTCCTCCTGGAGGGAGGATAAGGTCGGGGTCACCTCGAAATTCCATCCCGGCATATGGAAACTGCTCCAATGCCGGTAGCTGTCGTTCCCACCAGGTATAAAAATCATCATCATAGACGCTGTGTACCGAGTCTCCTCCTCCTTGACGGAGGAAGATGTCTCCCCACCTGGTCAACCTCGGCTGGCATGGAGATCTGATTGGTAGAGGTATAGCAGGGCTCAGTGCTGGTACTCTCGAAGAAGAAGAAGGCCACTAATATGCTTGCATAGCCAAAAAAATTCTTCCTTCCCCTCTTGCAGTCGGATATTTGTCTCCTCATGATGGGGGCAACTCCCGAGCACCAATCATAGAGAGCACCTCTGAAACAGTCAACTACCAGCCTCATTTGGTTCCTTGTGGCCAAATGTAAAGATGAGGATCCCTTGTTGTACAGGATAATTCACCTAATAACCTAGGTCTGGGGGGTTACCAACATACTCATTACTTGCAGACAGTTTGACTCTAAAAGCACAGAATAGGGAATAGGAAAGTAGCAGGAACTTACTTGTAAAATACGAAGGTTGATCCAAGCTAGCTTCTTCCTCTTTGCTCCACTTCCAAAGTCTCCAGGATAGTTCCTCCTTCACCTGTTAATAAACACTCTTCCAGATACAAAGCAATTCATATATATAGATGCAGGTTAGGCAAATCATATATCATATTGAAATGTAAACATTTACCAATCCACAAGATATGAAACACATATGGAAGAAGTAATATCTTTACTAACAATAATAGAAGAGAGTTTAGGTTACAACCCAATGTCTGAACAAGGACTCCTCTATCACCAAAAGACTCTGAGTTTCTCTACTCCAAAGATTTTTGTAGACAATCCACCAGCATAACTTTGCTCTCCAAGTATGTATATCAAACCCCCTCCCCAAGGCCTCTATTTATATGGATGAAATGAGGCAGTTCTCGAAGGTTAGGGAGGTTATAGTAGTTAGGAATATTAAGTTAAATGAATGAACTAATCTTCCATTATCGAGTGTTTTTAAATATTAATTTTGAGGAAACCATGTGCGGGTCTATAGTAGGGCAACCCGTGTATGATACGCGACTCTATACGAGTGCAACCCGCGTATACATGTATGCGCGATCTACTGAACATGATACTCGTGTATGATGCGCGAGATGTCAATAGATATAGTCGCGTATGCTACTCAAAATCTCAAAATGGCAAAGTAATCAGCTGGGCATATAGGCAATTTATTTCATCATCAACCAAGGTATAATGAAACTAGGCAAACCTCAATCCATAAGTGTCCTTTTGTGTGCCGACCTGAGGGATGTCAGCACTCGGACTGAGAGGTGCCAATCAGGTGTATAACATCCCTATATTCTCACAATGGTGCTAGCTAATACCTGGAGAGTAAAGTCTCGGATTTCTGCAACCGGAACGCTAGTTCCTCTTCTTTGAGTACCCGGTGTACAGAACACATATACATAGTTTTGGACACTTAAGGGGTCACCGCCCTTGCCAGTGCCCTCCAAGTTCACCAGCCCTCCTCGTCGTGACAACCCGGTAATGAAATATATGTCTTCAGTGGTAAGCTCTAAGGTTTCACCTTGTAGGTTGAACATCCCCAAGTCATGATCCCAATAATTGACCATGAACTCAAGTATGCAGACATTGGCCCGCATGGGAGATGTACAAAAGAATTTCAGCAGCCCGCTTGTGCACAATGCATGTATGGTGGGTGCGCTTTGGAGTGCCGCTTGATCCATTATTTCGTGCTCCCTTTCCCTCCATTCCAGAACCATCTTTTACCTAGCAAAAACAAGTATTTTGATTCAGTTATTCCATACCAAAATTCAAAAATTTTGACTATATTTAAGCCTTTTGTCCTCCACGCAACATACGCGACTGTCTACTTAGACATGTCGCGTACTATACATGACTGTCTAGTTAGGAAACCCGCGTATAGAATGCGTATACGTGAGTTTCCATATCAGCAACCCGTGGATGCGTCATGCTACAATTCAGGATGCTTTTAAAAATGAAATTCAGGATCAAAAATCATAATTGCTTGGATCAAAATGAAGAGCTCGCAGCGTAGGCTTACTTGCAACTGGTGGATTTTGATTTTGTCGGTCCAATTGTCCACAATGATCGAACAAAGGTAGAGGGTAAAACTTTCTTTTTATGGCTCAAAAGTTCAAATGGTGAGTTTTGTTTTAACTTTCAAACTATTTATAGAAATTATATTTCTTAAAGTGGGTCTTTTTCTATAGTTTGAAATGTCAATTAACTAATACCATACTTCTTTGTTCTTTGGAACAGGTTTTTCATCCTTACAAGGTGTTGTTGCTCCAATAGGGTGGTTTTGTAATTTCCAATACATTTTGGCATCTTTATCCAATCCACATTAACCTTAGCATTCAACATTTTGCCACGGACTATGGTATTCTAAGCCATTAGTCCCTTGTTTTTTACCATTTTTCTTCCATGGCTAGGACCCTTTTTCATGAGTATCCTTCTTATATGCCTATGTCATCCTTTGGTACTCATGCCGCATCTATTTCAGGTTTAGGGGTATCCTCTTAGCTTTTTTTTCACGCCAAATAGAGCTTCTTTTGAATCTCTTTTTACAAGCTAACCCTTTATAGGACTCCCCATCCTTATGGAATTTCTTTAGGCCCAGGTCTGACTCCTTCAAAATAGACTTGACTACCGAGTTAACTCGTCCGTTCAAGCTCGTTAAGAATATGTGAGCGGGCATCCGCATTGGTGGTAGGTTATCTCTTTCTCGGACCATGCGAAATAATACGAGAAAGGATCACTCTCTTTTCTTTTGAATTGAGAAGAGTATTCTCAGGTATAGGTTTATCACTTTTCCGGACCTGAGGGACTAAATTTACGGAAAAGGAACACCCGGTTTGAGCTTAGTTTTCTCTTTTTCGTGCTCTGGACCCAAACATGAAAAAGATTCTAAGTGTACTTTGTGTCTTTGTCATGCTAGTTAAACACTTAAGAACAAAGCAATGAGTTTATTTTTGAAAGCCCCATTTCTCATAACCAAATGGATCTTTCTGAGTGATCTTGCTTTCCTTCACACTCGTAAAACTCAAGCTATTTTATGCTGTTCTGGAAGGAGTGTTGGGTAGGTAGTAATTTAACCTTTTTCGGACCTCCCTGACTAAGTACAAAAAAGGTTCACCTTTTCTTCTTCGGAAGTTAAGAGAGTTCTTCTGTGGCATGTTTTATACTTTTTCGGCCTCAGGAGACTAAATTGGACGAAAAAGGACCCCTCTGGAGTCTTCTTTGGAGTTTTCAGACTCTCTAAATGTGAAAACACCGGCTGAGCATGTACTAGTTCGGGCTCATTAAATCCATGAATCAGTGACACTATCAAGCATTATTTTCCCATCTCTTCAAGCTTGTTAAAAAATGAAGAGGGAACCGAGTTGACTTTCCTGGACTCATTAAAATTTAACAGGGAAGGTAAGGAAGAAGTTTTCTCTTGTTTTTAGTAATGGCAGCATGTCCTCCTTGAACATAGCACTCTTTGTTTTTCGATATCCATGTTTCAGTGATTACTTTTCCGTTCAGCTATTACCTTGAGTTTCTTACTCCTCTTCTTGTCCGTTATACCTGGGGAATCTGATCATGTCTCCTACATGACAGATAGGTCTAGTTGTTCCATCTATAAGTTAACCGCTGCCTTGGGTCATCTCTGTGTTGTGCTCATTGTTCAAGGACTCTACCCAATGTCTGATCTATAGCCTAATCCCATCATTGTTATATCTGTTATCTATTGTGTCTCCCTTCTTTTTCCTAGTTCCTAGTCACTCTTGCGATCCGTTGGAGGATCTATTGCCTTCCTTATCACAGCATGGTTCCATTTCAGTACTTCCTGATGACGAAGACCTAGAGTTTTGATGTTTGTACCTCAGGATTCACTTTCATTATTGGTGGATTCCTTTGCTTCAGTTGTCGATTATCATCTATTGATTGACAAACTGTTGAATCCTTTCCATGTTCGACTTCAGCTTACCCTTATTCACATGGATTGGATTGTATTGGTTCTTTGGGATCCTTTATGAAGACCCTAGTTCCTCACCTATGGACTAAGTTGCGCAAGATTATGTTCTATCTATATACACAGCTTCCAGATCTTTGAAGACTCATCA
>LPNX010371100.1:580561-671568 GCA_001517045.1 Pseudotsuga menziesii | reverse complement strand
TGTAAGAAGAACTATTTCCTTTTGCATAAAGAAATTACAAGTTTCCTATTGGAGAAAGCTTTGTGGAAGGTTTCAAATGCTGTGCTATGGATTTGTTGAAGGTGAACTATTTCGTTTTCAGTTGTTATCCATTAATTGTGAGATCGTTCTAACTCTTTGAACCTATGTTTTTGTTATGAATGCGCTCTATTTTATTATATGAAATTTCCACTATGAGTAATGAATGATGTTCATAAACAATTAGCTATCTGAATGTTCATATATCTATAAATGTTCATTGTTTTGAAATAAGTAACAACTATCTGTGATTTTTCTTAATGCATGCACAAAATACATTACTCATTGATGAATAATAACCTTGCTCCTTTGGGATAGGTTAGATAGTTAGTTTTAGTTTTTTCTTGCTGTATGTGGTTTAGATGCAAGAGAGTTAAGACGATAGGTAAGAACCTGCACATCACATTGTGACCGCTCCTCGTTTTCTCTATCAATCTGCATTTTTAGATAAGCACTTGCATATCATACTTAAATATAAAAAACTAAAATATACACGGTGGACTGAGCCCCAACCGGTAAAACCTTTTTATTTTGTTACTTGGCCTATGGTAGCCGGACCATAAACCAGACAGATTCCCCATACCAAACAGTAACGAGCTAGTTGGGAACGCTTACTGGGGAGAATCCCTAACTGTTGTTTCCAGCAATTTTTCAAGCCTCAACAGTTTTTGGTGCTAGAAGGAGGGCAGCCAGTGCATGGCTGGCTGAGGAAACCCATTTTCTCAAGATTATTCCATCGGTGACAGTTCTGAAAGCAGTTTGTTTCCCGATGCAATTCCTGAAGAAAAGGGTAAAGAGTTTTTGTTTCCTATCGATAACGAAGTAGTTGACACTTTGAGAATATTTACTAGGGCATATGCAAAGAATATCAGAGGATTAGCGATTATCCCTTCCTTACCCAGAAGACAATATAAGAAGAAAGACCGTCCTATATTGGAAGACTATTATAGCGGATTTCACCACTCTAGGTGAATCAAACTTTGTATGGCCTTCCCCTGTCCCGCTGCAGACTCTTTAGACCCCATGGACCATATTTTATCCTTTGATGTCTCCTTGATCATCCCTAAAAACTATATAAAAGATGATATACGCGGCTTTTTCCCCGATAACTGTGTACATACGCGAGTTTGACCCCTGTATCCACGTACATCGGGATGTGTGCATAGTCCAAATCCTTTTGGAGTTTTCCTTGACATAGATCCGACTCATTTGACTCCTGGCCTTCCATATGCCTTAATATCACTCGGATTCGACCCTTCATTATCCCCTGTGAAGCTATATAAGGAACCCCTTGGTACATTGAAGGTAGATATACATATAGAGAGATTGAAAGCAACGAAACTATAGTCCATTGTTGCCAGAATTTATGATTGAGTCTGCATCCCTTTGTCCCTTTGGAGCACTGTTGTGTTCTTCCCAAGCTTGCCTTTTGCTAGTGAGCTTGCTATCGTGAGATGGAGGATTGAGGTGGTGGAGGCCCAAGTGGGGGATTCAGTTTCTCTGATTCGCAGAAGTGCCGTCAGAGGTTGTATCTAACTTGTAATCTTTGATTTGTATTAATAAGAACTATCTTTCCTTGTCCAATGATGTGTATTTGATTGAATATTGTATCCATTGGAATATGTCAAATGCTTTTACATTATTGATTATATATGCTAGAATACATCTAACATCATGATATATAGTATGCTTGTATTGTTTACTTGTTGTTGAGGAAGTATTATATCAATTCAAGCTGAAGATTGGAAAGCTCAATGGGGATCTACTTCAACCGTCCAGAATAAGGTACGAGGTCTAATCCCCGTTGATAATTCATTTTTCCCTTTTTCCCTCTGGACTCCCCAGTGGAGTCGCCAATTCTGTTACGGAGAGAAATTCCTATGGCTTGGGGTAACACAACAGACAACTTTGACTCCAGAAATCAATCTTTCCCAATATGCAATAGAAATAAAATGTCTAACACTAAAGGATCAGACCTCATACCTTATTCCAGACGGTTGAAGTAGATCCCCATTGAGCTTTCCAATCTTCAGCTTGAATTGATATCATACTTCCTCAACAACAAGTAAACAATATAAGCATACTATATATCATGGTGTTAGATCTATTCTAGCATATATAATCAATAATGTAAAAGCATTTGACATATTCCAATGGATACAATATTCAATCAAATACACATCATTGGACAAGGAAAGATAGTTCTTATTAATACAAATCAGATATTACAAGATAGATACAACCTCTGACGGCACGTCTGCGAATCGAAGAAACTGAATCACCCACTTGGACCTCCACCACCTCAATCCTCCATCTCACGATAGCAAGCTCACTAGCAAAAGGCAAGCTTGGGAAGAACACAACAGTGCTCCAAAGGGACAAAGGGATGCAGACTCAAGCATAAATCCCGGCAACAATGGACTATAGCTTCGTTGCTTTCAATCTCTCTATATGTATATCTACCTTCAATGTACCAAGGGGTTCCTTATATAGCTTCACAAGGGATAATGAAGGGTCGAATCCGAGCGATCTCAAGGCATATGGAAGGCCAGGAGTCAAATGAGTCGGATCCATGTCAAGGAAAACTCCAAAAGGATTTGGACTATGCACACATCCCGATGTACGCGGATACAGGGGTCAAAATCGCGTATGTACATGGTTATCGGGGAAAAAGCCGCGTATATCATCTTTTATATAGCTTTTAGGGATGATAAAGGAGACATCAAAGGATAAAATATGGTCCATGGGGTCTAAAGAGTCTGCAGCGGGACAGGGGAAGGCCATACAAAGTGTGATTCACCTAGAGTGGTGAAATCCGCTATAACAAAGATGCAGTGTTGGTTGGAGATTTTGAAGAACTGGTAGAAATAGCCTTACAGGAAGTTGTTCAGCCTCTGAATCAAGTGGGCCCATATACACCTTACTATTCACCTATTCATACCCCTGTTCACTCACCACCTCATTCTCCACCTAGACTCATGGCAAACGTGAATGCAAATCAGCCACCCAACCCACCGAATCCACCACCTGCTTGGAATGCTAGGTCACCTTTAAACCTGGCACCCCCTTTACATGACTTACCTCAAGCATTTGAGAAGATGCTGCCCAAGTTTGACCCAAGTGAAAATATTTTGGTAGATGATCATTTGCAAAGCTTTTACTTGGCTATAGAAGGATTAAGGGCTGGAGAACATGAAGATTTAGTTTGTAGATTGTTTCCACATACCCTGAAAGGAGCAGCAACCTCATGGTATTTTGCTCTGCCTACAAACTCAATCCCAGACTATGACACATTTGAAAGGATATTTAGAAGTAAATATGCAGCCTAGAAGACTTATGCAGCTCTAATGAAAGGGTTGTATGCTTTAAAGAAATAAAGAAAAGAAAGAGTGCATAGTTTCACCCAAAGGTTTGCCGCTTATCTTACGGATTTTTCTGCAACTAATAAACCGTCTGATAAGGTTTTGATCGAATACTATACTTCAGCTTTAGGGCCTGACTTAGCCATGTTTTTCAAGATGCAATCCAAACCTACATTATCATAAACTTATGAAGAAGTTGAGAGAATAAAAGCTGAAAAAGAGAGCATAGAATATTATTCTGACTAGTTGGGAGAAAAAACTTTTGGTAAGAAAGCCTTATTACTGTCTAAGCCTAAGGAGGAGCAGTCACATGACTTTGAAGGAATGTTGAAAATGATGCAGAAACTATCTAACAGAATAATAGATCTAAAAAGGGAAAAGGAAGCTTAGAAATCTTATAAGCCTTACTATAAAAAGAGAGAGGACAACAATCAATCTAAGCCTCCTCCACATAGTCCTGCATCAATGAATTTAATGGAGGTAGGGATGGATAATTTTTGCACCTTTCATCAGCGGCCTCTTTATGAGAAACATTGTCCTCAATGGATCAATTCAATGACATTAGTAAGGAATCAGCCGTTGGACTCCAAACTAATAGAAGCTGATGATGAGGAGGAAAAGGGTAATAAATCTACAGAAAAATAAGAGGATGATGCTCTAGTTTTATGGCACTGTGTCTCACTTTTTGACACAGAAGATGAAAATTCATTGAAATAGGAAGAAATATCAGAAACAAATTTAACAACAAGAAGTCAAGGTTTGTTAAGTAAATAAAATTCAATACTTCCAAAGATTAATAAATTTCAAGAGAAGATGAAGAAAATATAGAAGAACAACACAGATGATAAAATACATGAACTTACTATTAGCAGTCAAGATCCAAAACAAGTCAACATGCCTATTAGGCCTATTGAAGATAAAGCTGATAATGTCAAGGAAAATCTCAAAGCACCTGAGATGGGGTACGAATTGTTAAAAGCACTTGAAGTACCAGAGGAGGATCTTCCCACTAACAACCAACCTATAGAAGAGATTGTTGAAGCAAGTGTGGGAGGTAAGACTAGGTTTAAAACCCCACCATTCCTCCTGACCCTTGAGATTTTAAACCATAATGTGCACAATTGTTTAGTAGACTCAGGGTCATCAATCAATGTGATGCCACTTTCAGTCTGCAAAAAGATTAATGGCCAACCTAAACCTACTACTTGGGAGGTTACTCAGTTAGACAGGACCAATGTGAAAGTAGTCGGGGAAATGGAAGATGTTCTGATTCGCTTATCTGCAAATGAAAATATATGTCAGTACATTGATATTGTAGTAGCAGACATACCTGATGGCTATGGACTTATTTTGAATCGAGACTAGTCAGCAAGACTAAATGGGTATTTTACTTCAGATTGGTCACACTTGTGGTTGACTCAGAAGGGAATTCCAAACCAGATTAAAATATTAAGAGAGCCCCACATGAAGCACAATGTTACTAAATTGGAAGAAAAAGATGAACTAGTGAATTATGTATTGGGAAATCATCTAATTGAGCTAGAACCAGGAGACTACCAAGGAGAAGAAGCTAGTAGTACATCAGACACCCAGCCTGATCTCCTTCAATTTTCACGGGCTGATGAGATTGATTGTAAAATAGTAGATGTATTGTTTTATTCAAGTACAGTAGAATTAGATAATGGTTAGGTTTTTTTTCATTTTGTAGTCAATACTAGCGCCTTAACTTACAAGTTGCTAGATTTATAGGGGTGGGCAGAGGATTCACCAGTTAGTGGTTTAGTTCTCAAACTTTATTTTTCTTTTTTTTTGTTTCTGGATTATCTTGTACATAAATAAATTTATTTGGTTGTTTATGTTTGGTTTATTTTATTTCTGTTTGTTTTTAGTTTAGATTTTGATTGATTTCAATAAAAAGAGGCAAACTTTTGGTTGCATGGAGAGCATCAGAATTCTGGATTAACTAAAATCCTTGATTACAAGACTGTGTACTATTGTTTTATCTAAAAGAATTTATTCTAGTTAGTATTTTTCCTAAATGGCTATGAACACATTGAAGTCCTACTTAATCCTTGTAAAATAACTCAGGATCAAAAGGTTCGGAATACTATTTCGAGGCTCCATCCATCTCACATTTAAAAAATGTCCTAGGGAGTGACAACGAAAGACCCATGGAAAGGAAGCAAGGTAAACAGTATATTATATATAAATGATCCCATGCCAAGAATTGAAAGCCAAAAGGCAAATAAGAGTCAAGGAATCTCCTGAGAAAGCAATATGTATCAAAACAAAGTACTAAATCATATGAGTACAGAATTGCCAAAGTTCTTCTTCGTCCATGAGCTGAAAATTAAATACATCACTCACACAAAAGGACACTATGGATAGAGGATCCTGAATAAAAAATTAAGAAAGAAAGGCATGTAGGATGACTCAAAAGAAAAGACAAAAGTCCAAAAGCACAAAAAGTACAAAATGGCGTGAAAATGGCATGGGAATGAGGAACAAATGAATATTTCTTTTTACCATATGTTACAATCCTGTGGTGTCCAAGCTGGAAGCTACCCGAAGATAGAGGTAAAAAAGAAACTCATATCTTGGCCTCAAAAGAGTTATCTTGACTTTGAAATCTTAGTTTCCATTTTCCTAAATTGGACTATCATCAATGATTAAAAGTACATATATTTACCATTTGGGAAATCCAAACATCTAGAAGAATTCAACATGTTGGTTTATTGTCAAACAGTCTGTTACTTAAGGAAGAAATTGTCCAGAGATCTGTGTTCACTAGGCAGTCGCCAATTGTTGCAGCTGCAACTATCTTCCCTAATTTAAAAAAAAAAATTGGACCCTCCTTATTGATTTTATCTCTCATGGGATTGTTTGGATTGCTGAACGTTGTTTTTCCCTCTGCTACAAATTTGAATTGTTTGAAGTTGAAATTGAGGTAAATTGCTTTCATGCTTTTCGGAAAACTATTTTCTGTTTGCCAATGCTTTGATTGTGGAGTTTAAAGTTTGATTTGAAAATGATGTCCTTTTGGTCTGAATGATCTCCTTCATTGCTATCGGAAGCAAGTTGAACAAGGAATCAGGGTGGTAGTCCTCTATATCGCCGTTGTTTCGGAGGGCAAATAGAGAATGTGTCGATGGCTAGTTCTGATTTTCGCTGATGCCTTGGTTTATTAATCAAACTTTTTGTTATCGCTATCAGATCGATGTTTGACTTTGATCGAAAGGCTAGTCCTTTGCAGCGCCGACACGCCGACAGCGTTAAGTTTTGACTCGCCAATATATAGTCCTTAGCTCTTCCGATCACCGGTGATTTTTCTTTTTTCACGGAAGCTGTAGTCAGTCTATCTCCCGCCATTGCGGCTGCGTAATGAACTATATCGCCAATGATTAGTGGTTTTGAGCTCTGACCTTTAGCTTTAGAGTTGCCGGCCACCGATGTTTTTATGTTGACCACAGAACTTTTAGTTTGTCCATCGCCCGTCGTTGCGGCTCCTTAGAGAACTGATCATCCATTGCTATAGTTGTTCTGATATCCAATGCTGCAATTTTTTTAGTGTTTTATTTCGTCGACGTTTTATTTTGATCGTGGAAACTGTAGCCTGATGGTATTCTGCCATTGCGGCTCCATAGTGGATTGTCTGCCCGATGCCTAGTTTTTTCCTGCCAGAGAGGATTTTTCCTGTCATTTTTTGTGTGTTTTTACCCTATTTTATGGGCAGCGGAGGTTTCTGATTCTTTTGATCATGATAGTGTTTTTGTGATGAGAACATAGTGCAGGGCCTCACATTTAATGATTAGTTTTATTTATAGTGTGGTTTACGTTTTCTTGAATACAATCCGTATGAATGTTGAGTTTTTTGTTTTAACTGCAGACGAACTTAGGAGATTTTTTCAGATCCAGTTTGATGATTGCTGCTACGAAGAAGATGTATCTAAAGGACAAAGCAGAATGGAGTTGGTTGAAGAAAAGAAAGTAAGAAGCAGAGATGTTTCTCAAAGAGAATATAGTGAAGGTCTGAGATCAACAGGATCTTAGAAAGACCAACGGATTATTAAGCAGAATCATTAGCAGTAGAGGCCCAGGCTTGGAAAAGGTTCATCAGTTACTAAGCTGATCCATATTTACAAAGTGCTCTTAAATCTTAATCTAAAATATAACATATTGTATGAATCATGAGCACTCACAAAAGGACAAATTTGTGAAATTAAACGGTTGGGGGAAGCCCAAAGGTCACCCAAGGGGGGAAACCCAAAGGTTTCACTGTTTTGTAGAAATATAGGAGATTTAGAGGGAATAAAGGACTTTTTCCCAGATAGATTTGTGAGAGTATGATGTAAGAAGAACTATTTCCTTTTGCATAAAGAAATTACAAGTTTCTTGTTGGAGAAAGCTTTGTGGAAGGTTTCAAATGATGTGCTATGGATTTATTGAATGTGAACTATTTTGTTTCTAGATGTTATCCATTAACTGTGAGATCATTCTAACTCTTTGAACCTATGTTCTTGTTATGAATGCACTCTAGTTTATTATATGAAATTTCCACTATGAGTAATGAATGTGTTCATAAACAATTATCTATCTAGTTGTTCATATATCTATAAATGTTCATGTGTTTTGAAATAAGTAACAGCTATCTATGATTTTTCTTAATGCATGCACAAAATACATTACTCATTGATGAATAATAATATTGCTCCCTAGGGATAGGTTATATAGTTAGTTTTAGTTTTTTCTTGCTGTGTGTGGTTTAGATGCAAGAGATTTAAGACGAGAGGTAAGAACCTACGCATCACATTGTGACCACTCCTCATATTCTCTATCAATCTGCATTTTTAGATAGGCACTTGCATATCATACTTAAATATAAAAAACTAAAATATACATGGTGAACCGGGTCGCAACCAGTAAAACCTTTTTATTTTGTTACTTGACCTACGGTAGCCGAACCATAAACCAGACAGATTCTCCATACCAAACAATAACGGGCTAGTTGGGAACGTTTACTGGGGAGAATCCCTAACTGTTGTTACCTATGATTTTCCATGCCTCAACACTGACCTAAAATACCTATGCATGCATATATCTACCCATCGAATTCAATAGGAGGTTGTTCAATCATTACCTTGTCAAAATTATGAAGTTGAGAATGGTGCACAAGGAATTCGATGAGGGGAAAAGCAGAAGTGATTGAGTGATTAAGAATGTTTTTAGAACTAGTGCATCTTGTTAGCTGACTTCTTATTGCTGAGAACAGAAGTACTGTTGTTACGTACTTCCATGGAGTTGCATGGGTATTTAATCCCATTTCTACACCCAGTGCTTTCATCTTGGTGGATAAATGGGTAGGCTCGGGGGTCCTAAGACAAGCAGTTGATCTATCTTCAGGAAAAGGTTGGGTGGAATGGGATCCTTAGGTTGTTTGTATCTTCTACAAGTTATCAGGTTCCATTGTGTTATCTTATTTATCTTATGCAAGTAAAGTACTTAAATGAAAGTAGCCATGATTAGTTTTACTATTATTTCTTAGATACTTGCAGCTGCAAATAGACTGTTTAATTCTGCATTTTATTCAGGAAATTACTTGTACATGTTTAAATGAACCTAGAATTAGAAATGGTGGTATGATGAGTAAAATTCCTTTCTGTATTTTTCCACTCATAATAAGATGAAGTACTCTAGTACAAAAGGCCTGATTAGAGGTAAATAGGAATGAGTATGCATGGATAAAAGAATCAGAAAACTGTTATCGAATTGAAAAGTTACTTACAAATGATTTCACTAATCTTTTGTTTTTCCAGTAATAGTTTTAAGTAACGGAATTTAATTTAGAAGCTTTTACTATTATTCTTTCAAATTTTTATCATATTTATTCCCTTGCAGGTCTTAATTTTTATACTTTAATATATAAAGACACTTACATAGAATCTATTACAGCGAGCGTATATCACACAATCTTTTAAAAAGTTTGTAGTATAATACAATAATAACTAGTATAATTTAATCTATTTATAACTCATAGCAAAGAAAAAAAAATCCATTGTTTTCATACCTTTATTACCTAAATCTTAAACAAGTATCCTAGATATAATATAGTAAGTAATTCTCTTTTAAAAATCCAACTAATTCTTGTAAAAACACCTAACACAGTAAATTATTGATGATCAATCATTTGACTGCAAATGATTAAGAATTATAATATATATTATATTATATTACCATTAAGTACTTAAGAAAAAAACTGTAAACATTTAGTATAATAATAATAATACTATTATTAAAATATTACTCTAAGTCATAATACAATACAGAGTTTTAAAGTACTTAGAAAAACCTAGTTGTAACAATCTTTATAAATCAAAATATTTCTATTTTAATATTTATTAAGGTGTGTTTCTAAACCCTAATCTTCTAGTATAAAATTTCATATCTGGGTACAAAATCTCTTTTATATCAAAAGTAAAACTACCATCTTTTAACCCTTGTTATAAAATTATCGAAAAAAAAATAACCAGTTAAACCTAATTACCAAAACTGTCTTTTAAAATTCAAACCCTAAGTAAATCTTTTACGAAATAGTTGCACATTTAAGATTCACAGCAAGTAAGTAACTTTAAAACAAATTGTAGTAAGTATTGTAAAAACTCTTTAAAAATATTAACAACATAGTACACCCGATTTTTACAAAAGGTAAGAAAATGATAACCATATCTACTTAATGGCCGTAAACTCTGCCTATTTAGAAGCAAAATATTTTATAAACAGAGTCTTTATATTTTTATCTAGGATTTAACCTTACAGTCGTCCCATGGCGTATCTCTTAAACCAAAAATTACCTTATCAGTTTTGAAACCTCAGAAGAGTTATAATGGTGGAAAGCTTCCACATTTTTTTAAAATTAAAGTTTGCAAAACGATAATAACAACCCTGGAATAGTAATATTATACCCTAAATAAAAAATTTACAGGAGTCGTAGCTCATTGGTAAAACCCTCAGGGTTATAACTAAAAACGGCCTTACGGCCTCCACCTTGTTTGTTCCCAAACAAACACAACAAAGTACTGCAAATATTTTAAAACACTACTTTAACAAACTACAAACACCACCAGTGTTGCTGCAACACCACGACGAAGGATAACCCCAGGTTAAAACCGAGGCTTACCCGAACTATCATGTCGCACCCTTCAGCTCTAGAAAACACTTTCAACTTATAATTGTACATTACAGAGAACTTTCACCTACCATTTGAACAATCCACATCATCGAACTGTTAGTATATAAGTTAGTATTTGTTTTTAAAAGAAATGGAAAAACGCTTGGAGGAATGGATATGACTTACGAGTGAATTTCGTTGAGCTTGAAGAATTTGGTATTGACAAGGAATCGGAGCAGTAAACCTGCTAAATGCCATGGCCGAGCTAAAGCAAATGTTGACCAAAATGAACCCAAGCAAAAAATCCTGCTAACGCAGCAGCAACAGGAGTGAGCACCGTTTAAAAATATGAGATTGAAGAACCAAGGTTTGAGTCTGAGTGACTTTCGTTGCACATGCTGAAGACCCTGAGGCCTATCGGCCCACTCTCCTTTGCCAAAATGCACAACAATGAATTTGAGTTGTTTTAGGGTAAAAAATTAAATGTAAAAGCATGGGGTTTAATGCCAAAACCCTTCCTCAAACGAGCAGTCCCCACATGGACTCCACTAAAACCTTGAAATATTTTCTTGGCATGTTATAGTCTGAACCTGCAGTATATGGTAAATATAATATTATCACATTGTAAAAGACATAATAAATATTTCTATGTTATGCATTGTATACACCTAGGATTAGTTTATATGATAAGAATTATTATATATGTTTAGATTAGTTTATATAATATGCATTGTTATATATGCTTATGTTAGTATATATGAGATGCATCGAATGTATATATGTCTACGTCAGTTTTTATATTATTCATTGAATACATGCCTATGTTAGTATACACGTTATGCATTGTATATGACTAGGTTAATTTGTTTAGTTTTGCAATGAGTTTCTAGTGCAAAAATTAATAATAACAACTTTAGGACTTAGGAAATTCTAGGTTAACATGGCAAAGTGCATAGTTATAAAAACATGGAGATTGGTTTTAGGCATATATCAATACATTCAACTAAAAATAGGTTGGATGACTTTATGCCATAATTTATCTAATAGAAAAAATGATCATCACTACCAACTCTATTGTGCTATCTAGGTAGAGTAAACTTTGTTGTAGACCTAGGAACGCTTACACCTTCATAATCGATACATTAAATACAATTCAAGATATTTCTAACTTACTCATTTGGTCTTCCGAGTTTTAATTCTTACATCGTAACTTGGAAGTAAATTTTTACCTGTGAGTTCCTGTACAAGCATCGAATCTGCGTTAGCTTTAAAAAAACTAAGTAAGCCTCGGGCTAACCTCATGCCCCTTTAGTAAGACAATAAAACAACTATCAAAATCATACTCATTCTGGAACATAAACAATTATTCTGAATTCAATAAGTTTCTAACTCATTAACTTTCAAGACTGAAAAATCAATACAAATTGAATACTATCAGTAGCAGGTGTATTATAAGTTAGTAAGTAATTCTGAAATCTTTTGATTACAGTTAGTCAACAATATTAACTCCTAATTTTTTCGTTGTATGTCATTTCTTTATAAACTATCTGACAACCAGATTAAAAGTTAGTTATTAAACTGGTATTCTGACTACGAGCTGGTGCTAAATGTCACATAGACAAATTTTAAATTTATGTAAATTTTGGAGTGTTACAAGTTCACCTGGTTGCTACAAAGCATATATTGAGGTACTTGAAGGGTACAATTGATTATGGGCTTAGATATGATGCGAATCAAAAGGTTAACCTACAGTTTTATGTTGATTCAGACTAGGTTGGCAGTGCCATAGATAGGAAGAGCACTTTAGGGTGTTGCTTCAGTATGGGATCAGGTATGATCTCCTGGTTTAGCAGGAAGCAGTCCTTTGTGGCACTAAGTACAGCCGAAGCAGAGTATGTCACATATTGTTCGACTAGTTTTGAGGTATGGCTTAGGAATCCACTATCTGATTTTTTTTATCTCTAATTAGAGGCGACTTGTATCTCCAACCAGAGTTGTGTGAAGTTGTCCGAGAACCCAATATTCCATGACAAGTCGAAGCACATTGAGATAAAGTACCACTATATTAGGGATATGGTATAGAGAGGAGCAGTGAAGCTCCATTATGTTGTGACAGACGAGTAGATAGCCGATGTGTTGACCGAGCCACTAGCAAGAGTGAAGTTTGAATAGTTCAGAGAGAATCTTGGTGTAATTCAAATCGAGGTTCCTTCCAAGGAGAGGTGATGAGTCTGGAAGATCTAGATGCATGAGAGCCTTTCTCACATGGTGGTAGGTGTGTCCTTTCATGGTGCAGATATAAGGGTTGTGGCTATTCCAACATGGTTGAGGTGTGTGCATCTGGGCCGTGCTCCGTATGATGATGAGATAATCTGAATATGATGAGATGATAGTAGGAGATTCAGGTTTTGCATAGGCATATAATCAGTCCTGGGAGATCCTTCATGTTTTGTAGATGCATATAATCAGTCTTGGGATGCTCCTTTAGGTATTACAAAGGCATATAATCAGTCCTGGGAGATCCTTCAGGTTTTGTAGAGGCATATAATCAGTCTTGGGATGCTCTGTCAGGTTTTGTAAAGGAATATAATCAGTCCTCGGAGATCCTTCAAGTTTTGAAAAGGCATATAATCAGTCCTGGGATGCTCCTTCAAGTTTTGCATAGGCATATAATCAGTCCTGGGAGATCCTTTAGGTTTTTTAGTGGCATATAATCAGTCTCGGGATGCTCCTTCAGGTTTTGTAGAGGCGTATAATCAGTCATGGGGTGCTTCTTCAGCTTTTGCAGAGTAAATGTAATAAGTATTGAGCTATACCTACTTGATGGCTTCCTCGCTGAAATGAATACCTACATGGAGGTTAGGCCTATATACAACATGAAAAAGGGATGGCTCTGTAGAACTTCTTATGAAGAGTAGATTCGAGAGATATCACCATTTGATCGAGATGATGACGACAATAGCAGTAGTGACAATGATGATCCAACGTTGATGATGATCCAACATTGAATACTTGTTCCTGTTTGTATTGATTCCTGTGTCAAGAGACTACCTTCCTAGTTAAGAGGGAATGTTAATGTAATTGTGACTTTGGAAGATATTCACTTGTATATTTCATATTGTGTTTTATTGTAACTCTGGCAAATATGCTTACTCCTCTATTCGAGAGAGTCATTATTGTATTAGAGTCATGTAAAGTCATGGAGGTTAACCCTCCATTATATGATGGGGCATTAGACCCTAGAGTTAAGTTGTATTTGGGTTATTAGACTCTCCTAGAGAAATCGGCCCTTTCTAGTTTAAGGCAAAATTCAAGTGAAGATAAAGTATAAATATAGAGGGCACTTCTCTCATTTATTCATTCAATCACTCATCAAGTTCACATGAGTGAGAGAACAAAGAAGTTCACACAAGTGAGAGAGAGAGAAGCTGCTGAAGAACATCTCCATCTTTTGGGTTTTACTTTTTCTATTGGTGCTTAATAAATCTCTGAGGAAGTTATGGGGTTTTCTCCTCTATGCTTTTCCTGAGGAAAAACTTTGTGTCTCTTGTCTCTTGTGATTATTGTTGTGCATGTTATTCTCTCAGATAAGATCCTATATCATATTGAATAAATTGTAAAAATCTAACACTTCGTGGCATCGATCGTCTGGTTCTTTTTATTTTATTAATTAATTTATAAGTTCAACATAATAAAAATAATAATAATGTGCAAACCATAGTATATGCACATTGTTCTACTATGTCCAACATAAACACAACAATAATATTTCTAGGGGCTACACTAGATGGTATTACACCAAGTCACTTAGTGACCACACTCTCCTATGAGGGATCTTTCCTATCTTCCGTAATATCCTCCTCTTCTAATGATATTGATATTGGGAAGGGTTTTCCTCCACACCCCCTAACCATCAACATCTCATGCAATCACATGCTGGCAAGATCACCAGCTTTGATACCATTGTAATATCCCCAATACAATACTATGAAAATTTGTAGTTTTGGTTGTGTGATTCCATCAAACAATTTACAAGTGTATCAAATACATTGCATACATTCTCAAGAAGACATTGAGTGTAACATTTTCAAGTAATCAAATACACATAAATTGCGAGAGAGAGAAAACATGATTTTTCATTATGGATGGAATGACACAATTTTGTATTTGGGGATGCTATAGCGACTACAATGCAACATGAAAACGTGACACAAAATGCCAAATAGTGGGAATAAAGCCATGGCTCATATGGAATACTGTAATGTTCCCTTCTTCTTGATCATGATGAGAGGAGGCCCTTTGTAGCCTATTTTCCTCCCATGGGCTATGTCCAATGAACACAGGGAGTCATTATTGATGTCACTTACCTTTAAAAAGGTGTTTTACTTCTAAAAGTGACTAATAGCTACTCAAACCTTAGAAACATGGATTTTAATTTTAATGTGGATTAAGGGAACATTCTAGATGGAGCTACATAGGAAGATATAAGGAGGGACAATGCCTCACTTAGACATCATATGTTTTTTATTTGATCTCTATATTGGATGCTCTTGGAGCAATGTTTTTCATTAGATGTTTTGGAAAACACTCTTCCATATTTGTTTTGTTTTGGTGATGTGAAATCCACCCAGGGTTTCCATTGAGATACATTTTGCATTTTGATTCATATTTGGGATTGGATATTTATGTGGAGATTTTTCCTATGGAGGGTTGAGGAGGCTACGAGGGCCATGGAACCTTGGGCATTTGCTGGTGGGGATGAATCCTCTTTGATAGTTTGTGGAGGTTGGAGGGGGATGAAACTCCCTCTCATGGATTCATGGACGAGGATAGAAGGGGTCAACCTAATATGTTCCATTAGTGAAGAGGCCAAGGGCCTTAGCAGCACTAACAGCCTCTTTTGGGAGAGGCCAAAATATTGGCGACAGGCTAAGTGAATTCGTGGAGGGGCCAAGTCTTTTATAAAAGGACTAATAATAACTCCATAAGGAATACTGGATACAAGGATATTTTTTAAAGAATAAAAAGACCATTGAAGGGTCACAACATTCGAATGAAGTCCAAGAACTTGACGAGAGGGCTCAAGAGCTGTGAAGGAAGTATGAGAAAATTGTTAGAGGGTGTGATCTCCTTGGAGCATGGAATCGTCACATTGGAGGAGGTTTTGTGGCTGGAGGAACTCTTTAAGTGGGTACAACGTCCCTTATATGAGCCATGGTTTTATTCCCAATATTTGGTATTTTGTGTGGTTTTGAGGTTGCATTGTAGCTACTGTAGCAACCATTAGAGAAATGTGTTGTTCCATCCATAGTAAAAAATTCATGTTGTCTCTCTCTCAATTTATGTGTATTTGATTATTTGCAAATGTTTGATGAAATCTATTCTTAGGAATGTATGTAAATTCTTTGTGAAAAGTACTAAGTGAATACACTTGCAAACCTTTTCACAAAATCAAACAACCAAAATACAAATTTTCATATTATTATATTTGGGATATTACAATAGACTCCATGTACTTTGCTAGGTTCTCCTCTCCAACCATGTGCTCTTCACTGACTTAGAACAAAATTCTTACTAGACCATCGAGATCTCCTTTTTACTATGAGGCTTATATCATTGTTTCTTAATATGTTCAAAGGCCTTCAATGAAATCCTCTTAGTCCAATAAAATATTTCTAGTAAGAAATGATCACTCGCTTCTCTTCATCAATTTTTTTATGTGTGCCAAAACAACTTTCCTTTAGAAACAAATCCATTCACCACTAAAAACCAAGGAACATATCCAATATGTTTTAGCCATACCAATAACATGTAGATGATCGATATGAAGTATTAGTGTTATAGATACATTAGGGTAACTCATAAATTATGGTTCCTCCCAACTTACAAAGGATACCACTGACCAATACTTAGACCAACTATTGACACAGAAAGTTCTAATGACAATGGATTTGGATAGATAATTATAAATGTTAAGAATACTTACATGAATAGAAAATTATATCATAAGACTACATAGATAATATCAATAATAAGAAGAATATTGTTTTCCATACGCAACTATGGAAAATTTGAGGCATGCAAAGGTAATAGAATGGGTGTAGAATGGAGCAAGTGATAATGGATTTATTAAAAAATAGAGCTTTGATACTACTGTTGGAAAGCTATGAATAGAGATAAATTGAGATTTCTCTTTTCATTAAGACGACACAGATATTAATACATTCAAATGTGACCTTGGTTTCATATTCCAAGAGTTCCATTGGACCCTTAATGACTCTTCCTATCCAGCTATGACTCTTCACATAAATAGCAATAATAAGAGAATACAATTTTATCAAAATACAAAGGATTAGGTTTTCAACATACATAAATCCTACCCCATACCAAATCAACATCATGAGGAACTTTATTTCATTACAAATATTCTCATTTTAGAAGGGAAAAGATGCAATATTTTTCATTGTTGATCAAACTGCCAAACATACCCATTTCTCAGTTGTTCGCCATCTTCCAAAATTATCCAAACTACAAAGGTTTTCCTTTAGTATCTATCATAGACTTCATGGATATTTAAAGGTTATTGTCTTTGCCAAGGATCCTAAATTCACTATTCACATTTAGAAATCATTTTTAAAGATTCAAGAGACAAAACTAGATATGCATTCAACTTATCATCCATAAGAAGATAGTCAAACTGAGGTTGGGAACAAGTGCCTTGAATAGTATCTTCATTTCTCTATTGTTGATAAACGACCCTGGTGGATTAAATGGTTACCCTTAGATAACTAGCGGTATAAAACTTCAGACCATATAACATCTAATTGTAGTGAGAGTAGTGAGTTGCTCTACAATCGAGTATGGGGAAGATGTTGTAATGTTATATAATGCTTTCCCTAAGTAAATTTTGGGATATTTTGGGTACCAATTTTGAGGAAGCAATCAAAGTGTGAACGAAGTTGCGATCAAGTGGGTAGGTAAAGTGGTCAGCTCCAAACAATTAGCCAAGAATTAAGGGAAGGAAGTTGGTTTGATGAAGTCCAACCAAAAGGTTGGTCAGGAAGTTACCTATTTTGTCCACTTACATTTATGGGATTGGGTAGTGGACTCTAGGAAAAATGGAAAACCGAGCCTATAAATATGTAAGGGGTTGGGAATTTTGGGGTTATACAGTTTTGGGGAAAATTATGAACTTTATGTATTATGTCGAAGTGAAGTGAATGTATTGTTTTTTTAAAGTATAAGCTGAAGTAAAGTCACAAACAAGGATGAAGGTCAGTATGTAGGTTGTGTGCGCAAAAAATTTGTAATGAGGCACTAAGGAGATGTCTGTAGGTTATCTGTGTATACTTAAGCATTCGATGTGTGACTATTTAATAATAACAAGCCCTTTTGTGGTTTTTCTCATCTTGGGTTTCCATGTTACACCTCTAGTGTCGTTTGCTTTTGATGTGTGTGTTAATTTGTTAATTGCTTATAATGCATCAATGGGTAAATATCTATGATGCATAGATCAATTAATAACTAAAAGGGTAATTATGTTGTCATAGTATGATTAAATGTCATGGTTGAATTCAATAATATTTGTCGTAGTTGTTGATCTGTTGAAGTTCCTTCTATCGGAGCTATTATGGTGCAACATGTCAATGTTCCCCTTCTTTGTTGCAAAAAAATGGTTCATGCAGTCCCCATAGGTACTTTGGGTGAGACTTCATCTGCTTTGTAGGTGTTGTCGAAAGGGCTAAAATCCTTTCGAGTTGGTATCTAGGGTTTTTGTTGGTATAATGTCATTTGAACCTAGGTTTTGTTAAGATTGTGCCAACAGGTAACATTACCAATAATAATAAATAATTAAGAAAAGTAAACCTCAAGAAATTGGTTCTCTCTCGGTGCTTGATAGATATGGGTTTAATATGTTCTATGTTGGTATAACCCCATTTGAAGCACTTTATGAATATCCTTGACTAAGCCTTGAAACTTATGTTCCTTCCAACTCTAACGTTCATGCAATTGCAAGTCATATCCAAAAAGTCCATATTACCTTACAACTTCTTTGAGGCAATCTTATGCTCATACAAACCAAATGAAGCAACAAGTTGATAAGAATGATTATGAATAATAGTTTTCAATTTGTGACTAGGTTTACCTTCTCCTCCAACATTACAAACAAGTTCCCAAGAAGAAAAATGTAGTTGAAAGTTCTGACCAAAATGAATCTATAGATCCTACAAAAGTCTCACCAAATAGGGAAGATCACATATTCCTTAGAGTTATCCACATCTTCACTCATTCACAATGTCTTCCATGCAGAGGTTATCTTAAAAAATGATTAGAAACATGTTAGAAACACTATGTAATTCCAATTCAAACACCTTTCCATAATTAGATGAAAAGGACAAGTTCATTTTTTAGCCATAATGGGTTGTAGAATTTTAGTGTCAAAAGCTACATCACAAGACCATCCCTTAGTATCTAATCAAATGGAAGATTCTCTCTTTCTCTAATGCCACATGGAAACACTGGATTCCGTTCATTAATATCCAAGAATACAAAATATTTGAGGTCAAAACTTCTTCTAATCCTAGGGGCATGTAATGTAGCTATGTACACTATTACTCTTATTCTCTTTATCCATGATTATCTATATCAACCAATATTTAACCATGATATATAAGAGTCGCACTAAATGCCCCACATCCATTATGTTATCTTTCTTTTCTTTTTTTTCACATGGAAATAAGTGACCGAAAAACCCACCAATACTTCATCATATTTCATGGATGGTAAAGGTGGTAAAAGTGGCCTTTAGATAGAAGTCTTGACCCCTAAATGCTCATAACCCCTCTCTTATAAAGTGGTGGCACATCTTACAATTAAAGTATCCCTTGAAGCTATTATTTTTCTTTATTTATTTCCCCTATTTAAACAAAACATTAATTTTATATATATATACTTTTGAAAATACCTTCATAATAAAATTTTAATACAACAAAATTAAATACATTTTACCTATTACCTATTTTAAGTTGAGAAAAGAAAACTGATATGTCAAAATATTAAAGAAGTCTGAATATCATAGTCATGTGGATCCCATTATGGAGACATCATTTCCTTGTCAAATTTTAGCCTATCCCCTCTTGCCGACCAGACGAAAACATTGGATAAAAGTGAGTTTGACTATCTGTTTTTTGTTTACGATCCCATACAGAACTTTAGGCCATCCGCATGCCATGACGTCAAACTCCAACAATTTAGTTTAACTCAATGCGGGATTTAATAACATGAAGTCAGATTCAGGATATGAACTGTAAACGTGAGTGGGAGGAGAGTCGGCAAAATATGTAGCTGTAATACATATTTATATACCGTTATTGTAGGATTTGATTATGGAAATTGAAGCTGGTAACTAAAGACAAAACAATATTGGATACATATTGCATTGTTTTTTGTTATTATTGGTTTTAGTGTTATTGAGATCTGTGGCAACTTGGCAAGTGGGAATCAGTTGAATTTCTATAAATTTAAATTTGGGTTAAGTGGGTAACCTCCAGATTCATTTGGGCAATATTAATGGGTGTCCACAGAGAAGCAGGCAATTCATTGGTCTGAAATTCTGGGATTCCTTCTGTTTTAGAAATGGGGAAAGAGTTTGTAACATTGTTTGAAGATTCAGCAAAATTCTGGAGTTGATATCACTCTGCACTGGGATGAGGAAAACAGGTTAGATCCTCAGTTGAATTCTCCCCAAAAGCAAAATGAGACATCCCTAATTGGTTCTCCACTTGGATTTGCAAAACCTACCTAGCAGATTGAAATGGAGTATCCAGAGAGCTATACTTGTGTCACATCCCATGCCCATGGCACAAAACACATATATACTCATTGCAGCATGCAGAGTGAAATTGTGCAATATCCTGTTCATGTTCCAAAACAACATGAACAACAAATACGGGATGTTGCATTGACACCTCAGAGCCATGCAAATGTTGCAGTTTTTCCTGTTGCCCATTTTCTCAGTGCTTGCTACCTCTGCAAACGGCAGTTGAGCCATGGGAAGGACATCTACATGTACAGGTCTGTTAGAATCATTATACCATGAGTCTTCTGTTGGAGATTGCTATAAATCATGGAGAATATACTTACTCAAATTTTATTACAGTTTTAGGTCAATGGTTTGTTAGATAATAATGACTCATTAGGGATTCCTAGAGTTTAGGGATTAGGTTGGGGTAGCTGGAGGAGGTTGAGATATTCTCTCAACTTCTCCCTACAAAAATGGAATAAGTTGGTATCAGAGCAGGCTCAGCCCTGACTCTCTCACGAGAGGGGCTGTGATCATGCAATCTAGACAATGTTAATCTTCTGTAAATAGATTAGCGTAGAGTGAGAGTAGATTGTTTTTTATTTATGTGTTAGTTGTTTGTTTGCCTACCGCTTGGTGATCTGCGCACACAAGGATTGCTGCGTTTATTGAATCGCTGCTGAACTCTGTTCACTGAAAATGCACAAGTAAGCTGCTACAGCAAAAGAAGAAACCTGTTGATCGCTGTGGAGAAGCCATCCGTCCTGTGCAAATCGCTGTGGAGGAACCTAGAGAAGCCGTCCGTCCTGCTGTGCAAATCGCTGTGGAAAGGAGATCCATTCAATCAGCCGTGAGAAACGCTGCCTTCATCTGTGCAAAGATTGATGGTCACTAAAGCGGTCAGCTATGAGGAGTGGTGAATTCGCTGGAGAAAGGAGCTGCCGTCAGTCGTATTAAACGTCTTTGTGAAGGAGCTGGCAAAGGGATCAACCATCGTGAGCGCAGGAGCCGAGGGAGGAACTGACCGTAGCCGAATCTGTTCGCTGGAAGGAGCCGTGAGACGCATCTGTTTGCTGGAGGTCGCACTGTCAAACTCTGTTTGCATCTGCTGTGAAAATTGAGATCGCTGCCAGGAGTACGCTGAAATTAATAGATCGCTTCCTCTGTTCATGTCCGTGAAGGGATCACTTCCTCTGTTTTCTACTGAACCGATTGTGCGTCAACTGCTGAAGAAGGAATTGTGTGTTGACTGCTAGATGTTGGTTGCATAAAGAAGTCACCTTTCTGTATCTAATTACTATGCACTGTCAGAGAGGAGCTGCTACGTGGAAGAGAGGCACAATTTTTTTGTCAACTAATCATTGGTTAAGCCATGACATGAAGGCCAATTTCCAGTCAGTAGATCTCGGAAAGGATATTACCAGTTTGTCAAAGGAGAGCTGGAATTATGGTTACCTGCGTGTCATTGAGAAGTCTCAAAGAAACCCACCGTTGTGTCATATCATTAGCGTTAGCTTCATAATCTGGTTTTGATGGCCCAAATGCAAGTGATGACAATTCAGAAGTGTAGTTAATATTGTGTGAAATTTGTTGTTGTTTTATAGAATGTGAAGAATTATAATATAGAACCAAATATAGAACAGAGTGATGTAATTCGGGCTAGTGGTTCTTGATTTCTTCGGTGCCACAAGAACATGTTACTAGCTTGAATATATATACAATTCTGTTAAAAGATGGTGATTTTTGCTGTACTTCGGTGCTCCAAGATCATTAAGTGTGTATAAAGGTCACCTGGTAAGTTGGTTCTTTTCAAAAATCGTATTCGGATCATCTAAAATCTTGTTAACGAAAGAGCTCGGCTACTTATTGTGTTTTCAAAAGCTCCTTGAGGTTTTATGTTCTGTAAAACTCAGATTTGAAAATTTTCTCATTCTCTCCTCGTTGTTTATTGCAGAGGTGACAAAGCATTCTGCAGCATGGATTGCCGTTACCAACAGATTATGATGGATGATGTAAGGGTTTTACCATCAGATTTTGATGGATGAGCAAATGGAAATCGTTCATTATCCTTATTGAGAGCAAGGAATGGGGTTTCAATGTATGTACTGTTTTCATCTGAGGAGATTTAGGACACTACACAGCCACAGCTGATATAAAAACATAAGTGTTTTTTTGTGCATATTGCCACAAGTTTTTATGTTCAAACCCCTGTAAATTTTCACAGGCTATGTACAGTACTGATGGAGCCCAAAAGCTTTCTATTGTACATGCATTCCATTGTAGTTGGAGCTTATAGCAGAGAAATCTAGATGGCCAAAAGATGCTCTTATATGGTTTTACGTCTGAGGAATATAGCCATGATGTTTGAAAGCAGATTAGTGAGCGATATTACAACTTTCTGATTTGTTTTTCACAGATTATGATCAGATGTTAGCACTAAACGCTACTATCTTTAAACTCAATCACCCATTTTCAATAATGAGTTGTTACCCACTGTGACATAATTGTTTTAAAAAAAAAACTAAAATTGTTACATAATTGTTATTCACAAAAACCAAAAGAAAAACCTAAAATTTTGGAAGAAAAAATAAAAAACAAAAAAACCTAAAAGGGTTATGTAATTGTTCTTAATAAAAAAAAGTAAACTACTTAAGGAACCATTTGCAACTATAGAACGACTTGGCTCGCGTGAGCTGTCACATCTGACGTTACCGGTCCTCGAACCGGTGCAAATGGTCGAGCAAATAGGTCAATCTCAAAAAAAAACCTAAAACCTAGAAACTATATATGGGTTTCACGTTTTGACCGTTTTTCTTACAATACAAAATTATTTATGAAAAACCTAAGAACTATAACATGGCTTCACAACATTTTTTTTATTACAAAGATGCAGTGACCCTATAGTGCAATTTTCCTATGAATCTGGCGAAGAAATATAATCTATAAATTTGTAATTAGCCAGGTCCAATTAGTTTTCGCCAGTTTCCTTATTCTGTCAATGAACACAAGAAAGCTTTTCGAGACTGATTTTGCAAGTCTCTCTTTAACTGTCGACAGTTTTTAAATTCTAGAATCGAACTATGTTCTGTATCATGAAATAGAGGTAGAGGCAGACTCAGAGGGAGAAGGTGCATTACTTTTATCTACGTTAGTTTTTCACTCAAATCTTTTATACTGACAATAAATTGGTTTGGTAAATGAACACACAGCGATTGAGTTTAATGGTCAACAAATCGCCGATATCACTGAAATGAAACGATCTTGTTCTTGGTTAACCCTAAAGATTCTTGATCTAAACTTTAAACCAGATCATATAATATATTCAGGACACTGTTATTATGAACATCATAATACTCATAATACACAGTGAAACATAAAATCTGCTTAGATGAGTAGAATGGATGACTTGAACGCAATAATAACAACAACCAAAGCTGGTGTTTATCGCTAGAGGTTCTGGTTATAGGTTCAATGGAGTTGATAGGAAGAATATTTGATAAACATTTATGTATCCTTGTGAAATTTGGAGTTATGTATGATTAGATTTAAAAAATTTGATTGAAATTTCATTTATGACATCTTATGTACCTAACTAATAGGAGCCTATGATGGATTTATAATTATCACTGTAACAGCAGCATGCAACGTTCTAGAAAGAAAAGAACCCATGCCATATTACCTCTTCAAATTTCGCTTTGGGATAAATGACTGTAGTCTGCAACAATCAATTGAGTGTGGCCACAGTAGGAAAATCAGACCTTTAGAATCTTGTGAAGAAAGTAAACTACATTCAATCTAAGCTGCTAAATTACTAGTACCTTTTAAAACATTTAGCGCTTATTTTTACAAAGTATCTTGTATTCTGATAAAAATAGTACAGTGATACAGTATTGCTAAAAGGTGTTTTACATCTCATGAATATAGAAAAGGTAGTGAAACCCTCAAGCAAACGAGTACATATAAATTCAGAAATATAATGGGAGCTAAAGACCGAGAGAGCATTATTTTAGAAATGGAGTCCGTGAAATAAACAACGAACAATCAAGTGAACAACATACTCATCATTATTGCAGGACTCTCCTTATTTGCAAAAAAACAAGCTGTGAAGAGGGTGCCATGAGGTATCCCTTCCCTTACGAAGCTCACTCCCTTGCTACCATTGATCTTTTGCGTAAGATAATGGCCGCTTGCACCTAGTTTTGGAGCTAGTTTTGGAGGGCTAATCTGTTTTCTTCATGTTGCTCTATTTTATGCATGCAGCCTGACTACTTTAATAATAGCCAGCTGCTTTACAGTCTAGTATGGGAGAGATGTTGTCACTTAATGTTATGGTACAAAAACAAAAATAATTTTAGTTGCTTTATAGCCATTATGGAGAAGATGTTGTCACTTAACATTACATTACAAAAACAAAAATAAATAATAAAAATTACATGTCCCTTAAAAAACTAAGTAACAAAATAATATGAACATGTTGGTTGGAAATTACATGTCCCTTAAAAAAGTAAGTAACAAAATAATATGAACATGTTGGTTGGATGTGACTTAAAAGAATCCACAAGAATCCACACATCATGTCCGCTTATAAAATAAAAAAATTAAAACCAGCATAGATCCATCTTAAACCCAGATCTATCAAGCAACCAAAGATAAAATTTCTTGAGGTGCAATTTTTTTCTTGACGTGTAAAAAGTCTAAGATAAAAAAAGTTACACTTCAAGAAATTGGATCCCTCTCTGTGCTTGATAGATCCAAGTTTAAGATAGATCTATGCTCGTTGATTTTCATTTTTATTTTTACAGAAAAATATTTGCTTACTAATCTTTGGTTATGATTGTTGACTTCTACTTACTAAGAGTCTAATATAAACTTATAGACTTTTAAGTCATGGATTTGTTAAGCCATCACATACCAAATGCCAAATGATTCATCATTAGACATATGTAATACAAATATAGATAAAGATTTTAAAAAATACCACAAGGTAACCAAAACTGTGTTAATAGTAGGCTTCAACCTGTGACAACAACCCATTGGCCCAACAACCCCCAATGGGTTGTCCATAACCCCATATTCTCGACTAGTTTCCTTCATCCATTGGGCATAATGGAGTCAAATTTCTCAATTATTAATCAGGGAGTTCCCCAAGCAAGGCCTGTAAACTTCCCCCACTTTTTGTTGATACTGCTAGACTTTTAAGTCTCCACTTTTTGTTGATACTGCTAGATTTTTAAGTTGTTGGAATTATGTAATTACTCCACCGTCAGACTGCAATAGATTTTGAAGCGGCAACATCAGTTACCGAAAATTTGAAGAGACATCACCGTCCAGCTTGTGACCGTCACAACATTGAAGAGTCACAGCACCGCCACATCACCTCAACACTTGAAAAAACATAAAAACCCATTTTTATATGTTAGCTGAGCGGATCTATTTTTTGAAGAGGCAGCATAGTTTATATTTCTGTCAGACTGTAACAGAGCATTAACATATTGTAAATCATTTGAACAGAGAAGCCTGTTTTGTTAGCGAAGGGCCAATTAGCATTTAATGGCCGACTTAGTTAAAATTCTATAAATACTTGCTTTGTAAACCATATTTCATAGCCTGAATATGAACAACAGAGCGTAATAGAAACAGAGTTGAAACTCTGATAATTTCCTATGTAATTCTATTTTTGAAAAAACTCAGTTTTTTTTTTTTATGTTGGCTTGCTGTAGCAGCTCGTGTTTTTAGTTTGAATGTTGTTTATGTATTAAGTAGAATATTTGTGATAAGTTTCTGGACGCAGGGGTCATCAAATCAGTGCAAAAATAGAGAGTTGTGCGTGAGCTGTGAGCAGTCGCAACTAGTGAATTTAAGCGTATAAAGTGTTGCTGGCTGTAACAGCTAGCTGTAATACAATCTTGGAAGTGTCGGTAGCAGTAGCAACCGAGCTGCAATAGTCCTGTAGGTGCTGGGTTGTGATTTTGAGCTCTGTCAGTAAAGATGTACATTGTTGAGAAGAGCTTAACATTGACTGTAAGTGATTTTTTGAGCTGTACGTGATGTCTCAAGTGCTGCTAAGGAAAGGAGCGGAATTCTCCTGCCTTCCCCACAGTGGTATCAGAGTGTAGTTAAGTTTCATCTCTTGTTTAGGAGTCTGATTAAGTTTTATTGCTCATTTGTTTTTGAAATTATTGAAATGGCTACTAACAACAGTGTAGTACAGCCACAAATTCCAGTGTTATCTGAAAGGAATTATGACACTTGGTTTATTAAGATGAGAACTATCCTACGTGCTCAGGATTTTTGGGAGTTTGTTACGATTGGCTATCCTAAACCAGCTAATCAAACAGCTGAGTTGGCTTTGACCAATGCTGAACGTGTTCTGTTAAAGGAAAATCGGAAGAAAGATAATAAAGCTCCTGGTCTCATTCAGCAAGGCCTGAGTGAATCTATTTTTTCGAAGATATCAAGTGCTGAGTCTTTAAAGAAAGCTTGGGATACTCTTGAAACGTGCTATCAAGGTGTGACCAAGGTGAAGAACGTTAAGTTGCAGAATTTAAGAAGAGACTTTGAGAATCTGAAGATGAAAGACAGTGAGACTATTGATAAATTCATGACACAAGTCATGAGTGTTGTAAACCAGCTGCGGCAGTATGGTGAAGATCTTCCAAATCAACTTGTGATTGAAAAATTGTTGAGATGTTTGCCGAAGAAGTTTGAAGGTGTGGTTGTTGCAATTGAAGAGTTTAAAAATCTCAGTCAAATGCACATTGATGAGTTGACTGGTCATTGCTTGCTCATGAATAAAGAATAAACAGGTATGATGACACTCCTTTAGAAAATGCTTTTAAATCTCAGTTAAATGTTACTAGAGGTAGAGGCAGAGGAAGATCTAGTAACAGAGGAAGAGGAGGACAAAGTGCTGGTCATAGTGACAGCAAAAATGATTCTGAAAATGAAGAGAAGTTATAGCAGAGTACTCCTAGCATAAGGGGGAGTAGCAACAGAGCAAGACAGTCAGGAAATCAGAGGTATGATAAATCTAAAGTCCAATGTTTTTATTATAAGAAATTTGGGCATTTTGCTAACAAGTGTTGGAAGAAACAAGCAGATGCTAGTAATGTCTACACATATGACAGAGGAGACTGAAAAAGAAGAACATCCTATGTTTTTGACTTGTAATGTCATCGAGGAAAGTTCAAAAGATATTTGGTTTTTAGACAGTGCATGCAGCAACCACATGACTAGAAATAAGGAATTATTTTCAAGTCTAGATACCAACATACAGTCTGAAGTAAAGTTGGGTAATGACTGTAAGGTAAAAGTTAATGGTAAAGGTGTGATTGTTGTGTATGCAAAAGATGGTAAAAGAAGAACTATTCATGATGTTTATTATGTTCTTGGTTTGATGTGTAATTTATTGAATGTCGGATAATTGTTGGAAAAAGAGTACAGAGTATTCTTTAAGAAAAAGGTATGCACTATTTATGATAAATATCCAAGTAAACAGTTGATTGCCAGAGTAGAGATGACAAAGAATAGAATGTTTACGCTGATTATGAGAAATGATTTGACTAACTTTTTGAATGCTTATAAAACTAAGAGTTTAGATCAATCATGGTTATGGCATTTGAGATATGGCCATTTACATTTTGGTAGTTTATAATTGCTACAGAAGAAGCAGATGGTAAAAGGATTGTCGAGTATTGAGAAGCCAGCAGGCTCATGTGAAAGTTGCATATTGGGAAAGCATCATAGAGAGAAATTTATTTCTAGAGTCTCAAACAGAGCAAAGGAACCATTGGAGCTGGTACACACTGATTTGTGTGGACTGATGCAAACACCTTCTTTGACTGGTAATGTTTATTTTATGTCTTTTATTGATGATTACAGTCAAAAAACTTGGGTGTATTTGTTGAAACAGAAATCTCGAGCATTTGATGTGTTTAAAAGTTTTAAAGCTATAGCTAAAAAAGAGTGTAACAAATTTATTAAAGTCTTGAGATCAGATGGAGGAGGTGAGTATATGTCAAATGAATTTATGGATTTCTGTAAGTATCATGGAATTAAAAGGCAGATTACTATACGCTACACTCCACAACAAAACGGTGTAGCAGAAAGGAAGAATCAAACCATTATGAACATGGCTCGAAGTATGATGAAGGATAAGCATCTTTCAAATGAATATTGGGGAGACATTGTTACTTGTTCAGTGTACATTCTGAACAAAGGCTCAATGAAAAGCGTGAAGGATCGAGTTCCTCAGCAAGCTTGAAGCGGTAAGTGTAGCAGTATATCTCATTTAAGAATTTTTGGTTGTGTAGCTTATGCACATGTACCTGAAGAGTTGAGGAGAAAGTTAGATGACAGAAGTCAAAAATGTATTTTTGTTGGATATAGTGAAGAATCTAAAGCATATAGACTTTATAATCCCATCACCAAGAAGTATGTAATTAGCAGAGATGTGGTTTTTAAAGAAGAAGAAGCATGGGGTGGGAACATTGATAAATTAGTTGGTAAGGAAGTTGTAACACCTCACACAGAAGATGAAAAAGATGAACATGGCACACATGGAGGATAGTTGACTCCACATACACCAGCAACAAGGACACCTGCCAGAACGCCCAGAGCTCATGAACATGGTGAACCATCAAGTGTTGGTGGATGAAAAGGAATGGGATCGGAGGTAAGTAATGAATCAAATCCTACATTAGCATCATTAAGAAACAGAGTTAGAGGTCAGAAGACTAGAAGTTTAAGAGAATTATATGGACAGAATGATGAAGTAGATCAAGTTTCAAATTTTGCATTTATAGCATGTGATCCTGTAGACTTTGATGAAGCTGTTAAAAATGATGTTTAGATAAAAGCAATGGATGAAGAAATTGATGCCATAGAAAGAAACAATACTTGGAATCTTGTAGATTTGCCTGAAGATAAAAATTGTATTGGTGTCAAATGGATTTATAAAACTAAGTTAAATGCTGATGGTGATGTTGAAAAATATAAAGCAAGACTTGTTGCTCAGGGGTTTAGTCAACAACCTGGAATTGATTATAATGAGACATTTGCACCTGTAACCAGACTTGATACGGTAAGAATGGTATTAGTTATTGCTGCTCATAATAAATGGTATGTACATCAAATAGATGTAATGTCTGCATTTTTTAATGGATCTTTAGAAGAAGAGGTTTATGTAAGACAATCTCCAATATATGAGGTTGATGAACAAGAAGACAAAGTCTACAGATTGAAGAGAGCGTTGTATGGATTGAAGCAGGCACCCAGAGTTTGGTACAGTAGAATTGATGAATATTTGAATGGTGAAGGATTCAGCAGAAGTCCAAGTGAACCAACATTGTATACAAAGGTAAACCAAGAAGGTAAAATACTAAGTGTTTGTTGATATGTGGATGATTTTATATTCACTGGAGATTTGTTAGTAGATGAGTTCAAGAAAGCCATGAAAATAGAATTTGAGATGACTGATTTAGGAATGATGAAATATTTCCTTGGTATTGAAGTAATCCAATCTGAAGATGGTATTTTTATATGTCAGTGTAAATATGCAAATGATGTATTGAAAAGATTTAGAATGTTGAATTGTAAGCTAGCTGTAACTCCAATAGCAACTGGCACAAAACTCAGTAAGGAAGATGATGGGTCAAAGGTTGATCCAACGATGTATAAGAGACTGGTTGGAAGTCTCATGTACTTAACTGTAACAAGACCTGATATAATGTTTGCAGTAAGTTTAATTTCAAGGTTTATGGAAACACCAAAAAGAACCCACTATCAAGCTGGAAAGAGAATCCTAAGATACATTTCTAAAACAACAAATTTTGGTATCCAGTATACATGTAATTCAAATTTTAAGTTGATTGGATACACTGACAGTGATTTTGCAGGTTCTATTGATGATAGAAAGAGCACATCTGGATATGTGTTCAGTTTTGGATCGGGATCAGTAGCATGGGCATCGAAGAAGTAGCCCATTGTGGCACTATCCTCTGCTGAGGCAGAGTATGTTGCTGCAACATCAGCTGCATGTCAAACAGTTTGGATGAGAAGAACTCTTTCTGAGTTACAGCATGAACAAAATGAACCAACTCCATTTTTTTGTGATAATAACTTAGCTATTGCACTATCAAGAAATCATGTCTTTCACAAAAGAAGTAAGCGTATTGATACATGGTATCATTTTATTCGTGAACTGATAAACAACAATGAAATCAATGTGGAATTTTGCACATCAAGAAATCAATTTGCAGACTTGTTTACAAAACCATTGGGAAAAGATTTGTTTGAACTTCATAGGAAAAACATTGGGGTTTGTAAGCTGTAATAGAAATCAAGTGTTACAAAATGTTCTTTTTTGAAGTGTAGTAATTAAGGGGGAGAATGTTGGAATTATGTAGTTACTCCATCGTCAGACTGCAATAGATTTTGAAGCGGCAACATCAGCTGCCGAAAATTTGAAGAGCCATCACCGTCCAGCTTGTGACTTCCGCATCACTGAAGAATCACAGCACCGCCACACCGTCTCAACACTTGACAAAACAACAAATTATTAAAACATAAAAAACCATTTTTATATGTTAGCTGAGAGGATCTATTTTCTGAAGAGGTAGCGTAGTTTATATTTCTGTCAGACTGTAACAGAGCATTAACATATTGTAAATCATTTGAACAGAGAAGCCCGTTTTGTTAGCGAAGGGCCAATTAGCATTTAATGGTTGACTTAGTTAAACTTCTATAAATACTTGCTTTGTAAACCATATTTCATAGCCTGAATACGAACAGCAGAGCGTAATAGAAATAGAGTTGAAACTCTGATAATTTCCTGTGTAATTTTGTTTTTGAAAAAACATAGTTTTATTTTTTTTATGTTGGCTTGCTATAGCAGCTCGTGTTTTTAGTTTGAATGTTGTTTATGTATTAAGTAGAATATTTGTGATAAGTTTCTGGATGCAGGGTCATCAAATCAGTGCAAAAATAGAGAGTTGTGCATGAGCTATGAGCAGTCACAGCTAGTGAATTTAAGCATATAAAGTGTTGCCAGCGGTAACACAATCTTGAAAGTGTCGGTAGCAGTAGCAGTTGAGCTGCAACAGTCCTGTAGGTGCTGGGTTGTTATTTTGAGCTCTGTTAGTAAAGTTGTACATTGCTAAGAAAAGTTGAACATTGTTGAGAAGAGCTGAACATTGACTGTAAGTGATTTTTGAGCTGTATGTGAAGTCTCAAGTGCTACTAAGGAAAGGAGCGGCATTCCCCTGCTTTCCCCACATAAGTCATGGGTTTCTTAGGCCCATCACATGCCAAATGATTCATTATTCAGCATATTTAATACAAATATAAATAAATATTTTGAAAAATACCACAAGGTGACCAAAACCATGTTAATAGTAGGATTCAACCTAGGACAACAACCCCTAATGGGTTGTCCATAACCCCAGACCAGTGGCCTTCATCCATTAGGCATAACGGAGTCAAATTTCTCAATCATTAATCAATGTGGAGTTCCCCAAGCAAGGCCTGTAAATTTCCTCCACTTTTTGTTGATGCTGCTATATGGTTTAGCTGTCAACTTGTATAATTGGAAAACGCAAAGCAAGATGCTTCCCCTAGCTTACCAACCCTTGGGTACATATTTTGGGTGGGGTTTTGTACCGGGGATGTTAGGTACGTACTCAGTATGGTCTGTGAGTACTTGGTATGTCAAATACCTAGGTTGTGGGTTATTGGAATAGTTTTTTTTCTAGACTATGTATATATGTATAATTAACATAATTACTTAATTTATGGTCATTGTTTAATCGAATTTAATAAAAAACAAACTATCTAAACCATTTTAAATATTTTTATCCAAAGTTACAATGAAAATGATGCCCAGACACTCAACTAAAAGACACGGCACATTGTGTTCAAGGAGTTTTCCGATTTCCATCAATATCCAAGCACCAATGAAAGGAGCATTAATCCCCATACCCAAATATCTTTTCATTCTCTACAATTTCTGCTCCTCCTGTGAGCCAATTTCTGTGTGTAGAAGTTTTTAGCTGTAAACTTGCATGGGAAAAAAGGATTAGAAATGGCATCAGCTTATGAAAATTCAGAGAATTTATATGTGTGCACGGTAAAGAGAATTTAGCAATTGTAATTTTAGCAAGTTCTGTTTTGAGTGTACTTTTCTCTTTAATCTCTCTTTATATTCATCAAACACCTTTATATTGGTTCAATGATCACTCGCTGGCATTTTTGTGTGTGTTTTTTCCACTTCATAATTTTACGATGAGTTATATGTCAATGTGCTCATTGATTTTATTTTATGTCATTGTGCTCATTGATAATTTATTGATAACATGGCTGTTTTTTTGTTATAATAAATTTATATGTGTGGTTTCTATTTTCTAATTTGATGGGTTTAATGTTGACGTTTTACTTCTTTTTATTTTATAGGTATGCCAAAAATTATAAAGAACAAGAGAATCTATCCCACATGTACTAGAGTTTGGGCACCAAGTTGGAGGGGTTCAAACCTTGAGTGATTTGTTTGAATGGTGGGGAGATGTTTGTTTTCAATGCACAATGCAGTTTGTTTAGAAATTGAATAAGTAGTTCATCAGTGACATGGAACATTTTTCAGATATTCTTTCTGTGATTACTCATTTTCCATTAAATTTTAAATGAATGCATCGAATTGCGAAGTTTTATTGACGAAAATTATAAGATTATATTGGCTAGCTTTTTGGCTAATTTGAATGTTATTATTTGATTATTATTAATGTCAATAGATAACCTCCCTTTTTTTTCATTGACGAGGATTATAAGATTATATTGGCTAGCTTGTATTTAGGAGTGGTAGTTTGATTGTTTAATGATTGGTAGTTGTAGGTTATTTTAGGTAGTGGTTTTCTGTGAATAATGGTGATGAATCAACTTGCATTTGTTACTTTAAGTGATGTAATTTTCCTTGAATAATGGTGATGAATCAACTTGTATTTGTTACTTTAAGTGATGTGGTTTTCCATGAATAATGGTGATGAATCAACTTGCATTTGTGGATAACAATTAGTGTTTTTACATTAGAAAAAAAATTGTGATTTTAGAAACTTGCATTTATGGATAACAATTAGTGTTTTTACATTAAAAAGGAAATTGTAATTTTAGAAAGATGGTGTTTGTAGAATTGGTTCCAACTATTTGATAAAAGTTTTAGGGAACTTATTCCTCATACATTTATCAAAAGACCTTTGTAATTGATATTGTTTACAGCTATGTTTGCAAAAAGAATTATATTAAAGGGTTTACCTCCAACCACATTTATTAAAAGACCTTTGTAATTGATATTGATTACAATTGTGTTTGCCAAGAGAATTATATTAAAGGGTTTACCACCAACCATATTTATTTAATGTAGTGATTTTGTTTGTAATGCTTTTAAGGTCCAATATACTGTAAAATAAAGGTTGGTTTGAATAAGCATCCATCTGTTGGCTTTCTATTCTTCTTTCTAAAATTTGATAATTAATTGTTTTAGTAAAATAAAGGTTGGTTTGAATAAGTATCCATCTTTAAGCTTTATAGTCTTCTTTCTGATCCTTGCTATTTAAAGGTTTTGGTATATTTTAACATGTGTAAGATGTTGATTTATTATTGTTTTACATCAGACAAACATGTAGAAATTTCTTTTCACAATTGCCTTATGTTGCTGAACAATAGACATTACTTCACAAAGAAAAGAGGTCTTCATGAAGATATTTAAAAGTGTACTCAAATAAATTTATAAATATAAAAATATAAATCTCTGCATGAGGAAGAGATTTTTCATGTAGAAAGACATTAAAAAGTGCACTAAGAACATATATAAAACATACCTATAATCCATTTTGATAGTAAGGATAGTTGTCATTGAATTCTTTATATTATTTTAAGAACTTAGAAAGACATTAAAAAGTGCACAAGAACATATATATAAAACATACCTATAAATCATTTTGATAGTAAGGCTAATTGTCATTGAATTCTTTATATTATTTTAGTTCTTAATTTGAAATAAAACATATCTAGAATCCATTTAGACAGTAAAGCCAATTGTGATTTAAATCTTTATATTATTTTAGTTCTTAATTTGGAATTGAGAATCGGTTCATACCAATCAAAGGTACAGTATAAAAATTGTGATGTGCGTTACATAGCAATGTGTGTGTTTATATGATTTAAATTAGATATTCATTTCTTTTTCATAATTAAATTAACCATAGATTTAAGTTAGATATTGTTTGTAGTGTTTATTCATGAATTATTTGATATAATTTCTGCATTTAAATGCAAACATAGATAGGGCGTGATATGTGTAGAAAAAGCACAAGTTGATTAGCTTGCTTACATATTTTGTTCTAGATTTATTTTGAATATAAGGAGAAATCTCTATCTAAAGTAAATGTATAATCCAAACAAACAAAGTGTTTTTTGTTTTGATTTTTAGTTACTTTTAGTTTTGAATCCTATTAAAGACTATGGATGACCATTTATTTTTATTTACAGATGCATATACAACCCTCTAAAACTTGTCTTTATTTACCATCATCTCTATAGTTACTCTTACTATAGAGATGATGTGATAGTCGAATAGGGTGCCATGTGGCAGGCATGTATGTCAGTGTTGATGTGGCAGCTTCTCTGCTGACAACCTAATAGAGTTGTATTTTTTTGTTGTTGGGTACTCTTCATATTGATTGGGTTGTTGAGTTCTCTGCTTGAAACTAATTGCAATTTAATTGTGTTAATATGTATTTGTGAGATAATAAGTAAACATGCCAAACTAATCAATAAAAAAGTATATTTGACCAAAGTTTTGATTAATACACACGACCTTGTTCTTTGTTGGGATTCTCTTTAAATATTTTTTATGAGGCCACACATCATCAATTCAATTACATAAGAAAACAAGATATTTATTCAACTAATTCATACACAATATAAAACCACACTAAAAATACAATACAAAACCACAAAAACTTTAAATATTTTTTATGAGGCCATACATCATCAGTTCAATTACATAAGAAAACAAGATATGTATTCAACTAATTCATACAAAAAATAAAACCTCACAAAAGGCATCTGCAATAATTCTCTTTCAAAGGTCTAGAACAGTGAAAAAATGAGGGTTAGGGTAAAAAAGTTTTCATATGTTATGACCTAGAGGTATGCAGGAGAAGGTTTGATGCTACTGGGGAGGCTTATTTCTAAGATTGAAGGTCAAAAAAGTAAGAAATACTTTGGCGCAACCTAGAAAGATACATAAGTATGAAAAATATGATCAAGGAAAGGGTCTAGGAAAGAATGGGAGGTGTAGATTCAACCCGCAAAAGAGATCAAAGGGCCAAAAGTCATTTGCACCTAAGAAAAATCAGGAGCGGAAGTCCAGAAGCAGAAAAGACAGCTTCGGTCATTAAAAAGTTCAATTCCCGATTTCCAACTTCCGTGATATGGGATCCGACGGCTCAAAAAGATTCCGCCCAAATCGACAATGCGGAAAGGCACATAAGAGCGGAAATAGGAAATCAGAAACCTTAAAAATTTGGTCCTGGAAAGTTGATTTTCTGCTTTTCGCTAGATCCAGTGGTCCATAAAGCTTCCGCCCATATCAACGGTGCGGAAAGGAGAAAATTGAAAATCAGAAACACTAAGAGGTTTCATTGTGAAAGTTGGAGTTATGGGTTCTATTTTCCGCTAGAATCAACGATGCATAATGAATCTTGAGGTAAGATCAATGACCCATGAGCAATTTCACTAGTAAAGGTTCGGGCATGAAGAAAACTGTTGCAGAACATTGAGGAAGACTCTGATCCATCGTTTTCAGTCGGCAAGCATGATTTCTAGGTGTTTTGTTCTCCATTTTTTTCCAGCATGTGCGTCACAGCATACTTCCCTATTTTGTTAACAAATCATGGAAAATTTGTCAGATCAGAGGTTGTTGGGATTTTATAATCATTCAGATTCAATCCCCGTTTTGGTAGCTGTTTGTTGGGGCTCTGTTTCGGGGTTGGTCTCGAGAGCCCAGGGATCCATAAATGTACCCTCAAAAGAGGAAGAAAGGGTTGAAATATTTCATTCAGAAGCCTCAGCATGGGATTTTGTAGCTCTATCATGTTCTTGGAATCTTTAATGAAAAGTGAATTCTAAGTTTTCTAAGATTCATCATAACGTCCCCAGTTTAGTCTATTTTTTCCTTTTTAAACTCCATTTTCATATCTATGTATTTTCTGCTAATGCATCTCTAGTTGTATGTGAAGAATTTGCTCTTTGATAAGCGCTCTTTGCATCAGATTGTGCATTTGTGTATGTGTTCCTGGTAAATGTTTTGGAATTCATCTTATATGCTCCATTGCAGTTACTAGCCTCTATTGTTGATTCTGCTAAAGGTGTATTCAGGAGATTCATCCCCATATAGATGCCTCCTGTTACATTGGGCTTCTTCTTATTTCCCCCTGCCATCTCTTTAAAGATATTTTGCTGAACATTGGTTCTTATTTTTCCTCAGATTATGAAGTTTATTGCTGGTTATTATTTGTTGTAATCCCTTGAATGTTTTGGGAAATGAATCCATTTCCCAATGGTATTTCTTGTCTGCATCTTTCACCCCTTCTTTTTTGAATCTGCAAACATCTTGTTACTATCAGAATCTAGTTTTATGAACACTTATTTAAAGCTAAATGATTATGTGACAAAGATAGAGCCATCTCTGACTGTAAATCTAGAATACGGTATAAATTTTGGTTTCAAATGGTTACCGCCGTGACTTCCTACCACAACCATAGGAAAATTACAGGGTGATAACATCTTGGCGCCGTTGCTGGGGACCAAAAGAGCAAATCATCCTTGGTAAAAACAACATCGTCCTAGCTCTATGATCTGGTTGAGCAGTCGGTATTAGACACACAATTGGTTGTATATGCTCTGGCGACTCCACTCAAAGAATTTAGAAGGTGACTCAACTGGGAATACCAACAACCCAGAAGTTGCAAATATTTTCAAAATTTTCTATGGAAACTCTAATGGGGAAATGAGGTGAATGTAAAGACATGGAAAGGCATGGTAAAAATAAAAATAAGGAACTCAAGGGTGCATCTTCTCCAAGGTACCTTATCCTTTCTTGTAAATATTTTCTATAGTTTCCTAAGCTTGTTAAAGAAATTTCCCATGGTTTATTGCACTCAAAACAAGGCCATGGACCTACCCATGTACATCCTTCTTTAAGAATTGAAGGTATCTCTTCACCTTGTACATATGATTTTGACCAAAATTCTTCAGTCAAGCCACATAAGAACAATGATCATCCCTGTAAAAATCATGGTGCTATAGTTGATACCACATCCTTTTCTGAGTCTCTAGGGAGGGATATCCAACCCTTTCTTGATCAAGAAGGCCATTTATTTCCCTCCGAATTATCCTCATTAAGCTCCACTGCAATAGAGAAGCCTATTTCCCTATCCCTGTCTCCTACCACTTTAGAGCTTAAACATCCTTCATCATCTAGTTTTACATCCCCTCACAGTTCTGTAGTTCCTCACATCACATTGATTCCATTTGTCACACCTACTTCAATTCCTCTTGCAAACCCTATTATAATCCTAGGAAAGGATAAAAGGTTTTCCCCTATACTTCTCCCTATTGTTCTTCGTGACCTTCCCTAGGGATTTGCCCAAAAACTCAGACAATTTAAGGGGGAGAGGGGATATTCATCCGAAGAACACTTGGAATGATTTTCAAACTGAATAAACTTGGAGGAAATAGACCATGAGGATATTAAAGTCAAATTGTTTTCCCAAAGTCTAGCTGGAGAAGCAAGAGAATGGTTCATGTATCTTCCTGACAACTCCATTCTGAACTGTCAAGATTTTGAAGATTCTTTCAAGAAAAAATGGGAAGAAAAGAGAAACCCCAAGGACTGTATGTCCCAATTCCATTCCATGAAGATAAGGGAGAGTGATTCTATCCAGGAGTTTTCTGACAAAGTATATAATTCCATCCCTTCCCAGTTCAAACCTCCCCTTGGTTCTTCCCAACTCCAATATGCTAAATATTTTGATAGTGAATTTATGTTATGGCTGAGTGAAAGAAGATCTATCTCCTTGGCCGATATGATGAATGATGCTATAGAGGTAGAAATAAACATGGTTGCTGCTAGAGAGAAAAGGAGAGAAGAGGGGGAAAGAAGAAAGGAAAGTGAGCCCACACAACCTTCTTCCTCTAATTCACAAGAGGCCAGAATGGACATGATGATGAAAATCATGGAAAAGATGATGGAGAGACTCACTATGGAAAACAGACCACCTCCCAGGGAAGAACAAGAGAAACAGAATGGAAACCAGAACTTTAGAAGACCCCTTCCTCCACCAAGAAATCAAAGGATTCATGAAGACCAACAAATCAGGCCACCTTTCCTGGAGAATTATGTTGATGAGAAGAGAGGAAAAGACCGAATGGAAAATCAAAATCGTCACTTTGATGATATTTATTTCAGGATTTTCCTTGCTGAAGGAGACAATTTCTTTACTCAAGAAGAGGTTTCCCTTGTTCAATTAGTAGTCACCCTTTCACAGCTGCGGTTTCTTCAAAGAAATAATATCTTTCCTAAGAATTTCCATCAGCCTGTTACAAACTCTGTCTATGGTGGTTCTAAAGAAAATCTTAGTCCACCTATATATGATGAGCAGGAAGAGGATCAGCTCAGTGAGGTACAGGAGGAGGGTTATGGTGATTTATTTTATCAAGATGGTGGTCATCATGTTGCAAATTCTGTTAGGGATGGTTTTAGAGAATATTTTAATCTACTGGTTATGATGAATAGGAAGGTGATGTACATTAGGAGGGTCATATTCAGTTTCTTTATGAAGATCACAATCATCATGTTGAAAAGTTTGTTAGTGATATTTGTAAGGAAAATTTTAGCTTTCCTATATATGATGAGTATGAGGATGGATAGTTGGATGATGCACCTGAAGAACCAACAGTCTGCAATAAAGGATTGGATCACCTGAAAGAATATGAGGATCCTAGATAGGATATCTATCCAGGTTTTTCAAATTCATAATTTTCATGTCTAGAAGAGTGCATTTCACTTGATTTTCTTGAAGAGGAGGATGTTATTTCTGCTGAAATACACAAAGAGAATCAAGTTGTTACTTCAGAAATTTTGAAGGAGACTGTTGATGCTCCATTTGAAAAATTCCATGACCATTGTTTTCAAGGCTCTTGTGAAAAACGGTTTGACAGTGTACAGGTGGAGTTACAGTTTGAGTAGCCTTATTGGTGCAAGCAAATGGTAGAAAAATTTGAAGACTATCCTATATTTTATGATCCAGCGTTTGAATATATGGAGCAGCCTTAGCATGACAAGCACATAACATAAATTTTTGCAGGCTGTCATGACCTAGTGGCTAAATATATGGAGAATATTTGTAGTGGAAATGGTGGGTTATATGTGTGTAGTAAAGATCAGATCTCTCTTCATAACTTGTTTCCATTAAGTCCTTCATGTATGATCAAGCATGATGAAGGAGCTCAATCATTGGATAATTTGCTTGATTGGATTCATTGGAAGTCAGAAATTACTTGATTGAGCATTGTTGTTTAGTAAGTAGGGTAGATAGGAATAAATAAGCTCAACATGGTGAGCATTTCCTTTTGTAATTTTCCAGTTTGCTTTCAGTATCTATTCAGTTTTTTTGTTTTCAGAACATGTTTCGGGAAATCTTGGGACCAGCCCAATGGAGCAAGCACCTAGGCTATGTGGTTATTTGCTACCTCATAGGGAGGATAACATCCCCAAGTTGGAGCCGTTGTTAGCACCTATGCTAAATTTTGAAGATTTCTACACAAGGCATCTGCAATCATTCTCTTTCAAAGGTCCTGACCAGTGAAAAAATGAGGGTTAGGGTAAAAAAAAATTCATATATTATGACCTAGAGGTATGTAGGAGAAGGTTTGATGCTGCTGGGGAGGCTTATTTCTAAGCCTAAAGGTCAAAACAGTAATAAATCCTTTGGCACGACCTGGAAAGGTGCCTAAGTATGAAAAATCTAATCAAGGAAAGGGTCTAGGCAAGAATGGGTGGTGTAGATTCAACACACAAACGAGATCAAAGAGCCAAAAGTCATTTCTGCCTAAGAAAAATTGTTAGCGGAAGTTCGGAAGCGGAAAATACAACTTTAATCGTTAAAAAGTTCAATTCTTGATTTTTGACTTCCGCGATCTGGGATCCAACGGCTCATAAATCTTCTACCCAGATCGACGGTGCAAAAAGGCGCATAAGGGCAGAAATCGAAAACCGAAAACCTTAAGAATTTGGTCATAAAAAGTTGATTTTCTGTTTTCTTCTTTCCACCAGATCCAACGGTCCAGAAAGATTCCACCCAGATCAACAGTGTGGAAAAGCGTAGAGGGGGAAAAATTGAAAATCGAAAACACTCAGAGGTTTCATTGTGAAAGTTGGATTTTCAGGTTCCGTTTTCCACCTAAATCAATGGTGTGGAATGAATATCGAGGTAAGATCAACGACCCATGAGAGATTTCACTGGTAAATGTGTGGGCATGAAGGAAACCATTGCAGAACATCGAGGGAGATGCTGATCCATCATTTTCAGTTGGTAGGCATGATTTCTAGGTGTTTTTTTCCCTATTTTTGTCCAGCATGCGTGTCACAACATGCTTCCCTATTTTGTTAACAAATCATGGCAAATCTGTCAGATCAGAGGTTGTTGGGATTTTATAATCATTTAGATTCAATCCCCATTTTGGTAGCTATTTTTTGGGGTTCTATTTTAGGGTTGGTCTTGAGAGCCCAGGGATCTATAAATGTACCCTCAAAAGAGGAAGAAAGGGTTAAAATATTCCATTCAGAAGCCTCAGCGTGGGATTTTGTAGATCTGTGATGTTATTAGAAGCTTTAATGAAAAGTGCGTTCTAAGTTTTCTGAGATTCATCACGGCATCCCCTGTTTAGTCAGTTTTTTCCTTTGTAAACTCCATTTTCATATCTGTGTATTTTATGCCAATGCATCTCTAGTTGTATGTGAATAATTCTCTCTTTGATAAGCGCTCTTTGCATCATATTATGCATTTGTTTATGTGTTCCTGGTAAATGTTTTGGAATTCATTGTATATGCTCCATTGTAGTTGCTATCCTCTGTTGTTGATTCTACTAAAGGTGTGTTCAAGAGATTCATCCCCAGATAGGTGCTTCCTATTACATCGGGCTTCTTCTTATTCCCCCTACGATCTCTTTAAATATATTTTGTTGAACATTGGTGCATATTTTGCCTCAGATTATGAATTTTACTGCTGGTTATTATTTGTTTTAAGCCCTTGAATGTTTCAGGCCTTGACTCCATTGCCCAATGGTATTTCTTGTATGTTTGTTTCACCCCTTTCTTTTTGAATCTACAAACACCCTGTTACTATCAGAATCTAGTTTTATGACGGCTTGTTTAAAGCTAAATGATTATGTGACAAAGAGAGCGCCCTCTCCAACTGTAAGGCTAGACTACAGTCTAAAGATTGGTTTGAAATGGTTACCCCTATGCCTTCCTACCACAACCATAGGAAAAATACAAGGTGATAACAGTATCAATAAAAGAAATAAATATTTTATTCTATGCATAAAAGTACACAAATATAACCTGAACAACAAACATAAAAAAGTATTAAAAACTAACAAATATTTTAAAATATATGCTTCAAAACCATAATTATGTTTTTCTTTAATTATTAATAATGAATTAATTTTAAAAATATATTTCGAAATATAATATTTTTCCTTAAAAAAATGAATTTATAAATTCTTGATATTTAAAAATTTAAAATTATTGTGAATTTAAATGTAAATGTGTTATTTTTCAACATCTTCAAAGTGAGTCTTAAAAATATATTTTTAATTAAAGAGAATATTTTGTGTAATCATATTAATATAACAAAATTACATTAGCATATGTTTGTTAAGGATTTTGATGATACCTGATATCTACAATTAGAAAACAAAATGGTTATAAAATAAACTAAGTATCAAACAATTTTTATTAGAATCTCATTAATAAATTGTAGGAGGGGTAAAATTAGTTATTAGACCATCTCAATGTTGTCTCAGCAACAATGCTAAACCTTCTTTAGACAACTCATTAGCATGTGTATTCATTTCTCTATTAATACATTGGAAGGAAATTGAATGAGGTGTATTTTGAAGTCATAGTATAATCAAAGACAAGTTGCAAAATAATATTATCATGTATATTCATGTTGGATCCATTTGATTACAACTTGTGAGTCACCAAAGACTTGAACATTTCGAGTGCCATGATGCCATGCAAGTTTGAGAGAGAGCATTAGAGTTATCAAAGTAGCTAAATTATTGAATATTTTGTCACTTCTTTAAATTCACACCGATAACGGTTTGATAAGTGCAATTTTCCTCTAACTCCACATAATAATGGGTTCCCTTGGAAGCTCCATCAAAATATAGGCAAGCCCCAAACTTGTCTACCATCACTTTGACATAGCTTCTTGGATCTTTACTAAATTTTTATTGAAGAAAGCTATCGAGAATGTCCATTGCTTGTAAAGCATATTGTAATGAAGATATTTGTCGATTCTCAAATAAATGTATTTCTAGGTAACCATACTCCCCAAACTACAATGGGAGGAAGTGCATGATACATTTTTACAATAGAATTCCCATCCCAAATTTTAAGAGATTCTTTAAGTATGACTCCATTCCAAAAATTATTTGAACCTGAAAGCATTTAATTCCTTTCAAACTCGTTCAATGTACAACCCAAAGTTGAGTATGTGATTAATATTTTCATCATTTGCTTTGTAGAGGGAGCACAATTCGGGCCCAGTTTTGTTTCTCTTTTACAATTTAGATCATGTAACCACCTTTTTATTGAGTGATAATCACAAAAATTATATATTTTAATGTGCATTTGCACTTCCATATCTTCCTCCACCACTAGATAGACTCCTCCCTAATACCCTCTACAAATAAAACCTTGTAGCCCAACTTATGGGAATATGTGCCTCTATTTGGATTGTTTGACTAGCTCATCCTCCCTTAATCTTAACATAACTAGAACTCAAATTTGCTATGTATTCCTCCCACTATAAAGCTTCATCATTTAGCAACCCAATTCTCTTTGCATTCTTCCATTCTTGACTTCAAATTGTGGACACGTTAGCATTGTCTACTTGAGACAAAGTAAGATGCCTTTCTCTTTAAGAGTACCAATTACGTTTCTTGATATCCTAAAGGATTCACCACATCCAACCATGGTTATTCACCTAGTCTGACCTTGTGGCCATCTCCCACCTTCCATACAAACCAGTTACCTATGAGGGTAAATGCCTTTACATAAACCTTCCAAATGATTGATTCATTTTGAAAAGATATTGACGAAGCTCTGATCCAATTCTTCTATTGATTTAGGAGCACCATACATTTGATTAATCATCGAGTTCCTTCCCTAATATAAGCCTCCAAGCACTTTAATAAATAGAACAATGGCATATTTAAAAATATTGTTTATCCCAAGCCTCTAAACTCCTTCGAACTATTAATATTTTCCATTTAACAAGTGGAATGCCTCTTTTATCCATATTGCTAGACCATATAAATTTGTAACATAACCTTTTAATTTTATCCAAGGCATGGGTAATCCAGTGCATGTGGATGACTTGAATCATCAATTTTACCAATATCAATCCCTAAGACAACCAATTTTTACACCAAATCAAGTCTCTTCTAAACTTTTGAAATAATATATACCCAATCCATTTTCCCTTAGTCATTGGGATTTATGATAAGACCAAGGTATTTTAATCCTTGCTACATATCTAATTGTTGATATGATAATAATTCTATAAAGTCTCCTCCTTTTCTTCCATCCCAACCAAAGAGATGGTTGATTTCCTAATATTCAACAATATCCCAGTAACAAAACAATAGAAATCAAGTGTTTTTTTTTAAACTGAGAAGTATTCTGTCTCAATCCATCACAAAGCAATAAAATATCATCTACAAATCACAAACACATTAGTTTAACCAATCTAATTTTGTTACCCTTTAAAGGTCTTGTCATGTTTCCATTCATCGGAGCCCTACTTAAACCTTCTACCACAGTAATAAATAGTAGAAATGAAAGGGGACACCTCTGCTTGGTTCGAAACATCTTGTATTTGAACCATTAATCAATATAGAGAAATAAACTATGGAAACACAGTTCATTACCAAGTTATAGGTTGTATAGAAAACCATAGGTGAATCAAAATAAGCTTTGATAGTTTGAGTTCACCTTTTCATAAAATTTTGTGAGCTCCATTTTGAGTACCATAACATACATCTTGGTTTTGATTGAATGTAAGCCCTCTTGAGCTACACCATCTGTCTCGTGGATTTGTTGACCTAGGAAACCAAATTGTTTGTTTGATATAAAATTTAAAAGATTATCTTTTACCCTCATCGTTATTACCCTAGCAATTATTTTGTATATATAATTGCATAAGGAGACAGGATTGGATACATCAAAAGCCATAATGTTATCATATTTTGGGATTAAAGAAATACAGGTTGAGTTGAAGGTTGTTCACACATTGGCTCTTGATTCATCAATGAGCCTCAATTAGTATTTACCAATGATGTTATAAAACCCAAGGAATAATTCAACCTATAATCCATTCATGCTAGGGATTTTATAATTTTTGAATCTATGAATAACTTCCTTTAGTTCAACATTTAAAACCTCATCCATCAATCTTTTAGTATCTTCATCGAAAACAAAACTTCGAAAGTAGGACGTCATGTAAATTACTTCTACAATGGTCACCCCATTGTCATCTTCATAAACTCTAAAATATTAAGTCCTTAAAACTTGAGACATCCTCACCATCTCTATTCCTCAACATTCAAATAGTATTATCATTTTTCAAGTGATAAACATATTGGTGAAAAGACATGGTATTTTTGTCACCCCTTTTCATCCATATGACTACTTTTAATATTTTCTTCTTTCTTTCCTTTAGGTAATCAATATTCTTTTTAACATCATCAGAAGAAAAGGTAGCCAAATCCTGGCTATACATTAGCTCTAATTGGGTCTCCATCTCCTTCAACTCTTTATTATCCTTCAATTTTTTTTCATGCGCTTAGGAGATAGCTGCTTGTTTTGTCTTTTTAAGGTTCTCCGTGAATTATAGTGAGGTTGAATCAATTCTAGCCTCATGAAAGAGAGATGTAATACCCTGGTTTTGAACCCATGGTATTTTGATTGTACATGATGTAAATATTGTATGGAATCATGGAAAGGAGCTCAAGGCCAAGGCCCTGCCATTGATTGATGTTTTGTGTATAGGTGGTCAAGGTTGATGCCTATGGTTCATTGTGCTAAGTCAGGCACAGTATATATTGTTGGATATCATGTAAATATGCAATTAATAAAATACCACAACTAGCTATGGGACTGCAATGTGAAAGAGATGGGGGAATGGTTCCATAAGGGATAGGGTGTGGAGTGAGACAACCTCTGAGCCTTAGGGTGAGGCCACATGCCAATGGGAGAACCCATGTTCCCAGCTAATTTTTGTCCTCTATCCTTAATCATTAATTTCTTCTAGAAGTTGGTTGAGGCATTCAATGCCTTAGGAAGAGAAAGGCATGGGAGTATGATTGCTTGTCTAAGAAAGTCTGCGTAGACTTGCAGTCTGGGAGGTCGTGTTTTACCTCTAAAGAAAGCCAACATGTGGTTACATGCCTAGTTAGTGAAGGAAGTTTGTGTAATGTCTTGTTCATTCCTTCCATTCAACTCATTTGGTCATTCTCTCCATTTCATTCTGTTCATTCGCGTTGTGCGTTCATCTTGCTCGTAGAACCGTGTTTTCTTCTAGATTTCTCACCTGTTGTTTTACCATCCTCGGTCATGCACAGGTTCAGTGGTCTCCTTTGTTTTTTTTAATGAATGAGAAGTGTAGATCACTTGATTTTATGAGAGGGAGTGGTCATTTGTAGTTTCCACAGTGTTGTTGTGCAATGGTCTCCTCTATCACAGAGTGTGCGGAAGCCTGTTGTGTTGTGTTGACATTGTGGTTTGTTGTGTTTTGCACTCTGGTTTTTGGTTTGAACTATATACAAGACTTAGGAGTGGAAGAGACATAGAATGTGCTTGATAAACCTAGTGTGAAACCTCACCATAAGATAAGAGTGGGTGGTGAATCCGCTATTCTCATCTTGAAGAGTGCCAGAAGGGAAGGTGTATCCTGAGGGACTGTGGAGAAAAGAAGGGAACACTTCCTTGTTGGAGTAGAGAAGGGAACACTTCCTTGTGTTGGGTGTGTAGGAAACATGGATGCCAGGCCAAATAGATCTTGTGAAGGTGTCCTTAGCTCTGTGGATGAGCTCACTAGCTTAGCAGTTCTTCATGTCCACTGCCTTAGAATCCTGATAAACCCAAAATGAAGGATGGCTTGGTTGGTAGCCTAGTAAACCCATATATTGGCTTGGTTGTGTCTTGCTTTGTTTGGAATTGTGTGTAATCCTTGGTTGGATAGCCTGAGAAACCCACTAAATGATGGCTTGGTTGAGTGATTGAAAAACTCATCTGTGACTTGGTTAGTCCTTATTGTGGAACTTGGCTTGACTGTGAATAGTCTAATAAACCCAACTGTATGTTGTCTTAGCTGAGTAAGCCTAAAAACCTCAATGTTGTTTGGCTTGTAAGCCTACATCCTAAGAAACCCAACTTGGTGTTGGCTTGGCTGGACAGTCTGATAAACCCAACTGATGGTTGGCTTGACTGTGTGTGATATGTTCTATCTATGACGTGTAAGTTTGTTGTTCCCTAGTTCCTTATGGAAATCATGCCCAACTCGGGGGTGGAAGTGGTGTTGAGATATTAATGAAAAAACTGGCCTATGGTTGGGTGGAACATTACAGCGACATAGCTAGTTGCGAGACAGCTTGATCATCCAATATAAGTATTCTCTGTTATGTTCTTTCAGCAATGTATTTCGTTATGAATTGTTATGTTTGTGTTGAATGCTTATGGATGATTTAAGTAGAAGCTTGCTGGTGAATGTTTCCTGATCAAAGGGTCAGAATACCTCTGATTTGGTGTTTCTGCCTCTTGGAATCCTCCTATGGAAGGTGGAAACCGGAAAGGTAAAGGTTGAACATGGCAGAAAGGTTGAGTTTTCCGCACCCCGGGATCCGCCTGCGGAAGCGGAGAAGTGTAGAAAAGGCTAAGTTCGAAATTTAAGTCTTTTGATTCCCAAGTTCTGCACTAAAGGGTGGAAAGGCGGAATGAAGAAGGAGAAACCTTGGATAGAGTTTTTTGTCGTCTGATAGTTTTTTGACTTTCGAGTTCTGAAGGCAGAAGTAGAAGTGTGGAAGGAAGAAGGAGGAACCATGGTGAAGGACTCTGTCGATCATCATGTTTCTAATTTCCGAGTTCCGAAGGAGGAAAGTGGAAGCACGGAAGTGTCGTTAAGAAACTCTGGTGCACATTAGATTTCCAATTCCTAAGTTCCGCAGAGTGAAAGGTGGAGGGCGGAATGACTATTACAATGGTTTCTAATCCAAAGAACGAATGTTGAAGATTGTGTTAACACCCATGCCCTGTGTCAGAAAGGAGAACAAAGGTTCTTGAAGCAAAACTTTTAATTTATCTGCATTATGGGGTATGGGGACGTTACATTGTGGTATCAGAACTATGGGTTGCAGCATTGGGCCTGAATGGCCATCATGAGTAATTGATAGTACCTTCTGATACCAACATTGTAGTACACTACATTGTGGTATCAGAGCTGTAGGTTGCACTGCTGGGCTTAAATGGGCCAAGTTGAATGTAATTGCAGAAAAGAAAACTGTAGTAAAACACTTGGTAGGTAAGTTTTTAAATTCTACATTACTGTGCAGCTAAAAATGGTGTTTGATAACACATTTTATAGAGTCATAGTGCATATTGGAAAATTTGTTTGTTGGCTCAACCTTGAGAACCTATGGCATGAATGATGCACAGGATCCCTATGAGCATGAGGAATATGCTATGGGGGAAAACTTCTGAGTTGGAAATGCTGATACAGAATCCAACGGAAGGAGATTTCAAGATACTCCGACATATTTTGTAGCCACCATGAGAAGCCTAAGGGTGGAGATGAGAAGCTACAGATAAGATAATGAAAGGTTGGTTAAAGCTCAAGAAGAGCAGAATCAGCTAAATGTGGCCATGTTGCAGAGTTTGATAGACATTCAAAGAAATATGAACCCTGGGCATAGGGCAGCAAATCTAGAAGGAATTAAGAGCAGTGCTAGAAGAATAAAGAGGTCTTCTAGTGGATCATCTAAATTTGAAGGATCCACTGGGGGTTCAAGTTCTTCTTCTCATAGGAATGAGGAACGGAGGTGCTACCAGAACCGTTCGCATGATGAATTCAAGAAGGCTAAGCCTCCTAATTTTAATGGTGAGGTAAATACTAGTCAAGAAGCTGAAGCTTGGGTTCTTGGGATGAGGAAGTATTTACAAGTCCAGGACTACTCTGAAAACATGAAAGCAAGATTAGCCATATTCAATCTAAATGGAAGAGCATCCATTTGGTGGGAGAACCTCAGGAAAGTAAAGAAGATGAATGCAAGGAAGATCAACTGGAAACAGTTCAAGAAGTATTTCAAATAGAAGTACCTCTCTAATATATACTATGATGACAACATTAAGGAATTCCATGAGCTGAGATTAGGACAATAGACCATGGAGGAGTATTCCAATAAGTTCTTGGAGTTGTTGAGGTATGTCAGGTACACCAAATATGATAAGGTGAAGATCCAGTGTCTTTTGAGTGGATTACCTCAGTCTTACAAAGACAGAATTGAGTTTAATGAGCCTAGAACTCTAGAAGAATAAATAAGGAAAGCTAAGTATTTTTATAACCAGAACAAAGGAAAACCCGATCATCATCCGACATGGAAAGAAAGGAAGAATGAGAAGTTTGGCCAAAGGAAGAAAGGTGTAACACCCCGGTTTTGACCCCATTTGCATTAAATGTATATGATGTATATATTGTAATTAATCATGGTGTGGAGCTACAGGAAAAATCCCCACCATGGATTATCATTTTATGTTCTAACGATTAAATCGGTGCCAATGGTATTTTGTGCTAGCCAAGCACGTTATGATTTTAAATCATCATGTAAATATGCAATTAATTAAAAACCCACAACCAGCTATGTCAATGCAACAATAATGAGAAGGGGCATGATTTCCTAAGGATAAAGGGGGGGATATTTGACCTTTGGGGCCAGTGGGGAAAATCCAAATGTCAAAGAGAGACCCCATCAAAATCGTCAACTACCTTTCTTTTCTTATTCACCCAATCATTTATTACTACTAGAAATTGGCTGAGTTGGTTATTGCATGGGATGGGAAAGGTATGAAAACCCAAATTCGAATTGGAGAAGCCATCAGTTTTTGGGAAACGTGTTTTGACTCCTTGGGCAAGTAAAAACCCAAAAACGTAGGCCATTCTACCATGCTTTCACATTGGCATGTTTTCCTCGCCATTTTTTCCTTCACGTGAGCTCTCATAGGCATCCAGGACTTCCTGTGTGTTCTCATTCCACGTTTTTGGTTGTTGGCTTCATTTTCCAATGGATGGGAGGTATTTTTTGTAATGCCAGGGATTGGGTTGGTTTTCCTCACGTTTTTGGAGATGTCGGTGCATTTTCCACTCACGATTTTGCAGTTTCACATGCTTTTACCATGGCTATGAAGTGTTTTTATTAGCCTCTAGTGGCTGGGATCTCTGCTGGGTGTTTTGGTGTTGTTTCCACATGCCCACGGTGGGGAATTTCGTTGCTTGGTGTTGCTCAATGAGTGGGAGAACAGAGCAGCAAATTTTGGGTGTTGTTGAAATCGTTTTGGCCACATTAGGGCCATAAACAACCCTGGAATTTGCATTGCTCAGATTGAGTTGTTTCTACCCAGTTGCCATACCCGATTTTAGTCACTGTGGTGTTTTTCCTTCAGTCCATAACTGTTATTTCCGTGTGCATATTGTTTGTTGTCCTTTGAACTATCTTTGGGTGTGGAAATGGGGTCTGAGCTTGCTTGACAAATCTAGTGTGTGCAGGAGCCTCACAGACAGAGCTAGAGGGTTGGATTTCTTCTTTACACCCCCTAAATAGCACTAGAAGGGAAGGAATAGCTCGAGGGACTGTGTAGCAGAGAAGGGGATGCTTCCTTGTGTTGGGTGCATGTGGATGTTTTAGAAGTCAGGCTAGTTCTGGGGCAGGTGTCCATAGCTCTTGGATTGAGCTCACTAGTTTAGCAGCCAACCTTTCCAACTCCTTGTTAGCCTGCTAAACCCAAATGTGTTGGCTTGGTTTAGTTTTGTGTATCCTTGGCTACGTGCGAGCTTGCTAGTTTCCACTTATTCCTTGTAGAATCATGCCCAGCTTAGGGGTGGCAGTGTTGCTGAACGATTGATGAGCACACTGGCCTATGGTTGCGTGGAACGTTGCAGTGACGTAACCGGTTCCGGGACAAGCTTCTTCTAAGATAAGTATTCTTATGTTTAATTCCTTGCAACTGTGTTATTTTATAAATCCATATGAACATGTCAAATGCTCTGAATGAATGAAATTGCTTCTGTTGATTTATAATCATTTATGCATCTGTGTATGTTTAAGTTCAATGCATTTTATTTTACGGTCATGGGGATAGATTTCCTGGACTGTTGGCATTATAGTTGCGTCCTCTCGCCGGTAGAAGGGTGGGGATGTGACAAAAGGTTTCAAACCTTCTCACTTTAGGAATTAGCAAAATAAACCATCACAAGCTGTAAATCATCTAGCCATAGTGATGGGGGAAAAGCCAAGACACCCAAAAGAGATCAGAGAACCACTCCAACGTTGGAGATGTGGAGGATCCCATATGCATAGGTACTGTCCACTTGAAGATAGGAATTCAAGGAAAATTTAGAACATCTAAGAAGCAGAAACTATGGGTTAAGTGGCAAGGGCCATTCCTAGAATTTATGCAGCGTTAGAGGTCTGTCAAGAAGATCATCAGTCAACTATGCTTGAAGTTGTAGGAAATATTGTTGAGCAATATGTTTATGTTTTGATTAACCCTAGATCTACTCATAGTTATATTACTCCTAGAGTAGCTGAGATTTGTGCTTTTAAGAAATGAAAGCATAGTAATTCATGGCTAGTCCAACTAGCCACTGGAGCCAAGAAAAAAGTGAGTGAAGTGGTAGAAATGTGTCCATTGGTCATGGATGGATTATCCACTTATGCAGATATGAATGTTCTGCCACTCGGTTCCTATGACATTCTGATTGAAATGGACTGGTTAGAAGCTCACAAAGTCAAGCTTGACTATTATAATAAGACCTTTGAATGCATGGATGAAGAAGGAAATCCAAGAGTGGTAAGAGGAATTTCTAAGGTGGTTTCTGTCGGTAATATTTTAGCAATGCAGCTGAGGAAGTTCTGTAGGAAAGGTTGTCAGTTGTATGCTGCTCATATTTTTGAGCCAACAAAGAATGAAACTCCTAGGTTAGAGGACTTTCATGTGTTGTAGGAATTCAGGGATTCTTTTCCTGAAGAGATTCTAGGACTTCCTCCAAAGAGGGCTATTGATTTTACCATAGAACTTGTGCCAAGAGTAGCACCAGTGTCTAAGGCACCCTACAGGATGAGCACACCAGAAATACTAGATTTGAAGATGTAGTTGCAAGATTTGTTGGAGAAGAAGTATATCAAGCCAAGTGTGTCTCCTTGGGGAGCACCATTTCTATTTGTAAAGAAGAAAGACAGTACACTCAGGTTGTGCATTGATTACAGACAATTAAACAAAGTCATAGTGAAAAATAAATATCTGTTTCCTAGGATTGACGACCTCTTTGATAAAATGAGAGAAGCAAAGGTGTTTTCCAAGATTGACTTGAGGTCTGGTTACCATCAGGTGAGAATCAAGGATGAAGACGTTTATAAGATAGTCTTCAGAACAAGGTATGGACACTATGAGTTTGTAGTGGTACCATTTCGTCTAACAAATGCACCAGCTACATTTATGTGTCTTATGAACAGTGTATTTAGCAGGTATTTGGACAAGTTTGTTCTTGTCTTCTTGGATGTCATGCTTATTTATTCTAAGAACGAGGAAGAACATCTGAGATTGCTTTTGCAATTTCTAAGGGATCATATGTTGTATGCAAAAGAAGGGGATGAATTTTGAATGGACACCCAAGTGTGAGGAAGGCTTCCAGTAGTTGAATAAAATTCTCACAAGTGCACCCATTCTGAAAATAGCAGACCCAAAAAAAGCTTTTGTGGTGTGTATTGATGCATGTGGTCAAGGACTTAGAGGATTTCTTATGCAAGACAACCACGTGGCATGTTATGAGTCCAGAAAGTTGAAAGATCATGAGAAGAACTATGCCACTCATGACTTAGAACTTGCAACCATAGTACATGCTCTCAAGATGTGGAGGAATTACTTAATGGGCAGAAAAATTGAGTTAAGGACATACTATTGTGGTCTGAAGTACTTGTTTGATCAGCCAACTCTAAATGCTAGGCAAGCTAAATGGCTAGACTTTTTATGTGAATTTGATTTTGAGACCAAACACATAAAAGGAAAAGATAATAAAGTAGTTGATGCCCTGTTGGCAAGCAACACCCTCCGGAGCAATTTGAACATAAAATTTCAATTTGTCATTTCATCAATTTTCTAAATGACATTATATATCACAACCTTAATAAACACTCATCAATAAATATATTAGGAGTGCCTTCAGAATCTTTGATTTTGAAGGTACTCCCAATAAAAGTTGATGGATTGACTGATGTAGGGGGATTAGCATCAACTTACATCTAGAATGAATTTCTTGGCTTTAGTTTCTTATTTCTGCTTGATCATTTGTAAAGTTCATAATCCTGAAAGTTAGCAATTCCTAATTTTACAATATCGATCATGCATGCAAATTCAAGGTCAAGTAAATTCATTACATCAATAGTCTTGACTGTTAACCTAGTAAGTTGATACCTTATATGAGATTTGTTTTTCAATTTATATGCATGGTCTAATGAACTCTTCCATTTCCAAAACATCTATCTCATCATAATAATCATGGGGATAAAAGCTTATTTCATATTGATATCACAACTTCCCCATTGTTATACACTTGTCCTCATTTATGAACTTTCTATCTTAAGATGAGATTAGATTTATGGGATTATGGAATTTTTAAATGATACCTTGAGGTAAAGTCAGTGTTAAAATTCCATCATAAGTGGCTAAAATGATTCTCGAAGGTTGGGTGTGGTTTTGGCAACATTTACTAATTGTTACTCATCATTGCAATATCAACCACGATTTTAATTTAATCAATTGTATATTTTCTTATTAATCTTGGTATTATTTATATTTGATGATGAAAGATTATGTGATTGTAACGATTAACTTATGCTTTGAAGTAAAGATTAAAGACTATTGGTTTTACTGGGCCATCACATTGATATGAAAACGTGTTAGTTAATATTGGTATTATCATGGAAATTGAGGGTTTGATACCTGCATAATCAGATTGTTTTCCATCTGTTGATTTGCAATTATGCAAATGGCATGCATAGCTATTACCCGCTTGTTGTTTTTGAGGGCCATTATTACATGGTAAGTGTTCTGCAAATTTCATTAACTTGTCAATTCAAAGGCATGATGACCCTGTGTTCCATGACTATGCATGAAAGTTCACAATACCTTGATGAAATGAAGATGTTTGAAGTTTTCATAAATCTATATGGGCCCATGATAGATCTTTTTTGTTTCTCAGTTCGTGTTTTGAAAACCCCTGAAGCTTGTGTAATTGTTACTATGGCTTTTGTCCCAAGATTTGAGCTTATTGGTGATGAATAATAAGACACTGCTCCCAAATGCCATGAATTGGTGGTAAAGGTAGGATGGATAGGGTTTATGCATAAATTCTCTAGTTTTAATTTGGCCATTTCCAGGGCATTCGTAATGTCATTTGATGGTATGAAATAACACGTACGAGATATCGTGTTGCAGTTGACAAAGGAGTTCCTCTCTCGGGCTATAGGTTTGCCAATGGCAAGAGAATGTTGGTATAAGGGAAAACATGTGAAGAATGATGATTGGATGGATTTCTTGACTCCAGCTAATTGGCAAATAGAATATAAGTCTAGTTTCCCTTCTCGGATACTGAAGAAGAAATGGCGTTCTTTCCTCAAACTTATTATCAAGTATGTCACCTATGAAGGTCAACTTTCTCAAACTCAGTTCTATCATCTTCGGCTATTAATGATTTTCAAAGGGCATCCTGTGAATATGTCGCATTACTTCTTAAGTAGTTTGTAGAAGATGGCTTGTGCTTATCAGAGTAATGTGGGGGATAAGGAACGGAGCCTGTTGTAACGAACATAAAATATATAAATATTAAAAATAATATTAATAGATAATTATTAATTAATAATTAATAATTATCAAAGAGTCATGACTGTAGGTTGGAAAGTCATGAATGGACATATATAAGTATGACCATTGTAAATCAATCATATAAAAATTCTATCATCAATATATATATTATTATGGCTTATTTAATATTCCAAATCTTTTGGTAAATATTACTCTATGAACGAATAAATATTTGTTTCAATGGTATCATAGCCATCCCTTTCTCAGGCTTGTGCTCATTCTGGCTTTTAGCCAAAATTTCAGATTTTATCTGAGTAATTTCAGANATATATCGTGGAAGAAATATCCGCTGCAAATGTGAAGAATACTGCAGCAAATTTGAATTGAGAAAGAAAAAAAAAGATAAATCAAAATCTAGGCTGCACCATCCTCCACATCCCATCTCCCTCAAAGCTACTGCTCCACCTCCCTTCACCGCCACTCCATTCTCCCTCCTGCACACTCCCCTCTCCTTCCACACGCTGCTCCAGGCCGCTTCCCTCCATTCCACGCCCTTCTTCCTCCCTTCCTCCCACACGCCCTGCACACCCACTCCATTTCCCACGGGTTGCTCCCTCCTGCTCCACCTCCCTTCACCGCCCACCGATCGCCATCCTCTTCACGCGTTCTCCTGTTGCACCATCCCTCTTCCAACCCACTTTCGTCGCGCCACCTCCCCCATCCCCCAGCTACCCCACGCTCCTCCTCCTCCCCACAGCGCCTTACTACCTCCATCGTCGCCTCCTTCCTTCCATCCTCGCCCTCCTCCGCCATCCTCTTATGCCTTCCATTCCACGCACAACCTCGTTGCTCCACCTCCAACCTGCACTCTTCCCTCTGTTGCCGCCACTGCTGTCACCACTGTCACCTCCTGCCACCACCATCACCACCACTATGACCTCCTCCCACCGTTGCTCCCATCCACCTTCCACCGCCGTAGTCACCTCCACCAATGCGTGCTTCTGCGTAGTCCCGCCCTCACGCCGTCACAAACCTGCCAAAAAAAAAACCAAAACAAAAAAAAATTATATTTTTAATGTAATATAATATTATTATATTAAAAAAATACATTATATAAAAAAAAATACACATATACAAAATAGTTATTATATTTTAATAATAGTAATATTATTATATATAATAAATTGTTATAAAAAAAAAAGATTTTTAAAAAGATAAAAATAAAAATCATAAGCTTCCAAAAAGTATTAGAAGCACTTCAAAAAGGTGTTGTATGTAAATTTTACATATCAAAGTTATTAAAAAGAAAACTATAATAATTATTATTTATAATAATTATTTTTTGGAAAGAAAAAAAAAGTCAAAGAAGTGAAGTCAACAAGACCGTCCAGCAGCGAAGTAAAGCCAAAATCAAGGAAGATCAGCAATCAACGAAGAGTCAAAACGTCAAAGAAAGACTCATCAAGAAATCGATAGCCATCTATCATTAAAGAAGTCAGAGACCATGGAAGTTGGTCTGCAAGCACAAATAGAGAAATTGGAAGCCAAATTAAAGCACTATCGAAGAGACAATGAAGAATTACGGGACAAAAATACGAAATCGGAAATGTTGATTAAATTACGTCAGATGACAAAAGAGCGCAAGGAACAAATAATTTCCAACCAGAACAATCATATAGAAAAATTGTATGCCCAAATTAAGAAATTAAAAGACGAAAGTGATTTCAATCAAAGACGAACAAATCAAGATATAAAGAAAGAAATAAGTAATTACGAAGTAGAAACAATCTGCTTGAACAAAATCATTAACAACAAGGATGAAGAACTGACGCACATACGATAGAAATTAACAGATCAAGAATCAGTGGTCGACCAGTATCGACAACAGATAAAAGTTCTTCAACAACAAAATAGCGATGCTAAAAAACAACACAAGCTGGAGATCGCAAGTAGTAATAAAATAATATCCAACAATTCTGAAGAAATTTTCAGATTAAGAAATCACAACAAAACCCTGATTACAAAAATTGAAAAATTGAAAAACAACAGCAAGAGGGGACAATCCGGTGAAGACCTAGAAGGGAAATTACTAGAAAAGCAAGAAGAAAACAAGTGTTTAAATAATAGTAATCAGGAACTACATAACCAAATCAAGGAGCTAGAAATTGAAAAAAATTCGCAAGAGGAAAGAATCGAAAGAATTCCAATTCATGAACAATCTACTAGAGAACCAAGAAGCACAATCCAGGAAAATACATCCAAAAATCAAATCGAAGAAGTGAAGAGAGTCCTCGTCACAGTCCAAAGGAAAGAAGAACAAACGAAACCTATACCTTACAGGCATCCTAATTATAATCATCATTTTGACCAACGACAGGGTCAAAATGAATATTCACAGAAGACTTATGTGGATATGCGAAAATATCGACATACTAAGCAACAATCGAGACAGATCGTTCCACAAAAAGATCTCAGAGCTCCAATAAAAATAGATCTAGGATGGACCACAGGAGATGCTATGCGACAATTCTCTCGGGGAATCCGTAATTCGTATCGGCTCATCTCCTCAAATGTCGCAAATACAAAATGGAAAGAATTCCGAGATGACAAGTAAAATAAATCAGACATAAATGTCAAATACATCTTTGAGGACAAAGATTCCCTTAAGGGGAAGGCAATGTAACGAACATAAAATATATAAATATTAAAAATAATATTAATAGATAATTATTAATTAATAATTAATAATTATCAAAGAGTCATGACTGTACGTTGGAAAGTCATGAATGCACAACCCTGAGACACCTCTTGATGATCCTCAGCCTCGAACGAGTGAACTGGTGATTATAGCACTCAGTCCAAATGATGGCCTTCCATATTCATAGACAAACGTCAGTCATAAACCAACCAAAGATGAAGTTAGTAGGGTGTCGAGTAATCGGGAAATTTGTCGAACCACTTGTAACATGACGGCCGCGCTCTTTGTGAGTTGAGATTTAAGTGTAGGGGATGCCCTTGTCATCAAATTGAGTGATTAATCAGAGTCTCGACCGAATGAAACTCCAGTTGGTCCAACCGTTCTTGATCTAAAGTACGTATCTGCATCTGAAACTAGGGCTGGGGATGTCCAACGATTAAATCCTAGGCCTAATGTAGATCAAGAAATTGACCAGAAGCCATGTACAAAGGTGAGAGGTAATGGGGAGCCAAATGTAGGAGCAGTAGAACAACTTGATCAAATTCCCTATGATCAAGTCATATCATCCTTGGAAACTGATTTGAAAGAGTGTTGGGTCATTAGGGCATTCGCTATGGAAGAAATTGCAAGCCTGAAAGCTGATTTGACTTCCTGGGTTGATAAATGGAATCTCTTGAGGGTAAAGAAGCTTAGATATAAAGCTCAAGCTAAAAGCATTCTGTCAAAAAATCAAAAATTGATCAAACAAAACAAGATTGCCAATACGAGAGCTGTTAGATTTAAGGCTAAATTAGATGAATCAAGAAGGAATTTGCCGATTCGACTTTCTATTGAATCATCTCTTAAAACTTGATATTTCCGTTTGTTGTATGAAGTTCAATTTTGTTTTATGATTTAAAACTTTGTCATGCATACAGATGGTTTAAAACAATGGCATCTACAGGTTAGTAATGTCCTATAATATTCAGATCTTGTCCTTGGTGCAAAGTGTTTTCATTTTATTTTATAAGGATACCTGCAGAATTAAAAATTCTGCAGGCATCCTATTTATTTTTATATATTGATATTATCACTTTGCTAATTGATTTTGTTTGAAAATTCCAGGTGTCATGGAGTATGCAAGCTGGAGGTTGATGCTGTGCTACAATTTTGGGATTTGGTTAGCTAAAGCTTACTCGTTGGAAGATGACCTAAACATGCAACAATTCACTATTTTGTTGGTTCCACATTTCTAATTTTGAGCATTGTCAGTTGATGGATTGTCGGATATAATGATGCCTCATGCAAGGGAATTATGATACTGGATTTTATCCAGTAAGTTAGTTGTTATCTTTCACATTATTCCATCCCAGTTGTCATTCAACGACACACCTAGAATCATGGCATTTCTTTTGCTCTATATTCGGATAGAAATCCACGTAGTATCATAGAAGTAGGGTGGTTAGTTGATTAGAAGTTGGTTTGTCTTCTATATAAACAAATTCCAAACATTGATAAAGGGTTTGATTTCTAAGACATTTGGGAGAATTTATATTATACAGTATTATACTTTATTCTGTTACGTTGGTGTTCTTTGAACTTATTATGAGGATTACTGAGTGTTGCAGGATATTAAAGAGCCTAGCTAAGTCTTTAAAACATCTATACTATGTTACTAATTATTCTCTTTTTTCATCTTTAATTTCATATATATATATATATATATATATATATATATATATATCTTGCTATTATATGTGAAATATTTTTAATGGACTTCGAATGATTATGCTTGCCTGAAATATAAATGGTTTATTGTCATGTCGAGATGAATGAACGTCTTCATAATTTCAATTGTTCATAAATCTATTTTTGATAAATTTCTAACTTGTAGGTTGACCTTGTTTCATTTACAAGTTAGTATATGATTATATTTATATGTTTCAAGATTGTGTATCTACTTAATATCATTGATATTAGGTTTTAATTTATGTTTCAATTATTGTACAATAGAGTGTCATGTTATTGTAGGATAATTGAGATTTACTTCTGTTATTGAAGACTTTTCTACCAATCCAGAATTGTTGATCATCTTTATGCTTTAAAACCTTTTGTCAAATTAATAACTCATGCTCATGGCTGAGATAGGTAATTTTCATCTAGATTATCATTAGAGCAGAATTAGGAGCTGTTAATTTTTTGCATTTAATTTAAGGTAGTTTCTTTCAGAATTAGTTAGTCATTAGGTTAAATTTATATGATTTGTTAGAAGATTGTTTTAAGAAAATCCCACACACATACACCTTAGAGAGACTATCTATTCTGAGAGCACATCATACAGGCAGCAGGGCTTAATCCTATGAAGGACAGTTACTTTAAACACATACAAGATTGCATTAAGTCGAGTCTGTGGGATGTCTTTCCGTAAGTTGGCCTAGGAGAGTTTTTCCAGCCAACATGCCCTCAGCAGGAAAGTGCATGAAATGCATGTGGCATCTCTTAGTATTTTCCAATCATAATTGAGACAGCAGATTGTTAATCATGCTACTGAAGATGAATTGTATGCATAGGTCAAGGACAAATCGCAGCAACATAACCTTGAGAAGAAGTACGAGGGATATAAATTGGAAGAAGATGGACTTCTTACCTTTAAGAACATAATTTATATTCCAAATGTAGCAAATTTGAGAAGAACTGGTGTGGATGAGATCCATCAGACTCCATATTCTGGTCACTCGGGATATCACAAGACAATTGCTATGGACAGGAAGCAATATTTTTGGCTAGGGATGAAAAAGGACATGGTTGAATATATTTCAAGGTGCATGAAATGTCAACAAGTAAAGGTCGAGCATCAACACCCAGCAGGTTTGTTGCAACCTTTCCCAGTTCCAGAATGGAAATGGGAAGTTATTTCCATGGATTTTATTATAGGATTTCCAATGACTTAGAGGCAACATGATTCTATCATGGTTGTAGTGGACAAGTTGACAAATGCAGCTCATTTTATATCGGTTAAGTCCACACATAATACTGATGAGATTGCAAAAATATTCATGAAGGATATTTTCAGATTGCATGGATTTCCTAAGGCAATAGTCTCTGATAGGAATGCTAAGTTCACTTCCAATTTTTGGAAGGGGTTGTTTGCAAATTTAGGTAAAAATATGAACTTCAGCACTGCCTACCATCCTCAAACTAATGAAAAAAGAGAGAGAGTGAATCAAGTGCTTGAAGACATGCTTCGCATGTATGTGATGGACAAACCAACCAAGTGGGAGGATTATTTACACTTGGTAGAATTTTCATATAACAATGGACAACAAGAATCCTTGGGGATGAGTCCATATGAAGCTCTGTATGGAAGAAGGTGTAGGAAACCTATGACGTGGGACCATCTAGTGAACAGGGTTGTGATTGATCCAGAATTGCTCAAGGAAATGGACCAAGAGGTAGCAAAGATTAGACAGAATCTAAAGCAGCCAAGGATAGACTGAAAAGTTATGCTAATAAGCATAGAGTACAAAGAGAGTTTAGTGTTGGGGATCATGTTTACCTTAGAGTGAGGGAAAGGAAGAGTTCCTTGAAGCTTGGGAGTTGTGCCAAGCTATCACCTAGATACTGTGGGCCATTTGAAGTGCTTGAAAGAATAGGGCCAGTTGCATATAGAATTGCATTGTCTGCTAACACTAGAGATCATAATTTTTTTCATGTTTCTTTGCTTAAGAAGTATGTACATGACCCTAACTGCATGATAAACTAGGATGTGATTCAAGTGGAACTCGAAGGAGAGTTCCAAACCGAGCCAATGCGCATCCTCGATGGGAGGGTCACAATGCTTCGGAATCAAGCCATAGGACAGGTAAAGGTACAATGGGAGCACTATTGTCCTGAAGAGGCTATGTGGGAGCTAGAGGATGCCATGTGATTAGAAAATCCATTTTTATTCAATTGTGCAGAAAACTAGGGTAGTGCCAGTGTAGCATTTTTGTTTAGTTTGATGAGCACTGAGGACAGTGCTATTGTAGGGGGATGGGATTGTAATACCTCGGTTTTGACCCCATGGTATTTTGATTGTACATGATGTAAATATTGTATGGAATCATGGAAAGGAGCTCAAGGCCAAGGCCCTGCCATTGAATGATGTTTTGTGTATAGGTGATCAAGGTTGATGCATATGGTTCATTGTGCTAAGTCAGTCACATTATATATTATTGGATATCATGTAAATATGCAATTAATAAAATACCACAACTAGCTATGGGACTGCAACGTGAAAGAGATGTTGGCATGATTCCACAAAGGATAGGGTGGGGAGTGAGTCAAGATCTGAACCTTAGGGTGAGGCCAGATGTCAATGGGAGAACCCATGTACCCAACTACTTTTTGTCCTATGTTCTCAAACATCAATTTCTTCCAAAATTTGGTTGAGGTAGTTAATTCCTTGGGTAGAGCAAGGCATGGAAGTCTGATTACTTGTCTAAGCAAGTCTGCGCAGACCTATAGTCTGAGAGGTCACGTTTTACCTCTAAAGCAATCCAACATGTGGTTGTGTTCCCAGACAGTGAAGGAAGATGGTGGAAAGTCTTTTTCATTCCTTCCATTCCACTCATTCGGTCATTCTCTCCATTCCATTCTATTCATCCGCGATGTGCATTCATCCTGCTTGCAGAACCGTGTTTTGTTTTTAGTTGCTCACTTGTTTTTTTACCATTATCATTCGCGCAGAGGTTTGGTGGTCTCCTTTGTTTTGTTGAACGAATGAGTAATGGATATCACTTAATTTTATGAGAGAGAGTGGTCATATGTGGTTTCCCCATTGTTCTTGTGCAATGGTCTCCTTTGTCACAGAGTGAGTGGAACATGTTTTGTTGTGTTGACATTATGGTTTGTTGTGTTGTCCACTCTGGTTTTGGGTTTGAACTATATACAAGACATAGGAGTGGAAGAGACGTAGAATGTGCTTGATAAACCTAGTGTGGAACCTCATAGTAAGATAAGAGTGGCTGGTGATTCTGCTCTGCACACACTGAAGAGCACTGGAAGGGAAGGTGTAGCATAAGGGACTGTGGAGTAGAGAAGGGGACACTTCCTTTTGTTGGGTGTGTAGTAAACGTGGATGCCAAGCCAGATAGATCTTGTGAAGGTGTCCTTAGCTCTATGGATGAGCTCATTAGCTTAGTAGTTCTTCCTATCCACTGCCTTAGAAGCCTAATAAACCCAACTTGAAGGATGGAACTGCTGGTATCCTGATAAACCCATATGTTGGCTTGGTTATGTCTTATTGTGTTTGGACTTGTGTGTAATCCTTGGCTGGAAAACCTGAGAAACCCATTGAATGATGGCTTGGTTGAGTGCCTGATAAACCCAACTATGGCTTGGCTGGTCCTTATTGTGGAAGTTGGCTTGACTGTGAATAGTCCGATAAACCCAACTGTATGTTGGCTTGGCTAAGTAATCCTGAAAAACCTAGAATTGTTTGGCCTATAAGGCTACAGCCGCCTGATAAACCCAAATTGGTGTTGGCTTGGCTAGATAGTCTGATAAACCCAACTGATGGTTGGCTTGACTGTGTGTGATATGTTATGGCTATGTGTAAGTCTGTTGTTCCCTAGTTCTTTGTGGAAATAATTCCCAGCTCGGGGATGCTAGTGGTGTTAAGAGATTAATGAACACACTGGCCTATGGTTGGGTGGAACGTTGTAGCGAGATAGCCAGTTGCAGGAGAGCTTGATCATCCAAGATAAGTATTCTCTATTATGAATTTCTTTCTGCAATGTATTTCCTTATGAATTGCTATGTTTATGTTGAATGCTTATGGATGATTTAAGTAGAAGTTTGTTGGTGAATGTTTCCTGCATTTGCATCCATAATTTCCTTGTGTGTTTAATTCATTTTTTCCCAAGTCCATGAAGACTAGAAACCTGAACAAACATTCAGAACACCTCTGATTTGGTGTTTCCGCCCCTTGGAATCCTCCCACGGAAGGCAGAAGGTGAAAACCAAAAAGGTAAATGTTGAACAGGGTAGAAATGTTGATTTTTATGCACCCCGAGATCCCCCTACAGGAGGCGGAGGGTGGAAACGGAAAAGTGCAGAAAAGGCTAAGGTCGAAAGTTAAGTCTTCTGATTCTTGAGTTTTGCACTGAAGGGAGGAAAGGTAGAATGTGAAAGGCGGAACCCTAGATAGAGTTTTTTGACTTCCGAGTTCCAAAGGAGGAAGCAGAAGTGCAGAAGGAGGAAGGAAGAAACATGGTGAAGGACTCCGTTGATCGTCATGTTTCTGACTTCTGAGTTCCAAAGGAGGAAAGTGAAAGTGCGGAAGGAAAAAGGTGGAAGAGCCATTAAGAAACTTCGACGCACATTAGATTTCTGATTCCTGAGTTTCGTAGGGCAGAAGGAGGAGGGTGAAATGACTATTATAGTGATTTCTAAGCCAAAGGACAAAGGTTGAAGAGTGTGTTAACACCAATGCCCTGTGTCAGAAAGGAGAACAAAGGTTCTTAAAAAAATTAATTTATTTGCATTATGGGGTATGGGGACATTACAAGAGACTGGTTCTCTTTTATCAGGAAACGAAATATTCCTCTTTGACCCAAGATGGGTTTTATTTAAAGGGGATAGGAGGTTTATTCCCTACCTTGGCCATTTCCAAAAAAATGGAAAAATGATCCGAGTCTCCATTGGATCCAACCTATTGTCCAATTCTGATATGATAATTAAGCAATCCTTTAGATATTATAAATCTATAAAGTTTTTTTTGCAATCTTGTCGATACCTTCCCACTTGTTCCTTGAGGCAGGCCAATTTTTAATAGGCCCTACATCAAGAAAATCACTATCCTCTGGTATTTGAATAAATAAATGTGTTAGGGAATTAAATTGGGCAATTTGGCCTCAAATTTTTTTCTCTTCCCAATGAGAAATTAACTTCACCTCCTAAAATACAATAATATTATTTTCAGAAAGATCCATCCTAAATAAATTTTCCCAATATCCCACCATGTTATCATAAGGCCCATACATATTCAACATTGTGAAGTCCCTACTTAGCTAATGTGAATAAGGTACAATATCTAGACCTAAAATCACATATAAAGAATTAATGTTGTAGAAATAATGTGTGTATCAGCTTATGATTAACCGTTCCAAGTGAGCATAAACATCTAAGAAGGAGAAATCCCATCCCAGGAGTAATTTTTTCAACTCCAAAAACATTTTCCCACCATCCTCCAATTTCTCCTATAAAACAATAATACTAGGTATTTCTCCTATAACATATTAATTCTAGGTTTATGAACTTCAACAAATCTCTTTAGAGCAAGTTTTTTTTAGAATCTTCCAAAATCTCTACAATTGAGGGATAAGTAGATCATGAGAAAGCATATATGAGAGGGTCATTTGCTTTAAGTGCCCTCAAAAGTGTAGGTTGTTTACTAGATTGAACCTCTAATGCTATCTTAGCTTGTGCTCGAGATATATAGGACTCCTCCCCACTAACCAGAGCCTCTTAAGACCACCACTAACCTCCCCTTCCTTAAGCAAACAAGATATTTTTTGAGTTCTTAGGTTATACCTATTATCACACTCCATTATGACACTTTGTTCAACATGTTCAATTTAACAGAGGATTTTGGTAGAATCACCCATTTCCTCAACTTATATAATAAACTTATCCCCACATAATGATCATGCAGGAAACATAATGACCTAAGGGATGAGTGCTTTCTAACTTGATTATCCGTACTACGGAAACATCACTAGAAAAATCTAGATGTAGGTCCTTTAGTCAATCCTAAGAATTTGTATCCCCTCCCTTATATCCACCAGGATACGTATTCCAAGGGAGATAGTTCAGAAATAGACATACCTTTGACTAGTGGAGACTCCAAGAGCTGCATAGCCTCCACAAGGCCAATAACTAGTTATGTGTTTATACCCACATTGAGAGATAATCCTTCAATGTTACTGGTGTCTTCACTCTTCTCCATAGAAGGCCCATCCACTAATTTCACATCATTTCTATCATCATGAGCCATAATATCAACCTTCTCATCTCCATCCCTTAATGACTTATTTGAATCCACCTGAGTTTTCCCATTTTGAAGACTTGACCATCTGGATTTCTTAACCTAGCTTTTCATATTAATAGGAGACTCACAATCCTCTACAAGGTGTCCAATCCTACGACATCTAAATCACCTAAACAACACTTCATAGTAGTCAAGTTCTTAAGTAATATAAGAAGTTACCTTATGAATGAGGATTTGGAAACCAAGCCTTTTATAATGTCTATTCCAACCAATATCTTGGCTAGTGTCATTTTATTGGAATTTTAAAAATCTCATATCTGAATCCAATAACTACCCTAAGGATTTATAAATTTTTCTTGAATGCATTGAAGACCACTACTCCATAGGAGGATCTATAAGCTTCACCCACAAAGGGACTATATCTAATATTTATAAATGCACATCGAAAGAGGGTGACCACCTTTTTAATATGAGAGGGCTATGATCCCACTACAAAGGAGATGACAAATATTTCTTTATGTTTTGAGCCAATTTGGAGTAGAAATCCAACCAATGAATGTCCTACATGAAAAAATATTCTTTGAACATATCTAATTCAGGGATCATAATGTCCCCATCCTATCTCAAGTTCTTGTATCACTAAACTACCCACCAATATTCTTCCCACCAAACTATGGGAAACCATATTGACAACCTCAATCAATTTTATATCATCTCTTAGCACCAACCCTGCAAGATACACTTTTTCTTGACACATTTATTCCTCTTTTTATTTTTGGCACTCGAACCATTCAAGCTACCAACATCAGAATTAGTCACTAGAGAGTCCTTTCCATTGTCTTGGACCCTATCCTTTGACCCTTGCTCCTTAAGGTTGGAATCACCACGAGGTGATAAGAGAAGCTCTGAAATCTCAACAAATTTCAACCCACTTGCATGTATGGTAATGCCCTTACTTAGTGCTTCCCTTGAGCACCTTCCCCTTTTTCTAAACAATCCTTTGCAGACACCAGACTAGGATCCTTAGCCAATAGATCAAGTTTAACATAAGCTTTGTCCTTTCCAAAAGCATTACCTCTATCTTCTAGATTAATCAAATACATATCCTCATTCTTCCCTTTCATTCACATAACCTACACAAATATCGAAATTACCAATCTGTACGCTACCAAATCTATATTCCAAATGTTTTGAATGAAGAATAGAATAGTTATAGAGATCCTGATTGTGATAGTTGGAAGTTGTTAAAGATTCATGAATACCACATGAGACCCAATACACAAAATATGATAGGGAACCTCATTGATTGGGGTATCCACATCCTCCACTGTCCTATACAACAAAGGCCTCCAAAATCCTCTGATGCTTCTAGTCTAATAGGAGGGCCTCTATCATGTTTGAAGATTAACATTCCCTTATGCAGGTACACTCAATAATTGGTTCGTAATGGATTTCAATCCATGGATCCACTCTCCAAATATTATCTAGGATCTTGAGTGGGATCTTCGAGGACCTCATTCGCATGTTGAGGTCATCACCTAGTAAATGACTAGTACCTCGTCCCTTTGCCACACATCCACTACAAACCCTAATATTCTTATAATTTATGGAAATGTTTGATTCCTCGAACCCATCGTCTATGTAGTTCAAACTTCGTCATATCAATCCATACCCCAATCCCATGTTATTACAACTCCAAATCTCAAACAAGAATACATTACCATTTTACGTCATTAAAATTCATGCTATTTTTCTTGTCAAATAGGGACTCTTTTCCAACGTACCCACCAAAATATCTAATCTACTTGTTTTGATAACTCCATCCTCACCCTCATGCTTGATTATTATGACTCATGGGTAGGACCACAATGATTAGTATGATTCATAAATCATCATGGGCAAGGCTACAATTGATTAGTAAGATTCCCAAATCATTATACCATGCTAACATGGATCATTGTTTTCATTATTAACCTAGCTTTACCACCTATGGCTCACAGGTGCCATGTAGTTACTCCATTTGAAAATTCAAAGGATGGTGGCATTGGTATGTATCCAATGGACACCCTTGAAGTATTCCTTTACGTCAAATGTGATTCTCACTCCCTTAATATGTTTCCTTGCACTCTAATTCTCCTTAGGTCAACATTGAATTTTTTCACTATTATTAATCAACCTCTCTACGTAATTAGCAAAAATTAAGGATGTAATTCCCAACAATCTAGTTCTTGGGAATAAACTTGGGATGTAGCACCCAAAGATGGTCCTTTCTTATGACCATTCTTCTTACAATATTCACAACACAATGCGCATTGGAAAATTTATTCTTTCCCTTCTACTTCCCTTTTCCTTCCAAGTCTTTCTCACAGGCTTCTATCTTGGAATGGCTCGATCCATTAGTCAATTTTGCACCATGTTTTCCTTTAATATACATGGTATTTTTACATTCTCCGTCAAGGGTATTTAATTTTGAAATAATAATCTCCTTTCTAATGTGGTTGAACAACTCACAAATGTACTTCAACATCTCCTTATCAAGCTAATCGATACCAAGTTGGATGCGCTTCCTTTTTATATTTGGTTGTATATTGCAAAAATCCTTATTCTCATATATGTAAGATGGTGCCACTTGAAATCATGTTTGTCTTCAAGTCTGATATGATAGAATTAGTTCTTTACAACTGTCTTAAATTCATCCCGGTCCACGATTTGCTTCTTCTTGGTAAGAAATATTTATTGGCCTAGACTCTCTTGAAATAGTAGTGCATATCCCTCTATTTTCAATCGACACACACACACACACATAATGAATTGAGAGGGAGACAATATTGATTAAACTTAAGGATCGAAAGAGAGAGAGAGTGTGTGTGTTGGTCATATTGTATATAGAAGGCCTAGGGAAAAAGCAAAATAAAGAGTGATATTGTATATATAAGCATACAATATCACTACACCAAAAGACAATTTTAGTCTCGATACTATACACAATAAACCTAATGTCCCTTGTGGTAATCACTAAGGCTACCTCTAGTGTGGTCATCTGATTTTTAGTGGCATCTAGTGTTAGTCCCATACATGAGACCATATACTATGCATGGTTGTAGTTTAACCTCTTGCCAAAGAGGTTTAATTTTACATCATCATGTATGAACAAAACTTGGTCACATGAAATAACCCACTCGTGATTTGTAAGGGGTTATACTTCCACTCATATAATATGCTTGTGTGTCTTTGGTTGCTAGCTTGTTTTCTTACATTAGAGAAAGATGAGTTCTTATCCAATCAAAAGCATTTTTAGGTCATACTCCAGGACCAAAAGGTAGTGTAAGTCTAGATACTATATGCAAGAAACATAGTGTCTCTCTTGGTCATTGTTGAGGATATCTCCAGTGTGGTCATGTTCTTTTTAGTAGCATTCAACCTTAGTCTCACACATAAAAGAGCATACTATGCTTGGTTGCAATTTGACCTCTTGCTTGAGAAAATTAATTTTACATTGTTATATTTTATTGATGATATTTTTTTTAAGTTTGATTCTTATTGTTATTTTTATTTTCAAAAAAAAAATTAAAAAAAATCTAAGAATTTTTTACCTATATTAGTTTATATATAGTACTTTTAGTAAATTCATTGATGTAAATTAGTATGTCTAATATAAGGAACTTGAAACAATACTTCTTGACACACATTTAAGAAAATGACTATAACATATGTGACCAACTGTTAAACTTATCCCTTATACTATTTGGTTATTATTTATAATATTATATTTAATTATATTAAGTATGTGATGCACTTTTACATTTCAAAATTATAAAATATCTTTTTTTAAATTAATTATGTGAAGTATATAATATTAAGCCCATCTTATGACAATTTCTCATCAATGCCATTCATTCACGAGAATCATAACTAATTTTCCATGCGCTCAACTATTTCACAAATATTTATTGCATGGAGTATTTAATAATAAAGTCATTCAATATGACTCATCTCAATAAGCTTAGTTTATTAGTAACTCATTTTGTATAAGCACGAGTGATCTACTTAACACTTATTATACAAGGTGATGTTCATTTGAGTGAAGAGATGTTCATTTGAGTGAAGAAGTAGGTTTGAAATAGCAAAACGAATGCATTGGATTCAATAACTTATTTTACTACTCATCTCTTCTCAATCGTAAATGATAAAAATAAATCGTTATTCCCATATTTTGTTATAAGTTTTTCATTTAGCTCATTGTTGCACTTTTTCTCTTTCATCTCTTTATCTTATGTTGAAACCAGGTATTGTAATTGCTCCCCTTTTCTTTGAAGTAGTTTTATACATTGATTCTTTGAAGTAGTTTTATACATTGTTATATATTCTTGTAACAAATTTTTTTATAATGTGTGGAATACAATGATACAAGAAGTCAGAGTTTTCATTGATCGGAAATTTTGATCGAATTTTCAATGATTTGGACCATTTCAAAATTAGGTAATATCCATAGGGACTTCATTCCACTATGCACAAAACTTGGATTATGGTGAGACTCTATCCATACCTAAAATTTCCATTTCACCCTTTTTAATTTTGTAACAAAAAGATGACATTTTTGCCACAAGATTAGCTTACTCATGTATTTTTTTTCCAAGCACCATTTACCATGTGGCATCACTTGTGTGTTGGGTTAATCTTAACTCTGTTATAGAGAAAGTTGATCGAATTTGGTTATTGGTTTGGACCCATGGTATTGGGAGGTCTTCCCATGGTATTGATGTGATGTAAGCCTATAAGAGGCTAGTTGAACTCCATTGTAAGATGAGGTTGCATATCCTGGACTCTCATTGATGGTTGATCGTGGTTGTGTCCAATAGAGCCACCATTGACCATGTCTTCGATGGTTTAGGCCAAGGAGAATAATGAAGATATCTTCTGTTTGTTTTTCCCCCAAGGGTTTATGGGATAGATAATGGTGTCCATGGTGTTTATGCTATTATTGTTTGTTTTATTGTTATATGTTTTCTGTCGTGTTATTAATGTTATTGCATCCATAAAATTTTAACATGGTATCAGAGCTTGGTAAACTCTAACTCTCTATGAGAGTGATTTGATTAAGATATGGTTGCTTGAATCTAAATGGTAGAGCGTGTATGGAGTTGTTATTATGATATCAGTTGAAGAAATGTTTTCAATCGCCTTGATTTACATGGTGGAGTGTGAATCAATGTGGTTGGATCCATTAACATGATGGGTTAGACTAATAAGCAACAAAAATTATAGGTCTAAGGTATGTTGAAGAAACATGGAGTATACGTATATAGATTTGTTTGGGTTCTTGGCAGATTGGTGCATGTTGTAATGCCCCAAGCGTTTCCCCATATTTTGATTTTAGTTAAATTGGATTTGCGCCAAAATACAATGTAAATGTAATTGGCATTACTTTATTAATAAAATATATAATTGGCTGCATATGAGGAGGTACACTAAAAGAGTATGGAGGATCAAGTTATTTACAATGACAGTAAGGGGTCATGGAGAGGAATCATGAGCCAAGTTATATGACCCTAGTCTTATAAGCCAACAATGACTTGTATATGTTTAAAAGTAATCATTTTTAAAATTTCCTTAAACCTTTTTTAACCTTAACTATGACTTAGAATCCAAGAGGGTGTTGAAATGAATCATTAATATGAGGGGGTTGTGGTGGTCTTGAAGAGAATCCCACGTGGATACTAATATTCATGCAAACAAAAGTAAGGGGGAATGGAGGAAGTTGGATCCACCATCTTGATGGTTGTCATATGAATTTGGAAAAATCAAGCTCTATGGAAATGTGAATGTATGAGATACAGAGAGGACCATGAATTCTGGTTCTGCAAAACCACACCGCTCTGCTCACTATTGATAGAGGTTGGGGTGACCCTACTTGAGAAGCAGTGACCAAAGAAATAGTGGAAGGTGTCGGACTTCCTTAGCAGAAATTTTTCCATGTTCATGTTTGTTCCTTGAAAATCAGTTGTAGCATGGTAATAGGTGAGTGCCCTGCTAATTTAGCTGAAACTTTGAGCACTCCAAGTGAATTTCTTGGTTCCATCTCGGGGTGGTAGTTGGGTTGAGAGAATTGAATCCTAGTGTACCTATGGCTGGGAGGAGCATGCCCCTTATGTAGAAAGTTTCTATTCTGGATAATTGCAGGTAAGTATTCTGCTGCAAAATTTTATTACAACCTTAATGTTTTGGAAACTCATAGATATTTGGTTATGTTTTGAATCCGATTGTTTTTCTAATTACATTATGTTATGAAATTTTAATGGATCGTATATATCATGTGTTTGCACAAATGTCTGTATTTATAAGAAGTTTAGAAAACCAACTCTGGGAATTAACTTTAAGGAAATAAAATACTACTCTGTAGCAAAATGTGTGAAGCTTGAACCCATTGTTTAGTTGGTATGGTTGTAGAATGTCATGGTATTTTGAATTATTAACTTGTTAATGGTATGAATCCTATAGGCATTTAGACCAAATAATTAAATTATGATAATTTAATAGTATTGAAATGCTTGGATTCTACTTATTCTCATAGGATTATGTGATTACGTATAAAAGATGAATGCATTTGATTAGTTTTAGTCTGGGAATTACCATTTGAAATGCAAACATGCAATGTGTTTGATGGAAGGATGATACCACCAGCCAAATTATGAGATATGTGTTTCTATTAAAAAGAACATAACGCAAATTCCTATAGTATCCATGTATTTAGATACAAATTGATTACTGATGTGTTTGCGGGAGTAAAATAATTCTTAAAGTTGGCACTCATATTGGATATCTTTTCAAAGTCATGGGTGAGGAAACATAGTTCCATAATGTTTCATTTCCATTCCTTTGCAATTCAAAAGAGAATGATTCTCCTCTATTGCTTCATGAGAAGGGCACAACTTCAATCCTTTTTGCAATTGGTTGCAAGTTGTCATTGCATTACGTTATATTTATTAACCTTGTTAATGTGAGTAGAGAGGTAGATCCGCTACTCTCCCTTTTGGTTGATTGTTTCTTGGAGAGTGTTGTTTACCTTTGATTGGCATTAGTTTATTTATATGAACCATTTGTCTGACAAAATAAGTCAAAGAGGTTTTTATGGAAATTATAATGCTTTTTAGTGTCTGAAAATCATTGTGGTGCACTATGAATTTGATTGTTAGAATAAATAGTTTGGCATTAGCGAAATTGGTTAAGGCATGGAAGGAATTCCTGTAGCCGCCATTTGTAATTAAGGAAAAATGCAATGAATTCTTGTTGCTGTAATTTTGTATTTTTTGTTGGAATTGATTAGAAATTACATATACATACTTTATGCACCGGATTCATTGGTAATTTCCTATGTGATACATTTCATTGGTTGGTAATTACATGTATGTTATGTATTGGTAATGACATATTTACTATACTTCACATTGATTGGTATTTTCATACAAATACCATGGGATGAAATTGATTGGATTGTATACAAAAAAATTTACCAGGTGTACGTATGTAGTTTACCATGGTATAAAAAATTTTACCAGGTGTATTTTTTAGTCTAGTAACGCAAGGGTATGTTATACATGTTGTTTTTGGGTACTCTTAGGATATCTGTAGATCAATGAATAAACAATCGGATCATGCAAAGGGGGGTCAGGGAGAGGTGGTGTACTCCCCGACCTAAAAGTTTGCAGGGGTTCAAGAGTGAGATCCCCTAATAAATTTTTTTTAGGGTTTGTTTTTTGTCCATGTTGTGGTTTTTGACCATTGGAATATGGTGTGAAGTTTGTGATTGGAAGTAATAAATTGTGGTATGCATGATCTAGTTGAGGATGTGAGTGATGTTTTAAAATGTTCATATATGAAGTGTGAGATCTATGGTTGAAGCAGTCAAAGTTGTTAGAATTCGTGGATGGTGAGATTGGTGTAGCTGGAGTCGTGTCATAGTCATGGTCGATCAGAATGGAGATTGACCAGTCGTTGACGACTCAACAAGAATGTGGATCGATTGGTAGTCAACAACTCGATGGATGGTTGATAGAAATGAGAATCGATCGATGGTCGATGACTCGATGGATGGTCAACGGTAACGTGGTCGACCGAGTAATTGATGAGACCGACTAGTTGAGTAGGTCAACTGAGGATATAGTCTACTGGTCGACGAGGTCAAATAAGGAAATGGTTGATTGATCAACTAGGTCAATTGGATCAACTGAGGATATGGTCGATGGGGTCTACTTAGTATTGTGATTCAATTAGGATGCTTCAAGACAGTCGAGGTCAGTATCGATTGAGGAGTCACAGAAGGTGGAATAAGTGGACAAGCTTAGGTCAATTGAGAAATTGTGGTTAAAATCAACTAGGTAGTCAATTGGTTGATTGTTAAATTACATAACACATTTGTTTCAACTTTAAAGGGATGAATGTGTTGTTGATGGTTAGAATGAACTTGTTTTGATTCCCTTATTCAGATGCAGACATGACTAAGGACGATGGTGTAGCATCAACCAAATAGATAGTTGGAGCAACATGAATACAGTTCGAATGGAGCAAACGGTAGAGTTTGTTTTCGACTGTGCAGAGAGATCAATTAAAGCAAAAGGTGAAGTCTATTTTTGACTGATCGACTAGAGTAGACGATGAAGTTTGTTGTCGATTGTGTAGATTGACTGGATCAGACAATGGATTCTATTGTGACTGAGCAACATAATTCAAGTACATGGTTCAAGAGTGCTTAATTATTGTTGTATGAGCAAGTAGATCCTCAGGTAGCAATGTTTTATTAATGGAGTTGTACTCACTGTTTGAACTCTATTGTAAGATGAGGTTGCATATCCGGAACTCTCACTGATGGTTGACAATGGTCATGGTCGGTAGAGCCACGATTAACCATGTCTTGGTTGGTTTAGGTCAAGGAGCATAAGGAAGATATATTTTGCTGGTTTTTCCTATAAGTGTTTCTAGGATAAATAATGGTGTCCATGATGTGTATGTTGTTATTGTTTGCTTTACTGTTATATGTTTTCTGGTGTGTTAATAATGTTGTTGTGTCCATGAAACATCAACATTGTGAATATTAGTATTAATATTTTATTATCCAAGTTGACAATTGTAGGGAGTAATCTTGTTTACATTCAAATCCATTTTACACTTTATTTGAATGGAATAAAATTCAATATTATTGCACAAGTATGTGCACATCCTTGCTCTCCTTTCCCTCCACATATTCCTTAAAGGTAAACTTGATTTCACTTGCATAGAAAAATGATGATGGATTGCCTTTAAACATGATTTGAATTTGGGTATTCATATAAAATTGTGTATGAAATTAAACAATCCAAACATTGATTTCTTTCATTAATTTTTGCATTAGGTTTTTTGAGCTAATAATTTATAACACAACTGAGAGAAATATCAAGATTAACATCATTAGCAAAATTATTCATAATTTCAACTATCCCTATCTTACTCATACTTGCCATGTCCTTGGTAACAAAATTCCAAATATGATACCATGATATATTCTTATGGCACAATATAATATTATGGGAAATGTAAACCGCCCAAGCCTCACTAACCATCACATTCAACATATCAACATCAATTTCTCTTAGCTTGGTTATTTAATGTTTTGTTTAAGCATTTCACCCATGATTCTTTTTTCTCGCAAATCTTTGGATATTTTGGAATTTTATTATAAAACCCAATTTGATATTTGAGAGACTTAAATTATACCAATAATAATGAATATTGCATGCTTATGTGTTTTATATTAAACATCTCTAAAGATTATTTATTGATAACCAACATAATTAAAAAAAAATCTAAAATATGAATTATATTTTATAGACATATAACTTACGTTTTTGTAATAGAAGAGAAATCTTAACATCAAGCAGAGTTAGATACTTGTAAGAAATTCTTGATGCTCCTTCCATGCTGGCATGATTAAAGATTTCTTTTAACAAGAACACGAAGGGAGGTAGGACCTCTCGCGGAACACAAATCCGTCACGGTTGCATCATGAGCTATGCCAGTTTATATGATTATAATTCAATATAATTTACACGAAGCCTTTTTCCAACATGACTCTGTGGCCCAATGGATAAGGCGCTGGTCTACGAAACCAGAGATTCTGGGTTCGATCCCCAGCAGAGTCGCTATCTCTATTTCTATGATGTTTGTGTATATGAACTTATTTTTAGCTTTTTGTACATGATTTAATAGATATTTGTATATGAATTTTTTTCAGCTTTTGTAAATATGAGTTTGTACATGATTCTAGCAGATTCTGGGTTCGATCCCCAGCAGAGTCGCTACTAGCCTACTACCATGATGTTTGATATGAGTTTGTACATGATTTTTGCTTTTGTAAATTACAAAAAATATGTACAGTCCAAAAATCACATAAACAGTGAAAATTTTATTCTTTCCCTTTTGCTTCATTTTTCCTCTCAAGTTTTTCTCCATTATGTTTTGGAATGGCTTGATTGCTCAATCCACTTTGCACCATGTTTTTTTTCAAAAATAAATGACTTTTTAAAATTTTGCTTTACTTCACGTTTTCTTTCATTTTCCTCTCAAGTCTTTCTCCATTATGTTTTGGAATGGCTTGATTCGTCAATCCACTTTGCACCATGTTTTTCTTCAAAAATAAATGACTTTTTTACATTTTGCTTTACTTTACCTTTCAAGCCTTTCTCCATTATGTTTTGGAATGGCTTGATTCATCAACATACTTTGCACCATGTTTTTCTTCAATGACCTTTTGACATTCCACATTATGGATATTGTAAGTAAAAATAATATTCTGCTTTGTTGAAGTTGTTGAGCAACCCATTCATGTACTTACACATCACCTTCTTATTAGGTTAGTTGAAACCCCATTGGATGTACTCATGAATTTAGCTAGATATCCTAGAACTTCTTATCCTTCTTTATGTCTAAGATGATTCCATTTTAACTTATGTTTTTCTTCATGTCCTATATGATAGAATCATTTTTTCTTTAAAATGCTTCTACTTGGTAAGAAATCTTTCTTGAAATAGGCTCTTGGACCCATCATAGTAGTGCATATTCCTCCATTTTCAATCGAGATAAATGATGATTTTTCTATTGGTAAACCCATAGAAACTAAACTAAACGTATATCCTTAACAACCAATTACTTAATTCATCAATGTCCAAATTACCATCATAAGTATCTCTCTCCACTTTAGGTTCAAGTCTAAAAGAAGTTTAAGGGTCATATTGAGATCTCTTTTAATTGCTTATCTTGGTTCTCTCTGGTTTCTTCATGGCCTTCATTAGAATTTTCCTCTCCATCTTTATTCTTGTTGGCCAAATATCAAATCAAATCCTATAGCAGGTCTGCAATAACTTCTACATGTGCCTTCAAATTCTTGAGTCTAAGTTAGTCTTTGTTGATCTCTTGATGTTCCACCATCTTAGTTCAACTTGGAGCATGGATATGACTAATTTCATGTAACATTGGCTTTATAACCTGCAAATATCCATGTCCATTTTTCCTAGTAAACTCAACTAAACAGGAAATTCTCTTTAATACCAAATTGATCCCTTTTCCAACAGGAATTTCAAAATTTCTCAATGTGCCTACACCACTTATACCATTAAACAAAAACAACTATGTCTAATGTCTAATGAATATTATGCATAGATGTTTTTAATGGCAGCATGCATGGGCAATAAACTCTATTTTGTTATATATCTTGGAGATTTTGATCAATGAGTAAATACAATTGCAAATTTGCATGACCTTTGGGATTCCCCATCCATAGGGTTGTGTCTCACAATTCCTAATACTCTTGGTGACAAAGTTGATTCAACAACTCCACATTCTAGAAGGAATGCCCTTCTTAATATTTTGGCAACAACTCTGTAAGTTGGTCATGATTCTTTGATTGATTTCCATAATGAGATTATCTAAATTCTAAGCCTCTTCATCCAACCCCTCTCTTTCTTATAATCCATCTTCTTATGGGGCATCTCCTAGAATCAGTTAGATTCGTTTCATCTTTTCTTGCATCCCATCAATTATCAAATGATTCAACTTTCCTTTGCTAACGAGCACCAACTTTCCAATCAACTCATCCCATTCATTGAATTCCATATTGACATACCTTGTCAATGGAATATGTCCAATTGACAGAAAGAAAATGAGTCCACCAACCCTCCAACCCATATCTTTTATCAAATCCATTTGATCTTCCATTCTTATTGTTAACATATGTACACTAGTCTAGTCATTACACTAGTCAACTTTATCATCGATCTTCTTTTAATTGATTCATTTTTATTAGTTAGTTATCTTGGTTAAATCAACTTCCCCAATCAATCCTACCTCTGGTTAGGATTCTTTTACTTGATACAAATTCATATTATGGTTTGGGATGGTCTAAAGTGATCCACCAAAACTCTTAGAGTTCTCTTGCAAAGGCAGAGGTTGAGGTTATAAATATCTTCACTAGTTGTCCATTGCCATTCATTACATTCACTTGAATCAATTTTTTTTTACATGTAAGAAAGCACCCCACCCTCCGACTTGTAATCAAGGGTGAGATATTCCCCATGCCTCACAAAGAGCCTCATTCAACAATTTTCTTTTAAAGAGTGAACATGCCACAATCAAGATTTCAACCTAGTTGGTAATGATAACAATTATGCATCTCCACTACCTAAACTAAACTAAATAGACATTCACTTGAATTGACCTATTTCTCTTTAACCTTAGTTCGTTCTCTCTTGAAAGTAACACATGTCCTTTCATTTAGAACCATAGCCATACAGTATCCTTTATGTTATTTGAATTCCTTCCAAGTCAATGGTATTACACTACCCTAAACACATCAACGACATCCTAACTTAAGAATTAAAATAACACAACTTGTGAGTGGTGTTAATTTTTTTCAATTAGTTTTACATTTTTAAGTTCTAATGATACAAAACAATTTTTCCATAATTGATAAGTACAAAGCTCTCACAACAAAAATATCCAAAGAATATATGTTAATTTGTTTTTAGTCATTTATGTATAATTGATGAAGTTATTTTCTATTTTCTTTTTCTTTTTCTTTTTCTTTTTCAAATGCAATGTCAATTTTGTTTTCATTATTGTTTATTATTATTATTATTATTAAAAACTAAATATATTATAGGTCTCTTCCACATAGGTTGTGAGGATATTTTTGTTCTTTCACTACAACCATTAAACAAGGAAGCTCAATAAAAGTGAATCCATACTAGACTCTCTTCTAGGACATTTAAAAAAAAATGACTCACAATGAGTAGTTAACTATTTTGTTCTTCTTACACTACAAGTACATACTTGTGGATCAAAATAGACTATGTTTCAGGACATTTTAAAAAAGGGCATAACTCATAATGAGTAGTTAAATATTCTGTTCTGCTTGCACTACAAGTACATACTTGTGAATTTAAATTTAATTAACGTGACTTTGGTAGATGGCACTTGGTATATCACCAAACATATAAATCCTCTCATCTTATATAGAACTCTACGACAACCCAATGATCCATTGAAAATCATCATCTGTAAGCTAACCCATCACCTCTTTAAAATGGTAACAAATGGCACACATTGGTGCATAGCTTATAAAGCTTATTTCTACTAAACTAAAAAACAATATTGGGTTAAGAATGGCAACAATCTACCTCATTTGAATATTCAATAAAACCATTTTTTTTTCTCTGTGTAACACGGGCTTACAACTTCGTTGTAATGAATCTATCTATTTAAAACAATAAGACCTTGAGTAATAGTAAGGCTTCACTATTTAGTGCATCCACCTCAAGGCCCGCTTTAGGCTTTGTAAAATTATTCCAAGTAAATTTGAATATCAAATTTATTAGAATCGTATGACCCTAATAGAGTTTCAATGCAAACAAAGTATTCTCCCCATTACCACAATTAAACCAATAAAACTATGTCAAAGTTTCTCTAAACAAATTAAGAAACCTTTAAAGAACTCATTAGCTACCCACCTCCAAAAGGATGCCCTTTCTTTTGCATATATTAATTAACCTAAATAGTGAATATCCAAATTAGTATAGTCGAAGACAACCATTAAATATGGTGTATCCCCAACAAATAATTACCATTGCTAAGTTAGGAAATACTAGGTGATGATACCCCTTCTACCTTCACCATGATTATATGACAAATAAATAACACCTAACCACCTTACATATAAAATCATTCTCAATAGGAAACCAATATATTTTAAGTTCTTGTAGATAAATAATATATAATTGTTAGACCATGGTCCTAATCAACTATACTAGTATATGGTATTCCCAAACAATCCATGAAGTGTCTTTTATTGGAATCTAGTAACAATGTATTCCATGGCATCCTCATTCACGTTAAATTCAAACCCCTCACATTAACCTCAAAACCATCTAAATCTTCAAAGGAATTCAATCCTCACACCCATCCAAAGTTTCAAAGGCATTGAAATTTCTAAGAGATTTTAACATAACATAGAGTGAGTGTTCTAGCATGGTGCTCTTCTAAGGTTCATCAACCAACTTAAGTGAATTGCGGGATTTAACAAGTTTCAAAAGTAGTGCGTCCTACAATGCCCACCTCATAAGGGGGATGTTGGGGTAGGGAACATGGGTGCTTCAACTTTAGTAGGGGTATGGGGCTTGTTACAATTGGATCCTTGAGTTGTAAGTGTACTTGGGAAACATTTGACTTCTTGTTCAAGTTAATTTTGTGAAAGACTTATATCCGCACTCTTTATTTGTATTCGCGTATTATTTAGAGAACCTTATGATGAACTTCCTTGTTCTGTGGTTGGTACCCTCATTGCCTATTAAAAGAATGGTTTTTGTTGTGAGCTACAAATACTAAGAAATATAAACACATCTATAATTAGACCCAATGAAACTCTTTAAAGATGTATTGCAAACTTGTGCCAAATTTGACGGTTCACTCAGGTTAAGGCAATCAATGGATCACATTAGATATTTAATGTCACAAAAAATGAAAGTAAAATTTGGAAAGAATAATTCCCACAATAAATCAAACCCTAGCTCAAAGGTTCTTTTCCTAACAAACTCATTTTTTTACCATGTCCTTTGGTTTTATATTGATAAATTACAAGAACCTTTTTTGTATTTCTTAGGCTCTAGTTCATGAGGCCAATATGCTCTTGGGTAATAAGACCATATTAATGTCACGTCCAAATTGGGATTTCTTAGTCTCTAGGTCACAAGGCCAATTTGCTCTTGGGTAACAAGGCCACATTAATGCCACATCCAACTTGGGATAGAGAATCATATTTTATTATTATTATTTTGTAATAAATATGATTATAAGTAATTCAAATGCTAATATCACTAAGATGATGAATAAGGATCATTGAACTTCAGAGAAGGATATTCACAGAATCAGGTTCGTTAATCCCAAGCTGTTGATTAAAAGACCATAGCTCTGATCCAACTCCAAAGTTGAAATAGGATGCCTATCGACTTAATTACTATGAATCCAATGAGGATCAAACTCATAATCCAAGGTTTCTTAGAACAACCCCTCAACATTGGGCCATGGAATCTTGATCAAATTCAATATAGCATTTTACATTTCATTAACTTCGTTGCTTAACATGTGGTGCCAAGTCGTTTGCATAGAGATAGTGTGGTCTGCAAGTGAAAGGGAATACCATTGTATTCCCATAGTGACCTTGGATGTATAGAACACACAACCTTTCATAGCTTATTCAATTACAAAATAGTAGAACTATTTCTATTGGACATTTGGTTTTCATTTTTAAAATATTTGGGTAATTATATGGATGTTAAGCGTAGATTGGGTGTAAGGAAATTTGTTTTGTAATTTTTTTTAAAGAAATGTTTATATTATTTAGTATTATCAATTAAGTTCAAGTTCAAGTTTTTATTGACGCAATCTTAATATTTATGTCATGATATTATTATGCGTAAAAAAAGATGGTCACTTGAAATGACCCATTGATAGTTTGCAAGGGGTAGAATTATACTATTCCTATATGCTTTTAGGTCTTGGGTTGTTAACATGTTTTTGTATGACAAAGAAATATGAGCTTTTAACCAATCAAAAGTAGTTTTAGATCATACTCTGGGACCAAAAGTTGGTTTTAGTCTAGATACTATACACAAAAAACCTAGTGTTTCTTGTGGTAATCGCTAAGGCCACCTCCAATGCGATAATGTACTTTTTGGTGGCATCTAGCATTAGTCTTATTGGCTTCTAATATTCTAGATGATTTTAGGTCTTGATTTGTTAACCAATTTTCTTACGTTAGATAAAGACAAGTTTTTAACCAATCATGTGATGTACCCGACCACCTCTACAACACCGATGATGTGATGGGGCACCCAAACTTCTTCACTGATGGCAATCTGCAATGTCTCCTTTATGGAATTGGAAACACAACTATTGCCAACTGGAAACCAAAATATGAACTCTAAATTACCATGCAATTTTTTCCTTTTATCTTTAAATTAAACTCTACTAAATTATGACTATAACATTTGCTCATATAGGGGTTAAAAAACCCAAAACATCCTTATCAACGAAGGGATAGATAATACAGTTAAAACACAATTCAAATAGACAATTACATTGAAATATTTTACAACATAATTACATTACAATATAATGCCACAGAGGAATACATCATGACAACACAACATAATACAATGTAATTGCACATTAGATTACTTGCATGCACAGTCGCCCAAATCCATATCAATTTTCCATACAATTATACAACATAATTACTCATACTAGTTCTACATCAATGCTACAGATATTTCTAAGAAGTCATATTTTTTTGCATACCATGAACTGAGAAATATACACATTCATGAACGACTTATAATCATGACATTGTAATTTAAAACAGAGCATAAACAAGAACATATTAATTATCTTAATATGAAACCCCAACTCGTTGCAGGACTCAAGCATTCCTCCCATCCATAGGAACTTTGCTATACTTGGTATTTCTACAACAAAGGGAAACCCCAAGATGGATATATCAATCCACAAGGGGAACGTGCTTCTCTAGCTTCCCCAAGCCTCTCACTCAGCTCAGTCACTCATAGACTATACACAAGCTCATAACTTTTCCTAGCCAATCATAGGATTCACAAGAGGTATTGTCTACCCAATCCCACATGCAACCCACTAGTACAGAAACCCCATCCACATATGTCCCAATCCTGAGTACTCATTACCCATCAACCTGCACAACAAAAGGAACAATGCCCTTCTTTAAGCTAACATGCCCTTAACTGCTCTTCAATTTTCTTCTAGTGCTCCAACACAGGTCAGTCAGAAAGTATCCATATTGGGGCTCCAGAGAGCACAACATACAAGGAATGTTTCCCCAATAAGGGATCATTAACCCATTACACCAATTCCAAGGAAATTCATCATATCTCAAGGACTCCAGGACAACTCCACAACAAATACAGGGATTTTCCTTCCTAATTCAATACAATTGTATCATGAAGATACTCACTTTGCCTCTTTTGTGTAAACGCCACTCAACTAAATGGTCGCAACATCTGATTGAGCATCAACATTTTCCCAACTTGAACCAAGGTCACATTCACTTGTTGGTACAAATTGTATGTGACAATGCCAATTCGAGTTTCCCCTTAGAACTCCTTGGATAGGGAAATGATGGTTTGACTTCCCAGATTTCCCAAACTGATCTTCATTGAACTCTCAACATTCCCTAAACCGAACTCTAGAATTCCCCCAACTGATCTGAGTTCTTCACTTTTAGTTGCATGTTGGGAACTTGACACATAGCTCCTAAGGGAACCCCCTCTTAATTCCATAATTGACATAATTAAGCAAGGAATTAATACTGGCATAATTTGATTAATAGACCTTAGGTTATTTGGATCCCTAAGGTTAAGGTGAGGCCAAAGGCATTCTGAATAGGGCCCCTTCCCCCCCACATGGACTTCCCTCACCCTCACCACTCATGGACTCATAGCCCCCCATCTCTTTTTGTTTGATCCTTTCCTGCAACCACTCAAATTTTTTTATTAATACACATGACAAAAAAATACATAACAATATGCATGCCATCCAAACGTGTGTCTCAAGCATCCAGTCTGTAAAAAATAATACATAATTACATATTTACATTTGGGGAAAAACATGGGTGTTACAAATCATAAGTAGTCTTAGGTCATACTCAAGGACCAAAAGGTGGTTTAATTCTAGAGACTATATGCAATCAATCTAGTGTCCCTTGTGGTAATCAGTAAGGTTACCTCAAGTGTGGTCATGTTCTTTTTAGTGGCATCTAGCGTTAGTCTCATACATGAGACCATATGCTATGCTTGGTTGTAGTTTAACCTCTTTCCATAGAGGATTAGTTGTACATCATCACGTGTAAACAAAATGTGGTCACTTGGAATAACCCACTGGTGGGAAATAAGGGGTTAGGATTCATCTTCTACTAGATGCAATTGGGTCTTATTTTGTTAACATGTTTTATTAAATTAGAGAAAGATGAGCGTTTAGCCAATAAGAGGTAGTTTTAGGTCATACTCCATGACCAAAAGGCAATGTTAGTTTAGATACTATATGCAAGAATCCTAGTGTCCCTCGTGATCATTTCTAGGTTACCTCCAATGTGGTCATGTGTTTTTTTAGTAGCATTTAGCCTTAATCTCATGCATGAAACCACATACTATGTGTGTTTGTAGTTTAACCTCTTGCCCAAGAAGATTAATTTTACATTGTTGTCTTTTGATGATGCTAAATTTATTTAGTTTGGTTCTTATTATTATTTATTTTTCCAAAGAAAATTCTGAAGGGAAATCTAAGAAGTGTTTTCCCACATTGGTTTATAGTATTATTTAGTAAATTCGTTGATGTAGATTAGTGTGCCTAATGTAGGGTACTTGAACCAGATACTTGTTGGCACACATTTAACTAAATTCCTATAACAATTTTGTATGAGTGTGAGTAATCATTATATTAGGTGATGCTCATAAGAGTGAAGAACAGGGATAATTTTAGGGGCGAAATTTATCCCATGGGCTATTTTAAGGGGTTTTCACGAAAAAAGATTCGTCATTTTGCAATTTTTGAAGCCCTATTTCGCCCAATTTTGATGGGGTAAAAATTTTTCACCCTAAAAATAGCCAAATTATTATATAAACAATATAAAATCCTTGGAAATTAAAATATTTTTTGAAAAATATCACCAAACATTTTATAGTTGGTGTTTTAAGAATCGATAAGATTCACCAACATTTATACACTTTTAAATAAGTATGGTTCCTTAAAATCATCCCTGGAGAAGAAGTGGGTTTCAAACTAGCAAAATGAATCAATTGCACCCATTATCTTGATTTACTACTCATTTCTTCTCAAGCTTAAATGGGAAATATAGACCATTGTTCCAAGATTTTGTCATAAGCTTTTTGTTGAGCTCATTGTTGTACTTTGTCTCTCTTATCTCTTTATCTTATGTTGGAACCAGGTCTTGTTGTACTTGCTTCCCTCTTTCCTTGAAGTGGTTTTATACTTTGTCATATATTATTGTAACAATCTCCTTTCCAATTGTCGGAATCCAATGATATAAGAAGTGAGAGTTCTCATTCATTAGAAATAGTGATTGAATTTTCAATGATCTAGATCATTTCATAATTAGGACAAATCCATAGGGACTTCATTCCACCATGCACATAACTTGGATTATGGTGAGACTCTATGTTGGGTATATGTTATATTCTTTGCATGTGCGTGTGGAGGGGAGGTGTGCTTGTCAGTGCTGCGTCTGAAGATCCCTGTTAGCACCTTTGCAACACGAGTGAAGCGAGCTCAAAGTTTTTTGGCTATTTTTGGATTTTTCTAAAATTATGTAATTTAATCCTAATTAAGGGAATGAAGTCTATTTTTTCTAATCTGGGTTAACGAATTAGGGTATTGGAGGATAAGAAATACCTATATTGTATTGTGAGGGATTCATAATGATTATGAAAAAATAGGAGGTGTGGCTCCAAGATTTGCTGGTTTTCCCGGTTAAGGGTTTCCAGGGTAAATCTCTATGTTTATGTGTGAATGTTGTGGTGTAATCTCGGTTTTGCTTAAAGAATCTGTATGATGTGCTTCTTTGCACAGGTTTAAAACTTACACTCTATCCATACCTAATATTTCCATTTCATTCTTTTCAATTTTGTAACAAAAAAGGTGACCTTTTTGCCACAAGATTAGCTGCACTCCACTTCTCTTTTATATGTGTTCTTTTCCAAGCACTATTTACCATGTGGCTTCATTTGTGAAGATTAATATTAATATTTTACTAGCTAAGTTGACAATTGTAGGTGAGCAATTTTGTGTGCTTTCAAATCCATTTTACCTTGGTTTGAATGCAATAAAATTCAAGTTTGTTGCACAACTATGTGCACACGCTTGCTCTCCTTTCCCTCCACAAATTCCTTCAAGGTAAACTAGATCTGGCTTGCATAGAAAAATGGTGATGGGATGCATTTGAACATAATTTGAATTTTGATATTCATACAACAATGTATGAAATTGAATAATCCATACACTAATTTCTTTCATAATTTTTGCAATAGTTTTTGTTTAGCTAATAACTAATAACATAACTTAGAGAAACATCAAGATTAACATCATTATCAAAATTATTCATAATTCTAATTATCCTATCTTACTCATACTTACCATATTATTAGTAGTAACATGTTCAAATATTTGATATCCAAGCCTCACTAACCATCACATTCAACATCAACATCGGTTTATGTTTCAATGATAACCTTGCCTACTAATAATTGATATATTCAAATTAAGATTAGAGAATGCCCCTTCTTGGAATCCTTTTGTAAAATTCTTACAATTCCATTGCAACAAAAAAGAACTTGGTATGATCAAACTTGGATATAACATCATCATTTGTTATTTCTCTCGTTGATACTAAGTTTTTCTTGATATTTGGTATATCAAGCATGTTGATGATCTATAATAATTTTCTAGTTTGCATCCTTGTGTGCATTTTTATATATTCTTCAACATTGATACAAGCATCATTTCCATAAACACTTATCTTCTTTCTTCTATCTTTTCTTACTAAGAGAAGTACTCATACTTTAGAGTCATGTGTTTGGACGGCATGATCCAATAGAAATCTTGGATCTCTATTAAAAAGGCATACCGTTTGAATTTAAGAATTTCTTCGCTAGTAAACCATTACCATTCATTGAATTCACTTATGTTAATGATTTGAAATGGATCAATATATAATTTGTCATCAATTTTGGTGATTTCTCGGTGGTAAGATTGGATGAATTGGCTTGTAGGGCCCATTTTAGGGGTCGGTCTTACTTCATAGATTTGGGGTCCAACACTTTCTAAGACCCATTTGAGGGCTTAAGTGATTTTTGGGGGGTTCAAAAGTTTGCAAAGCTAGTTCCTAGCTCCTCAATTTTGTTCTACACTCTAAGATATTCCTAACGGTGCAAATATCACCTCAATCAAAGTCAGTATAAGGAAATTATGCCCCTCGCAAGTTGACCTGTCATGTTGACCCCATGGTACCAAGTGGATTCTACGTCAACTCTCATTACCCACACATGTGGATCTAGTCACCTGTGTACTTTCAAGAACATTCTAGACGGTCCAAAATCCTAACCCTAATGGGGAGTTAAGCCATGCAAAAACCCTAAATTATAACCTTAGATGGATATCATGACATTGTTAAATATTGATCCACTAAAAGAAGAATGAGTTCCATTCTTATGTTGTTATTGTATTGTTCCATAATTTTCCAAGATCCAGGCAGTGGATATTAGAGCATAATAGAGAAAGTAGGAGCCATATAGGCCACAATGTCATATGTAACTCCATTGAGACTACCACTTTCTTTGTATCCACATTGCATATTGATGAAGGAAAGAGCAAGCCATAGTCCTCACTTATGTGTAGGTTTTTCCCCATTGTGAGCTTTCCCAGGGTATATCTTGTGTTATTGATGTGGATGTGTTATTTTTCTCCTTATAATTTCCTTTTATTTTTTAGTTTATTTTAGTGTTTCGTGAGATCAAGCTAACACCAATGAACATAAAATTTTAGTAAATATTGCATAATTAAGGGTTTGTAGGAAGTTTTAAGAGTTGTCATGATGCGTTGTTCCAAAGGAATATCCATGACAATTTAAAGATAAGTTAAATTATTTCTGTTAAAAGCTAGAGCTTTCTTCCATGACAATGGCCCTTAGATATCCTTTTATTCACACCCTTAAACATACACAATCATTTTTGTTATTTTAGGGTCCGTTGACTTAATAACATTACATTACCATAAATATATCAATAATCTTATGTTCCTAAAGTTTCTCTTTCTTCTTTCCTTTGATATCAATCTCAAATTTAAATTTAACTTATTCGATCTAGAGAATCCATTGAGAACATCACACACTTAATATCAACCTTTTGGTCACTAGTTAGGAACCAACCCTAAACAATCATAAATACCCTTATCCATTACTAATTTGGTTATGTTTAGAAATTTGACCTTATGATTATTATTTTCTGAAAACTTTGAATATTTTAGATTTTTATCATATAAACCAACCTGATTTTTAAAATTTACTTAAATTAACCCCATACTAATGAACTTTACATGCATACCCATGTATTATATATATTAAATCTTTTTATTTACATGCATACCCATGTATTATATTTATTAAAGCTTTTTATTTTTACTCATTAATAACGATCGTAAACTTTTGTTTGTAAACTTTGTACTTATATAACAAATATAAAAAAATTGTTTATGAGCTTTGTACACATATGTATTAAAGCTCACCTAATGTCATTCAAAATTTAAAAGGCTTATCTTGTGGGTTAGATGGTCGACTAACTTTCTCTAGTCTTTTATTACTCTAAAGGTTACCAGTCAAGGGCAATGTCCAACAATATAGAGGTTTCTCTTTCTCCAAAATAATTAATGCCAACCAATAGCTTCGGGAATACCTTGCTTTATTTTGGTATATGTATTTTTTCATATTTCATTAAAAAAGGTTAATATTTTATTTTCATACTTTTTATATAAAATATTTATTTAATTTATATTTCATATTTTTTATATAAAATATTTATTTAATTCATATTTATCAATAAAAATACAGTTATTTATAGCACTTTTTTATCTTTGTTCGTTGAATAAAAATTGCTCTATCTAGAAAAGAGATACTCCATTAATGTAATCGGTGCTTTCAAATTTAAAATGGACTCTGTGGCGCAATGTATAAGTCGCTGGTCTACGGTACCAGAGACTCTGGTTTCGATCCCAGCGGAATCGTAACCTCTGGTTGTTATTTATTTTATTCTCTGAAACGGTGATAAAGCGGTTCGTATGCATGGAACCCCAAAATTACACAACCTTTATATTCCATTGATATTCCGCTGAGTAATAGGTAGTCGTTTGCTTATAATTGAAGGAAATTTAATGTTTGTTTTCTCACATTCACATTAATAAATTCAGTGTTCCATTTTCCAAAAAAAATGTGTGAACTTTGAAGTATATAATATTAAGTCATCTTTTTAGTCATTTTTAATGTTTGTTTTCTCATATTCACATTAATAAATTCAGTGTGGCATTTTCCAAAAAAAAATTGTGTGAACTTTGAAGTATATAATATTAAGTCATTATTTTTTAATGTGTCACCCACCATATTGGTTAGAATTAGGGGGGTCGTTCATAGAAAGAGGTATAGGATGTTGCAGTTTTGGTAGGGTTGGTCAAGAGGAAGTACAAGTGGAGGATCATGGCATGTTTGTTCATTTTTTGGTGGGAGTTTGTTAAGGGGAAGAGGAAGTGTAAGTGGAGAATCATGGTAGGTTTGTTCATCCTTTGGTGGGGGGTTTGTTGTTGTAGGAGGATAGGCAAGGTAATTATTTCTTTTTGGATGGTTGATGAGGTGGATTGGTCTTGGGTAGAGTTTTTTTAAATGGGAGTGTTGTCGGAGGTCAAATCAAAGAAATGGATGCAAGAGTTAGACAAGGTGAAGAGTGACTTAGCGTTACTAGCCTCAAGATGTCCTAGAAAATAAGGACAATGTTCATGTTTTTTCAACTATAGAGTAGGTGGGTTTTGAGACAATTGGCCCTTGTTCTCGGCATAGAAACCTAAATTCTTATCATCCAACGTGCGAGATCAAGAATGATGTTGGTGTTAGTACTTTCTTGCCATTGAAGATTTCTGAAAGAAATGGTGTTGGTAGACCTAGGGTTTTGGGGGTTTCTGCAAAGGAAAAGTAGGCGATCAAGGTGCATAGAGTAAAAGATGAAAGGATTCCTAGGACTTTAGGTAAAGATCTGAATCTTGATCGAGTGGGGGGTCTTTCTTTCAGAGCATTAGTGGGCAGGTTTGTGTATAATTCTATGAATAGAATGGAGCTACTCCAATGAATCTCTCTCAATTGGAATTCGTTGTTGGGTTACTGTCCTTGTTTCAATATTTTAATGAATATGTGTTTTTGCTTTCATTTCCTACTAGAAGAAGATTTGGTGAAAATTTTAGAGTTTCCCTAGGTAGTAGGAAAGGGCTCCCTGATGCTCAAGTGATGGCATACAACCTTTAATCCTTACAGGGAGCAATTTCAAAAGCAACATTGTTGGATGTTGTTACCCGGTTTACCTATAGAGCTTTGGACGAACAATGTTATCATTTATGTAGCAAACTCTATTGGCAATTTTATCTTTATTTATGAATCTTCTCTTAAGAAGGAGGACAAAAGAATCACTTGGGTGCGGGTAAAACTAGATTTCTCTTTGGGGTTTCTAGTAAAGGTTGAAATTATGCGGGGAGAAAGGATTATTATGCAGAGGCTAAATTTTTGGGAAATCCCCTTTAGATGTCACTTGTGTCACAATAGGGGTCATCTTAGGAAATATTGCTAGTTTTTTTCACTATTTGAAGAGCCGCCAGGAAACGAGGATAATTGTTTGAATATTCGATTAAAGGATAGTTTAGATGAAGTGATTGAGCAGGAGTTTTAGTATGGTGGAGATTTCGTTTCAGGAAAGGAGGTTTGTGTGGAGGAATATTCCAATTCTCAGGAGAGACTAACATTCTTAGGTAAATTAAGAACTCTATTTCCCTTGTTTTTTATTCCTTAAGTGTTGAAGAAGTCAAATTCTTAGAAGGGATGGAAGGAAAATTTGACTCAAATTGTAAAAACCTACTTAGGGTATTGGAGTCCTCAATCACTTCTTCAAGGAATTTGGGGGTTATTTCTTATGAAGTTAAGGTTCTTCCTTTGGAGTATGCTTTTGGGTCTTCCATTAAAGATTCTCAAATAACTCATGCCCCTGATTTGAAAGAAACCCTAAATGGTGCA